>PVJD01000190.1:60912-471723 GCA_004026545.1 Mormoops blainvillei | reverse complement strand
AACAAAAAAATAGACAGGTGTAGGTTAAGAATGGTATAGGAAATTGAGAAACCAAAGAAGTGATATATACAACCCATAGACATGAACTAAGTGTGTGTGGTAGGGGAAATGATGGGATGGGATACAGGGCAGAGGGGATAAAGGAAAGAAAAAAAGGGACAACTGTAATAGCATAATCAATAAAATATACCAAAAAAAAAATGTGTAGACTTATCGAAGCATCCCCTCCAGAAGCTAGGAAAAAAGAACAAATTATGATTGTTAACTTACACAAAGTTACCATAAGTAAATAATAATAAATTTAAAAATAAAATAAAAAGACAAAAATAGATAAAATTAACAATATCAAAAATAGTTTTTTGAAATGATTGGTAAATTTATAAATCTCTAGCAAGGCTCATCAAGAAAAGAAGGGAGGAAACACAAAATACCAATATAAGGAATGAAGAGAATTTTACAACAAATTCTGTAGACATAAAAATGATAATAAGGAGATATTATGAATAGTTTAATGATTCAATGACTTGGATGAAATGAACAAATTCCTGAAAAACATAACTTACCAAAACTGGTACAACAAAAAATTGAAAATCTGAATAGCCTTAGATCAGTTTAAAAAACTGAATTGATAATTAAAGTCTTTTCACTGAGAAAAGTACAAGCCCAGATGATTTCAATGGTAAATTCTATCATGCTCATACACGCAAGTAAAAGTAAATGTATTCCTAAATAAATTATTTCAGAAAATACAGGAGGAGGGAATATTTCCATACTCATTTTATGTGGCCAGCAAAAACCCTGATCCCAAAAGATTATAAAGATATTACAAGAAAATTAAAGTTTAACATCTTTAATGAATATAGACACAAAGAATATGAGTAAATAAAATCCAGCAATATATGCAGAAAATAGTACCTCACCACAAAGTGTAGTTTATCCCGAGTATTCAAGGTTGGTTTAACGTTGGAACATCAATCAAAGTAATTCACAATAGTCACAGAATAACAATGAAAAAATAGTGTATGGTATTACTTTAAAACAAAATTAAAATAGAAGAAAATATTAGAAGCACTTATACCAAAATATTATCACTAATAATCAATGGATCATTGGACTAAGTATGATTATTAGAAATGATTTTTATGTGTTGCTTCTGAATTTTTTCAAGCTTACTGCAGAAGCGTGTGTTATATTTTAAAATTACATAAGGGTGTGTGTTTGTGTATGTGTGATGAATAAGGTATTCGAATATGCCTTCACAGATGCTAAAGCTAATAGAGACAGAATGGACAGCACAGACTAGTGATTTTAGGACTGATGAAAGACCTTGATATTTTCCAATGAGAGAAAGGTTGTGTTAATCTGAATTACCTACCGATAGCTTTTAATTCTTCTAGTAAATTAACATTGTTTAGCTGCAAATTGAGTTCCTCTCCAAAAATGTACTCTGTTTTTCTAACAGAAAATCACCAAGGAAAGTAAATGCCTCTTGCAATTTTTGATAGTGAAGTTTCTACTCTTCTCATTGCAAGAATTTTAAACATGTACCTGGTATCACCTTGGTAGCATCTAATAATAACAATTACCACTTGGTTCTTGTTTATTCTGACACTGCAGCACATTGGTTAAGTGAGCAAACATACAATCAGAATAAAAACCAGTGATTTGCTTGATATAAGCCTTATTTTCTGTTGCAAATTGAGCACATTAAAAAGCAACACTGAAGTCAATTAACAGTATAACATGTAGTCAATTCACCAGTACTTTTACTCATATCAGTCCTAGACCTTAAATCAGAAAATGAGTGTCCAATTTGGATACAATAGTGTTTCAAGAACAAAACAAATTTTAAAAACCAACTGCATTAGTTTGAAAGGCATTTTCTGTAGTGCTTTGATATGTAACTCTGAAGCTCAGCACGCAAGACACTAATCTGGACTCTCATGTAATATACACTGATGCTCCAGGAAAATAAAATTATAAGACTCTCATGTTATTCCAAACAGATTGAGAAATGTGCCAAGAGGAATTATACCTTAAAATCTTCTGTTTTGTTTTCCACAATAGGGACAAGAGGAGAGAAATATTGTTTACTTGGCTATAAAATCATAATGAATATTTATTTAGCACATTTTTCTTTTAGAAATTGTATGTGAATTGAACTAGAAAATGTTTCATTTTCCCACATCATATTGTTTGGTACTCAGGTTGTGTGTGTGTGTGTATTTGTGTATGTCTTTGCATGTGCTGTCATAACCTATCTGGCCAAGCGTGGACTGTCTCTAAAGATTAAGTGCACCTATTTTGAACTGGAAGCTGCATGCCATAATTTTTAGCTAACCCGTTTCCTTCTTAGTGAAAACAGAAATAAAAATATATTGTGCACACTTCATTGCTGGAGCCTTTGACCTCAGCTGCCTGTCTGGCTGAGACTGTGATGAATGCTTTGTGTCCCTTCATTTTTAATTGCTCATAAATTGTTATCCCACGAAACACAAAACTAGCCTTGTCCTCATTTTAGTTGGGGTTGGAGGTCAGCCTAACAGTAATACAATTAAGGAGTGTCTTTGTGTGGGGGTGTGGGAGTGAGGAGGGCACTCGGGTTGCAGAAGAAGGGTAAAGAAATGTAGTCACCCTTTCTAAGGAAAACACAAAGAAAATTCCAACTTTTGAGAAAAACATCACACATACGGCAAATCATGCTTGTTTGACAATTGTGTCCGAAGTGCTTTGAAGGGAATTTCTGGACAACTACAAAGAAAGTGAATTATATGTCATGCCTGTGTCCAAGCAAAAATGTGTTTTGTGATTCATGATGTCGAAGATAAATTAATTCTATGGAAAAAAAAAATGTCTGGTTTCAGAAGTGCCATCGAAGCCTTGGCTGTTTTCAGAGAAACTGTGTATGGGAATCTAATGGCAGAAGCCAGCCTTTAGCTTCACGCCACTCTCTGTCATCACCTTGATAGCAGCTCACGGCAATTTCTTCAGCTGCTATGTGACTCCAGTGCCCCATGGATCTTCTCTGTGGGTTTTGCAGAGTCAGTCATCGCCTTCAATTACATTCCCTCTATTGCTCAGCAACTAAGGTATGACCCTAAACAGTCATGTTACAGATATCAGTGGAACTAAAGCTTTGAATATCTTTTCTCATTTGTGAAGACTGTCAAAACACAGATGATTATGTGCTTTCTTTATTCTGCCTAAAATAGTTTTTAAAGCCCAGCTGGTGGCCTATTGACTGATTTTGCTATTTTGATAAACCAAACCAGGAGCAGCATGGTCTAAATGTAAGCAGAATTGGACTTATAATGAGAACACACCTTTTTCCTTTGCTTTTTTCAGCCCTTCTTCTGATTTTCTTTAATTTCATACAAGTGGTTTGATTTCCCTGGATTACACTGTTTTGAAAATGAAAACATATTTTTTCAACACTTACCTTATAAAAACATTGTGCAGGCAAGGGAAGATTTTATATATGTGTGTGTATATGTCTGTGTGTCTGTGTGTGTGTGTGTATGTACATGTTACAGCCTTCTTTCTACATATAAAGTATATTTTGGCCATAGTTATGATTCTTAGTCTCATTTTAATCACTGTTTGCTTGTTTTTATTATATTTCACAGTACCTTTTGATCATTTTGCCCAGCTTGGTCAAATTTTGAATAAGTAAATGATATTCACAATATTAACTACTCCATTCATAATTTCTTGAATTTATTTGTAGCAAGTTAACTTTTTTCCCAGTAGAGTTTCCATTTCTCTCTGGTTAACTTTGACAAAACAGACAATAGCTTAATTGCAACATCATTTACTAATGCATTAATTTGACCATCATTAATCCCTTGTACATACATATTTTTGGAGTGTTTATTATATGCCAGGTGCTGTATTAGGCACTGAGGATAGAATTATAATCAAAATAGAAAGCACTTCTATCCTTAATGAAGGTGATAGTCTATTTATTTGACCAATTTGCTCAAATCATGATGCCAAAACATGTACATGAAGGGATAATATTAATAGAGACAAAAACAACAGGGGTATGTTACTAAAAACACTGAATTACAAGTTAGGAACTTGACACTAGAGACCAGTTCTACCATTCTCCAGCTTTGGGATCTTGACCAAATCACTGCATTCCATTTTTTGAAATAGTAAAGTGGGTTGGTATTTTTCCAATTCTGAAATTATGGGATTGTTTATATATGGTAGACATAATCCCTTGCTTCTCAATAAAAGCAGGGGAGTGAGAGAGGGAGAAAAGGAGGGATTAGCACTCAGTTATTGAGAGAAAGAGAAAGAGAGAGAAAGAGAGAGAAAAGAGAAGAAGAGGAGAGAAGAGAAGAGAAGAGAAGAGAAGAGAAGAGAAGAGAAGAGAAGAGAAGAGAAGAGGAGAACATTATTTAGTATATCAAGATCAAGGATATTCTATCTTTCGGCTGGAAATCTTCGCCAGAAAATTTCAGAGCTTTTAAAACCTAAGGACAATTAAAAATTATCATTATTAAGGGACATTTTATTTTTCTTCGTTTTATACTCTGAAAGTAAGCTCATTGTAGTAGCATATGATTCTGGTGTTTGGTTTCCTGGATGTTGACAGTATTGGCATTTTGTTGTAAGAAGGAGGGCAGAACTAACTGGTTCATAAGGCTCCCAGTGGCCCGAATAGCAGGAAAATCTGTTAGAGGCGTGATGAGCGAGTAGCCGGCTGAACTCAGCAGCAAGCAAGTCGGAAACTGATCATGTGCGCCCTCACCAGTAGCTGCCACTTGACTGCAGTAAGAATCACTACATCTTCACATGTTATCAAATAATAGTGGTTCCCAGCCACAACAGAGGAGGAAGTTTTATTTTTATCTTAAAGAATTTTATGAAATCTTCCAAACTGAAAGACAGATCCAAATGAAAGCATTAAATGCCAGATATAAAAATTAGAGATATATAAAAGTTCTGCCTAACACTTAATACATAGAATGGATGTTGTAATTTGTATTTAAACATTCTAAATACATTAAGACATTAAGTGGAGAGTATATTTTGCATGTTAATTTAGTGTCAAACAAATGACCTAGGAAACATTTAAAATAAGACTGAAAGATTTTTCTGGTTGTTATTGGAATTTGGCTTTTCTCCCTTTCCCTATTTAGGAAGTCACAGGTACCTTTCTGGTTTACCTTTCCTGAAGATCAAAATTACTCATTCACACACCAATATATCCAGAATTTGCAAATGAGCGGTAAAATTAAGATAGGGTGACACACTTCACCATTTGATAAAAGAAGGTTTGGTTTTTTTATTGACTATCTCCTCACTACGATGTGTGCCCAGTAAGAGCAAGGGATTTGTCTGTTTCTACCCCCTGCTCTGCTGTATTCCCAGGGCCTGGAACGGTGACTGGTTTATAATAGGTGCTCAAAAAACATTCATTAAATGTATTAATATGGTTATTACTTCCTGAAGTATAAATCAGAACACTAAGCTTCTATAAATCAGTCCCAGAGCAATAGATTCTAACCCTAACTTTCTTAAGATGTCATTTGCTACTTCCTTCTTGAAACATCACTTTTCTGCCAAGTTGAAATAACCAAATTAGCTTTACTGACATTTTGTCTCAGATTATTTTTTTAGCACCTGGTTTGGCATGACAAAAAACTATAGTTCTGTTTTAATGTTTTGATTCCTAAGATAACCAATACTCTTTCCTCATGCCAGTGGTTAGTTTTTAACCTATTCTATAGATGGTCCAAAATAATGAATTCCTCATTAAATTCAAGAAACGCATTCTCTTTGAGGTTGGATATTATAGTAATGCTTGTATATGGTTATTTGTAAAATGTGGATGATTTTTGTCAATATGTACGATTTCTGTCACTTACCAGAATATATTCATATAACTATTTAAACCAACCCTGAAAACAGTTTTCAAAAACCACTTGGCTCACAAATTTTGTTGTCATTGTTATTCTGCAGAACTTCCATTTAAGGAAAACCATTAGAAAACCCCACAGTTCTCAAAGCAGAAAACAGGATTGTGCATTAAAATTGGCTATTCATATATGCTAAACTAGTGAAAGCTGTCTGAAAACATGTGAATATGACATTTTTAAGTTACTATTCAAGCATTTTTTTGAAATTGATTATGAACATTCAAATGAGTGCCTAATATTAATGCTAACCAGACTACAAATACAATTGAACATTAAGAAATATTTCATTTGTCACTTCTTAGTATGTTCCTCAAATTGGCCATTCCATCCAAAAGTATTGGCAGTTAAGACATCTGCATGGTTAGAAGCCCGCAGCAAGGCAACATCTCACCTACATTTTTCCTGGGTTGGCTAACAAAAGAAAATCAATGTAATGCTATATATTGTTTCACATATGTTGACAGGGATGTCATAACGTCATTAGCTTCTTGACCAAATGAAACTGATCACATTAATTTAGGTCTATCAGAACACTGAAAAATACCATATTATAACAGTTGGCTTAATTGTTCGAATTGTTACTTGCCCTAAATACACTAGGAGCTGTGTGCCTTACTCGTAACCCTCTGTGTCCCCCGACTTGCTGGGTTGCTTTGGACCATCCGGCTGGCTCAGAGGGACTTCTGTCTTCAGGGTTTATACACCTAGAACTTCCTGACAGGTGGAAGGCTCTCAGTGTGTATCCCTGTGTTCCTCCCAGTTACCAAGGGTCAGAGTTGTGCCCTAAAACCATAATGTGGGTTTTGCTAAGGGACTATCAGACCAATTGGCTAAATCTCACATTGCAGCAGTGTTTAAACATGATGTTTTAACTAACAATTGCGGTCTTAGGATTCAGTGACTTTCAAATTTTCCCCAAAATTAAATGTATACTTAGGGGACCCAGAAACTAGTCAAAGCAGGGCAATTCTTTAAAATATTTAATTTTATCTAAAATGTAAATGTGAACATTTGCATTCTATCTTCATAACATATGTACTTATTTAATATTAGATATGTTCTACCAAGACTTCAAATAAGATCGATGGCTCTGGGGTAAAGTCCATCTTTTTCCCTTAGCTTTTCCTATTTCCAATATCCTAACCACTCGCCAGCATAGACATACTTCAGCCTGAGATGAATAGCTGGTGGTAAATAGAATGCTAAATAATTACAACTAAGGTTTATTGGCTTTGCCTAGGGCCTCGTGGTGCTGCCTCTCTGAGCTTAACTGGCATTTTGTGTCTGTCATCTCAGAAATACTTGGAAGATCGGCTGTATTCTAGTATCAGAGTTCTCTGGGAGCTAGCCAAAGCCCAGCTCAGCTGCATGATTAGACGTGTCTTATCCCTTTCCTTCATTTTGTCTCTCTCTCACATTTTCTTTCTTCCTTTCTTTCTTTGCAGAAAAAGAAAATACAGCTATAAAGTTACCAAGAAGTCATCAGAGGGAAATCTAAGCCCAGGCAGGAAAACTCAGAGGTGAACGAAACAGGAGAACTTGTCTTGGCCTGACCATCAATCTTTTCCAATCTCTTTCCCATGGAAAGGGAGAATCCAGACCACCTCCCTGCACACCATTATTTTCTCTACATCCAGTTTGCACCAAGTCTCAGTCACTTCACGTGCACAAAGCTATAAAGTGTCTACACAAAAATAACAAGTGCCCCAGGGTTGTTCACCCTGTTACAGAAATGCAGAGCTTCAGTTTTTTGATACTCTTCATTTTTCAGCCCCTCTCCAATGGATGTCACTAATGTCACCTTTCAGTAAGATGGCCATGGCCAGCAGAAGGCCTGGAAATGCCAATTGTAATTAACTTTCTTTTCAAATATGTTTGACAGTTTCATGCTGAGAAGTGCTTCTTACCTTTTGAACTTTCAGATTGCTTGGCTGAGCAAAATGTGTATCATTTTCTTTTAAAATTACCTTACAAAGAGCTATGTACTATGAGATTCTTGCACACGTCAGCCATTTATAAAAGATTTAGATTTTTAAACAGATTATCCTTGTTCCAAATGAGAGACCTTGCTTTTGTCTGAGGCATGGGCTATGTTCAGGTGCACAGCAGAGCCCCAGGACAAGGACACTCATATATTCATAAATGTCAAAGATGATGACCCTTTCTCATGGGCCTATCATTCCAGCTGCTCTAGAAAGTAATATTCCTGAGACCTGTGAAAGACAGAACCGTACTCTTTGGCAGTAACTAAAGATAGGAAAGAAATGCTCCTTGGGTCCAGTTTCCTACAATATGGTTATTCATCATTTTTAAAATGACATCAAAAATCAATAAAAATGGAAGAACTCTATAAATGCAACTTTTCCTAATTGAGAGGCTTAACCTGACTTTTGCAGTAAGAATAATATACCTTACTCTGACCTACTTAAAAAATGTAAAAAGTCACTTTACGTCTGCTTGTTTCAGTCTTTCATTTGGCCTTTCTACTCTTTTTTTCATAGCAGGAGTACTCATGTAAAAAAAAAAAAAAAGTATAGCTCCTCACCAGCATTTTGATCAAGGAGAAAGGTTTCATACTCCAATAGTGCACATAATGGAATTGGTCAGATTTGAAGCATGGAAGCACATTTTATCTTGGATCTTTAATTTTTTACAGTTCAGCTGACAGAAATTTAACTAAAAAATGTTGGTTAGGTGACCAGTAAGTGGACTCCCCAAAATAACATTTGCCTTTATTTTGTCATAGATTGTCAGAAAAGAAGTAGAATAAGCATATTTTTATTAGTATTCTGATTAATTAGAAATGATTCAAAGACCAGTTCTATAAGGCTCTCCCCCACCCCGTATACAAATTTGTCAATTATTCATAATTCTGACACAGATGGAAAACCTAGAGAACTGCCGGGTAAAAATAAAAAATACACAAAAGATGTATTTGAAATTATCTTCCCTGGTCACCAAGACAGCAGAAGAGACAGGTCACGGAGGTTCACAGAGCCCTCCCTACAAAATGGCAAAGTGACTTTTTTTTCCCCCAAAAAAGTATAAAAATGGAAATAAAAACCACATTCCCTATGCTCTCAAAGTAAAAAACTCTAACTAACCTATAGTGTTAACAATTCCAATGTGATTTTGAAATTATAAAAGCCTTCTGGTTCAAATTCCAGGTAAAAATATGGCTCAGCTTCCTGTAAATACACTATTTGGTATTCAGTTGGGCTTACTCTTAACAAGACTTCTGGAGATCAGGAATGAGTGGCTTTCAGTCATCTTTTCTATTAAACTTGGAGGAAATTTAACACCATGTTATTGCTCCAGTGTAAGAAACCAAACCAAGGCAGTCAATTGAATTGAAGAAGCTAGCTGGAATGCCAGTTATCAGTTTAAGAAAATGAGCCTTTAAGAGCTGCAACTGGAAGTCTCTTCCCATGATGTAATGATGTTTATGGCCTCCCATAAGTCGACTTGATTCTCATTATTAGGACTGACTGCCTGTTTCAAAGGACATACCTGCAAGTTAACTGGTAAAACCGACGTCCATATCAGCCCTATTACTTTACGACATGCTTTCTGAGGGCAGATAAAGGAAGAATGAGAGAGAAGAAACTTCCCCCAATGTTTTAATTTAAGAGAGAAAGTGTTGCGAATGAAACATTGCTTAAGGAATTCAATAGAATATTGACTAAGCTTTTCTGAAACCCCCAAGAAAAGTTTGATTTGGATCGTGATGTTATACATTAATTATTTTGCTCTAAACATCCTATTTTTAATGCAGTAAAATGAACTGTTCCAAAGCAGCATTGGGGTTGAATACGACTTAAAAGAGGCAAGTTGGAAAACACAGGCTAACTAGGAGAGGTGAAGTGGCATGCAAATATTTTGATGGTCATAATACATGTGCTTATTCTTCCCCCGCCACACAGTAAAGAACAGGACCACACTTTGGTGATGAAGTGTGAAAGAACTTGATTTGTAAATACAATTGACACAAGACTCATTTTTTACTTCAGTTTTCAAGAGGTTCTAATGGTGTGTTGCTTAGTACTGAGTTTTAGTAATAAACCTGTGGACTACCTACAAAACTCTGAAAAGTTTCTAATTAATTCTGATGTTATAAAAATCAGGCACATATATCTCTACCACATATCAAAAACTGAGTTATCTAAAGTGTTCACCTACTTTCCAAAGTTGTCGCTGTGCAAAGAAGCCTACATATATGGTCTGTACCCATTTATTTCCTGGCTCACTTCCTTTTTCAATTTACATTCCACTTAATGAGCTCACTCAGTGCCTTTTGATTAGGCACATGGAAGCCCAAGTGAGATAGGTGATAGATTCTAGAAAACGTGTGTGTGTGTGTGTGTGTGTGTGCGTGTGTAAGAAAATGACTTTGCAAGTACATGGAAGGAGATATATTGCACCTGTTACATCTAATTTTAGACACAAGTGGAAGAATAAAAACATAGAATCACAAGGTCCATGTTGTACCAAACCCTTGGAAATTGCATAAGTGACTGGTCAAAAATATGAAACAAATAGTTAAAGATCGTTATACAGGCAGAATAAACAAACTGCATTAAAAATAAATGTATACACCTAAAATAGTCATGCTGATAAATTTCCACGTGTCTACTTATTATTTTTGAGAATAAGATTTATAGAATTCCTATATGCATAAACATATTTTGACAACTCTCAGCTGGACTTAAAACCATGAGCAGTTGAAAAAGTTCATATATTTTTATTTTTAACAATCAGGTACTTTTTTCATATCTTGATAAAATGGAAATAAATGCTTTACCCATCTCTTCAGCACTTCTCAATTGAATTGCTATCCCTGGCATACAATTGTTACATGGAATATCACATGTAAATCAATAGGGATTGGCATAAAAACAAATAAAAATGCATACTTTTCAATATTTTTTAATGCAAGTACATAATGCTAAATGATAGAGTTAGTGGAAAAAATAAGTGAATCTACCCATATCTTGTCTTCTAAGCATTTTTTTTATTGACCAAATATATCAGCCAAGATGGAAATACTTGTTTATTTGAGTAGATGTGTTGACTATATTTTCTTAGAAGGAGGAGGCGGAAAAAGAGGAGGAGAACTCAGAGCAATTTATAAG
Source organism: Mormoops blainvillei (assembly GCA_004026545.1). Taxonomy (NCBI): domain Eukaryota; kingdom Metazoa; phylum Chordata; class Mammalia; order Chiroptera; family Mormoopidae; genus Mormoops; species Mormoops blainvillei. The sequence goes on along the minus strand of PVJD01000190.1, from coordinate 460,661 downwards.
CAGATATTGTTACTTACAGCGACAGAGCTAAAAATATGAGGTACAAGGCCAGATAGCCAAATGCCAAGTGGCACTCTGTTCTAAGTTCAGTGAAAATATATTGTGCACTTACATGTGAAAGACAGCATGTACAGTAGACATTTATGATCAATTCCTTTTAGCATCTGGGCTGTAATTTATTTTTAAGTAAAAAGTCATCCTTATCATTTTTAAGGAGAAGATGTTTTATATTTCACCCTTTTTTCTCTTTATGCCTCAGCCTTCAGGAAGCCAATTGCTTGGAGCTCATAGCTAATTAACTAGAGTTTCGGACTGTGTGTAACCCTGACTATGTGACTCCTGGGTTTTTGCTCTGATTTCTAAGGTGCTCTTATGTTGTGCATTTTTTTGTAATTTCTTTACATTTTTTAATTAGAGGAAATTTTGAATGCAGAATATTTTCTTTGACTTTTACTCATTTTTACTCCACAATTACTCAGTAACTAGAATCAATCTCTTATAACCCAGCTGGGGTATCCCAAGACTGCCTTTGCTCACACATGTTCTTCATCATATACATTAACTCTTAAATCATTCCTGAAAAATGTGTCCAGCTTTCTCACACCAAAAAGGAAAAAAAAAAAGTGAAAGGAAGAGAAAACTGGACATGAAAGGCAGAGTGCAGAATCTATAGAGTGTCCTTAAAGAAGACCCTTAAATACAGCATTCATGATTGTGACATGAAGAGGAAAATTATATTTCTAAAAGGAGCCCAACCAGGGGCCCTAGAAGCCATGGGAGGAGAACCCAAACAGGTTATTTAGATGCTTGTACTGGGAATGCCATCTAGAGCTCTGCCCCAGCTCCCCAGTTGTGTGATTCCGAAGCCTCCGGGGAAAGACCTCAGAGTAAGGGTCTTCATGGGCATATCTCCCCACCAAACTCCCTCCTAGGACAGGTGTGCCTGTTGTTATCGAGTCCCCAGGATTAGGTAACAGAGTGGGAGCAGGACGAAATCATGGCTCTGTTCTAGGCCCTTTATTAATATTAACTCATTCGACCCTTTAATAAAACGTGAGAGAGGAAGTAAGTCACATCATCTTTTGGCTCTTCCTTCCTGAACTTTCTCCTGTCATCTCTCCTGTGCTCCAAGTAAACAAGCTGTTTCCAAATATCCTAAACCTCACAGTCTGGCATATCCAACAGTCGCACCGTTGCCATTATACTCACTAAAGATTGGATCATGTTCCAAAACCACTTATTTTTCTTCATGACTCCATACCTTTTCAAAATTCTCATTAATCTGACCCAAGATAAATTATGTTTATTCAAATAAATTTCTCAGTGGTCAACTTTTTCGCAGTCTTCAAAATCACTATCAATGCTTCCGGATCTAAACGTCCTGTTAGAGAAGCGGTGACGCAAGTTAACTGAAGCCCCTGGGTTATAGAGAGCGAACCCCAGAAACATCAGCTCCTACTGCCAGCCCAGACTTTCCTCAAACAAAACCCTGTACTGTTCTCCTGTTCCTCTGAGTTATTGCTCTGTGATCCATGAAATCCTCTTGGTCCCTACAAAGCCATCCCTGCATGGATTTAGAGAAGAATGTTGTCCAACAGAAATATTATGTGAGCCACAAACGCAAACACTATAGTCATTTAAAAGTGTCTAGTGCCACATGTCATCAAGTGCCACATGTTACAAAGTAAAAAGACAGGTGTATTAGTTTGCTATGGCCACCATAACAAAATGCCACAGCTTGGATGGCTTAAACAACAGAAATTTATTTTCTCATAACCTGGATCTGGGAGTGTACAAGATCAAAATGTTACCAGGGTTGGTTTTCCCTGAGGCCTCTCTCCTTGGCTTACGGACGAGCTGCTAGCTGACTCTGTCCTCACGTGGCCTCTTCTCTGTGTGCACATTTCCATTTTTCTTACTAAATCTTTAAAATATAGCATTCATTTGATTAATCACGCTAGGAACTTTTCAAATACTAGGTAGCTCATGCAGCTTGTGACTACCACTGTACAAGTATAGCAGGACCAGGGTTGCTGTATTATTCCAATGACCCCTCTTTAAGTTGCTCATCCCCATTTGCTCAGGCTTCAGAGAGTTTTGCCCAGATAAAATGACTTTAGTTACAGTAAAGTGTCAAGAGTAAGAAGTAAATATTTCCAGTACACCTATCAATTCTCCCTTCTCATCCTTACACTAGCCCACAGTGACTCCCTCTTCTTTCAACTAAGCTATGTTCCTTTGCTACAAGGTAACCCAGGAATATATCTGAATAGAGCACCCCTAAGAGATGTACATAAAACTGTAACTCTTGAGGAGATCACAAAGCTATTGATCAAAGTGGTAAAACAGAGCTCTCTACAAAACCGTGTTCATGGCTGCCACCCAAGGCAACTAGGTCTATTGCAAGGTGCTGTTTACGATGGACGATAGCCAGACTATCAATTTTTTGTCTGTATGAATGCAAAATAGTTGTCCACATCCCTTCCAATATATGCTGCATAAAGATGCCATTTAACTTTTCTAAATCAGAGCTATGAATCCACTGACTCAAATAGCTGTTCATTGCTCTCCTCTGTCTACTTAATATTTCATATTCCTTGTTTGGCTTTTGAGACCAGGCCTAACCTATCCCCAGCCTTCCTGCCACCCGTATGCTGGAGCACCCTCTTAGACAGTCTAGAGCGTGTCTGAATTCGAGCTTACTATCTGCTTTAAAAATTCACTAAATTTTCCCAGTTTCCAACTTTTTCTTATGTTGTACTCACTGCCTGAAATGAACTACATCATCTTTTGTCATCTATTCAAGTTTCTGTGATGATTTTCAGAATCAATCAGCAAAAATACATATATATACATATATATATTTCTAAATTAACTCAATTAATTATATATATGTATATATATACATATATATATATTTCTAAATTAACTCTATTAAAAACAGTTAGCCTCTTGTGAACCTCTAGAAAGCAGGGAGTCGAAACTAAGTGAACTACGGCTCCTAATTCAAAAACCTCAAAAACAATTAGAAACAAATGCATAATCATCATCAACCATTTGCTATTTCAACAAATATTTATTAAGTACCAATTATAACTGTACTCTGATTTAAGCTCTGAGGATATAACAATAAACAAAACAAACAGGGTGCCTAACTTTCTAACAGTTCACATTCTAATTGGGGAACAATAAACACTGAAGATGAATCAACAATCACATGTGAGAGATAGTGAGGTTTTATGCTGATAATTACAATAGGGTAATGTGATAGAGTGATTGCATGACTAATTTGAATTGGAAGAATAGTTACCTGATACATGGATGACAAGGCAGCCAAACGAAACCTGGGGGTAAAAGCATTGAAAGTGGAGGGAAGAGTTATTTTAAGAACCATAAAGCCAGAATTTGCTTGGCCCATTTGAAGAACTGAAAATTTTGCAGTTGGATATGAGAGAGATTGCTATGGAAAGCATGGACTGCAGGAAGCAAGAACGGAATTATAGGTATTAATTATCAGGTGCTAGCAGTAACCAAGACAAATAGATGATAGGGGCTTAGAAATGGTGGACATAGGGATAGTAAGCCATGGACAAATTTAAGATAAGTTTGAAGGTAGTTTATGAGACTTTCAGTGAGTTGAATGTGTGAAGTGACAGAGAGACTATAAGAAACTTTGATGATAATATAATGTAATAGAAGCAAATCTGAGGGTGCATGCAAATGTTTGGCAGTGGGGGCTGGGGGAGGGTTGTAGAAGAATGCCCTGCAAATAACATTTGCTATCTCAAAGAACTTTGAATTATCAGTATCCATCTAAGTTTGTGCCATCTTTCCTAATAAGACACAGTCTTAAAGGAAGAAAAATCTAACAGATATTTTTGTATTTCACACCCCCCACAAACACATACACAATACCCAGAATAGTGTTTTATACATAATGGCAGGCCATATAGCTATTGGAAGAATAAATAAATGAACAAAAATGTAATTTTAATCTTAAAAGTATAAGGGCGATATCACTGAAAGAAAAGGGTGAAGAGACCAAGTTGATCTGGGAAAAGGGAAGTACAGAAAGGTGTTGGTTTAAAAGGTACAATGTTTTAGAGGAAATTATCAATGATTATATGAAATTTTATTCCAGGATAATATGGAAGTCTAGAAATTTACTTCAATTTATTATAGGCTTAAAACTTGATGATTTTTTGTAATATTACATCGTGTTAGAATAGCCAGCCACATATTACTATGAGTATGAATTCAGGTGATAATAATAATTATTATTATTGTTATGCTAAGTATGGTGGATATGTGTTTTAGGGGCATCTCCTTTAATTCTAACACAGCTCTGTGAGGTAACTATTTCTATCAACATTTCACAGAAGAGGGACCTGAACCACAGAAAGGTTAAGTGCTTTTCCTGAGGCCACACAGCCACACGTTTGAAAACTTGGATTCAAACTCATGTTTAAACAGTTGTTAACTTTACTAACTTGCAACAGCACATTGTGCTCTCCTTATAATTCTATATATTTCTAATACAAGGTTATTTATAAATTAATTAAATTTTTTTTAAATAGACACTTGTGAAACTGAATTGCAATTCCCTACTGAATCCCTTCAAGGAGTTTCTTAAATTTAAGCTCACCTAAATCTCATTTTTAATCATTTGTATTTGCACTACATAAGCAATGTACATGTTAATTATATCTATAAATTCACTCTACAAGTCTTAATTCTATGAGAGATCAACATTTATCTCCCTGGTTAGTGGCACCCATTATATTGTAATGGAATTCACATTTCTCCTGTCACACACCAATATTATGACCCAGAGTCCGAGAAAAAGATGAGAGTGGAGAATAAGTACTGTTAGCAACACCAAAGCAATGAAAATCTCTCTGATGCGCAGATACTGTGTCCAAAGGCAAATTTACCCCAATATAATTGTTTTACTTTAAATAAACTCTAGAGATTTCTAAACATTCTTTTGCCTACATTTTCCTGGGTCATTTTAATCAAATTTGAAAATGGACCTCTGTTTTTTAATAAAGAGACTTTGCCCTTGTTTCATGAAAATGAACCTTGGTACTTAGGATGGAATGAGGCTATTACTGTATCCTGATAATGCTAATCAACGATGTAGCAGAGGAAAATGATGGCCCAGTTGCAGAACACATAGTGGGACAGGAAGCTGGTGGGGCTTATTGCTTTTAAACGTCGACCCTGTTTATAATGAACATTCAAAAAAAAAAAAAAACCTAGGACAAAATCTCATTTGCAAGCAACTGTGGCAAAGCTGCACCCCCTTGTTTTTCAAAATGAGAATTTAAATGAAATACGGTTTGGGGAATTAAATGATTGAGACAAATGTCTGTAGTGGGCTTTGAAAAGCATCTTGGGAAAGAGTGTCCTTGAACTCTCATGCATGAGGATCTATTCCATTTCAAATCCCAGGAGCAAGGGCGATGAACAGCCTTACTTTCAGATACTTAACCAACCTTGCCCTCTTTATTAGGGCAAGCTTTAAGGAAGAGATTGAAAGCATGCCTGGGCTGGTGGAAACCTTGTCAGATATGCTCATTAGTGCCCTTTTTCATTTCCCCGACATTAGGTTCAGTCTGCAGGCCCAAGATTCCCCATTCCTTTCTCTGGACAATCTCCAGGAAAGCCTAATGGCTGGAGGGACAAGGTGTTTGGGTTCTGATACCACTTTCTGAGCTTGATTGCTCTGCAGTGTCACTGCAGTTACACTGGTATGCTTTTCCTCATCAAAGAGGAATTCTGATACTTTACACCATAATTTGTATAATTAATCTTCCGAGCTTTTTTAAATTGCATTTTGTTGTCATAGCTGTTGTTAATAAATGCCACAGTGCTATCAATCCACATTTAGTACCAAGAGGAATTCACAATGCATATGAAAGTGGAAATGCAGACCTAGCTCCACTGAAGGTGTCACTAATGAATGATGGGCAAAATGTTGCCATCTTTTGGTTATTAACAAGAGTGAATGGGGGAGAGGAGTAGGAGTGGAGAATAGAGTTTTTTATTTTAAATGCAAATTATCCAGGTTGGTGAGACCTTATAAAATAGCTCATAGGAATGGTCTTTAGAATTCGCAGGATCTTCTTTTTTTCTTTACACAAGTTTCTGTTGGTTCATAGATTATGCAACAAAGGATTTGTTCCTCTAGCTGCAAGGACTTCTCTATGGAGTCCAGTAAGTAGAAGTGGATGTAATAATGCAGCAGAAGCCTTGTTAGCTCTGGTAAAGAACAAGTGGCATCAGGTTGATGTAAACAGTCACTTCACCATGACTGTGGTTCACTCCTCCTGCCTCAGAAATACTTGAGAGCACCTTGCATTATGTTGCATTGAAATCGCGTTTCCCAGGGTAATGAATTATGTACCATTTGTACTCCAGCCTCTTTTGAGCACTCAGCTCTAAATGTTTACATCAGTGCCAGCGAGTGTAAGGTGATCTCATTAGGGCAAGAGAGGTGGAATTTATATTAGCAGACACCGTATAATTCCCCAATAGCTTAATGTCAATCTATGATTAAAATGCAACTACACATACTATTTCTTGGGGAAACTACAGAGCTATAATTTTCTCACATGGTCCAAATGGAAAACAATGATCCCCAAGAACTGTTCTGGCCCAGTAAACGTCTTACAAGGCCAGAAGTCCTCACAAATGTAGCTGCAGTGAGGTAAGAAATGACAGGAGTCCTCTCAGGTGGAGTGAATTCTGCCGTCACACACCTGCTGAGTCAAACAGGCCTTCCCTTCTCCTCTGGTGGCTAGTTCTGAGGAAGCAACAATTCATAACTTGCATTTTCAGAAACTGTCATGGTGGCACTTCCCAGTTGAATGTTCTCTACTTGATAGTCACTCTTAAAACATTTATTATTCACGGTGTGTTTCATTTCTTAAAGAATTCAAATGAGCTTGAAAATAGTTCATACTGTGTCCCATTTCTTGGGTAAAACTGGGCTGGGCTGCCAGGGTGTGCTGATATCAGGCCACCCCCTAGAAATTAACATTGAGGTCTGCCTCTACCACATGATTTGATTATTTAGGGGTATTTGGTGCTAAATTCATGGAATTATAACTTTTGATACCTGAAGTGTGCAGAATGGGTTGTATACTGTTCTGTAAGAATAGGTGCCTTTAAAATAATCATTTAAACTATTTAAGGTACACCCTATGCATCTCTGTCACCCCTCTGAAAAAAGAAGTGTAGCATTCATCTTAAATACCTATAATCTGGCAGGAAGAAGAGCTGGTATTTTATTTTTGATCTATAGACTACTTGTAATATGTATGTATGTATGAATGGATGGATGTGTGTCTGCATATATTATATATACACATAAACTTATATATAGTGAGGTTTTTAAATGATGGCAATGAAAGTGGTTTAGTAAGTAAGCTGTCAATTTGAAGTAAACATATGTTTTGATAACACCACCAAAGAAATTCTGTCTTCAAATGTGTGTGTTTATCTTGGATGATGTTAGAGCCCATGCATGAGAATTCTTGTTTCTGTACCTTTTCTGCCTCTTAAAATATTGTCTCGAAAGAATGTTATTGGCAACAATGAAGGAACAAGAATTTTACAAGCCTTTCACACCTCTTCTTTTTGAACCTTTCAGTCAAATGGTAAACTAAACACATAGCAAAAATTTAAATCCCACAAAAAATTCAAAGAAGATATATAAGATAAATATACCTAATGATAGTAAATCCCAATCAAAAAGCCATGTGCCAAGGTGAGCTCATTTCAGGGCAGCCTCTTCTTCCCCCTTTCTATATCTAATCCCATGCATCTGCTCATTCATTTGCCCCCCTCTTTACTATGATATGGTTCCTTTAGGTTGCTTGGCAACCATTATAATGCTGCTGCACATGCGTGCTAGATAATAAATCCTATCTTGCTTTATTTTTCTCTTTAAAACAAGGAATTACAAAACAAGATATTTCCCCCCTTTTCTAATGGACAAAAAACATCTGTGGGGATTTCAAAAGCACATAAAATGCCTGCAAGGATGCAGATAAGTAATTACAATTCTTGACAAAGTGTAACTGATCATTGCCTAATGTGTCTACATGCAGTTATTATTTGCAATGGCTTCCTCTTTTAAATATGTGTACATTAATGCACATATGCCTATATATGCTTTGTGAAACTATAAAAAAAAAATGGAGAGAAAGGGAAGAAAGTGACAGCTGCTATGTTCCAAACAAAGAAAATGAAGGAAATTCCTGGAAATAATATTGTTGTGTTGTTTTTTTCCTAAACAGTGGATGCAATAGTTAGAAGACAGGACCTGGACTAAATCCATCCACTTTTTTCTGTAAGAAATAAGACAAAGCTTATGGCCTTCCCCTTCCCCTCCTTGGCAAATCCGAGTGTCCTGCTGCTTTCATTTGTTTTTGATCTGCCTCATTAAAAGACTATTGATGGCTTTAACTATTGTCCTTGTTTAGGTGCTGATTTACAAGCACTAATATCTGACTGTGCGAGATTAATGGGAGTCCAGGCAGTTTACGATTATCCTGAGGTCCCTGACCACACATGTAGGGGTTTGGGTTAGGGTCATGCACTCCTATGAAAAACTCCAAAGCAGGCTTAAACCTGGGAACGTTTTAATAGGATTGAATCTGTAATAGGATTTGGCAGCTTGGCCGAAACTGGATGGTGTGGCTTGTTTGGGGTTCCTTTCTTTTCTCTCTCTCTCTCTCTCTCACTTTTTTTTTTTTATTGTAGAGTCATTATGATCTTGGAATAAAAGGATAATATTTTATGTTGAAGTCCAAATATTGTTACTGTAGTTTAAAGGAGTCCCGAAGAAAAAAAGGAGCTGTACAATATAGGATATTAAAAGAAAAGAATGCTGGAGCATGAAGTGCTGTTTCTATTATGTAGTAAATTAGAAGGTAAAAAATAAAAGATGGGGAGAGAACAAAATTTCTGTTGTGAATGGCTGTGTATTTTTAGCTAAAAATGCTTTAAGGAGTCTAAAAGGCACCGGCAACGTAGGCCTATTTATAAAAGGGGATATTTCTCCCAGGCAGGCACAGCACTGCCCTTCCTGGCACCACGTTCTGCTGAACAGCACAGCGCCCCGGAGCTGGAGCCTCCCTTAGTCAAACAGCAAGGGCACGCCCGTGACAGCAGCACTGTGGTGCATTCAATTTTGAATAATACTGCAAGCATGAATAAAACTCAAAGTAAAGGTACCAAACTCTTGATAATATCCCAAATGGAATTCTGTCAATGTTTTAGTTCCCATTTGAAATCTGACACAAGGGACTGTGAGCTTTGTTGACACTATCTTCTATGTCAATTCACTTGATTATAGTGGCTAGATTCAGGAACAGTGGTGGTGAAATTATTTAACCTCTTGTACTCTGGTCACTTGAACATTATAGAGAGACTGTCACTTAAGGATGCCCTCATTAATTTTGGTGGACCAGAAATGGAAAGGCAAGATATACAATGCTGGCCTACAGGGTCATACAAGTGCCCTTTACAGGACCTAACCTGTAAATCTCAAATCACAAAAGAAGCGGTAGCTATAAGACCTCATAAAAAGGTAATAGGAAAATAAATTACAGATTTTGCTTTGGATGGACTTAAAAGTCTAGATGTGACAGAACTTTTAGGAAATTTCAACTTTAAAAATCCAGAGTGTATTTACTACTTTAAAGAAATTCAGTTTTGCACCCAAATATGTAGCTCAGCTAAATCATTCTACTGTATTATTTGCTGTCATTCTGCTTCAGAAAGTCTCGCATTTTTCAAATAGAACTATAGACATGAAATGAACATATTATTTCAAACAGTGTTCTTTTACAGAATCATTTTACTCTTTATTTTTTATTTCCAAAGACTATTTTTCAAAATCCATTTTTTTGTAGTGTTGTTATAACAATGATCCTTCAGCCCAAAGATCTGAGAAATTATTATTATTATTATTACTACTCCTTTCTAAGTACATAATATATCCTTCCTATAATATTCACATCTGTAAGTACTATAAAGTAAAGCATGTTTTATAATTATGGCTATTTTCTCATTATATGGAAGGTAGTAAGTTATCCACATTTCCTGTTTATGAGTGAAGCAATTTAAAGTGGTGATTTTAGGGTGCATGCAAGCATGGATGTTATAAGAGCCACATGATTGTTAATAAACAATGCTAGAAGGTCTCTTAGATGCAATAGGTACAATGCTTTGACCATTGGTCAGAGCTGAGGGGACCTCAGTACCCCTTAAGGACAAACCCGCAAGAGAGCTGACAGCCACTAAATATTCTGGATGCGCATCATTCCCAGTGCTCTCCAACAAATTTACAAACCTAGATTCAGTGTGGTGATCAAGATAAGTGATTTTTACACTTAAGGCCAAACCCTAACAATATTTCTCCTTGTCCATATCCCAGAAAAGAAGAAAAATCTATTATTTAATTCAGTAACATGGAATTTTCTTGTATAAATCCAAACTGCATTTTAATACTATTTGACTAATTGCTTACATGTTCCCATAACACCAACTTCATAAAGGAATCATGACCCTCTGTTTTGCAGACCAAGAAACTGATGACAAGATCTAAAGTGATTAGGCAAGGATCAATAAAATAACATCTTACCTAAGAATTCTACTTGAGTTCAGCTCAGAACTGATTCCATTTTTTAACTTTGAAATGCCCTGGAAATTAATTACGAAGCTAAGGTCTTGCTCTCCAGATGCTAATATACTAATCAGTTATTTCTTTAACACTTGGAAGAGCTTTAAAAAATGATTTGGCAAAACTTATCCTCAACATTATAAACAGATTGATTAACATCATTGGCATAAAAACATACCAATGTTTTTATACACAAAGACAAAACTTTCATTTTACTCAAGTGCCTGATCCTGATTAAAATTAAAAGAAACTTTTGAAACATTTAAGCAGCATTTCTAATGTAGAAGACAGATCTGATGCAAAGATAATACATAGCATACATCTGTACAAAGAGAAAGATAAGGAAAGAAAACGAGATTAGAGTTGTTCAATTATAACATTTATAAAGCTAAAAATTATCACATTGTGGGTAATCATCTTATTAGTAGAGCCTCAGAAGAGTGAAACTAAATATCCATGAAACAACTTAATTTTCTCTTTCTTCACTAATATCCTTTCACAAGAGTTAGCCGAGTCCTACTTACCAGACACTGCCATAGAGGAAAGATGGCACTTTCCATTTGATCAGATTTTTTTTCAGAGAGGGAGGCCAACATATGCATTTGGAGAGACAGCGTAGTTTGTGTGTTTGTTCATCGCTTGTTTTTGTTTTATTTTGGTAAAGATACATCGTTATACTTTATTTTCTAATCTTTAAATGTAAATTGTACCTAGAACTATGATCAGAATTATTCGTTTATGTTTAATTACAGTGTCCGTGACTGCAGGTAACAAATGCAGACATTCATCAGCTTGGTAGCCAAGGTGTCAGCCATGGCTGCTGTTTCCTTGCTCCCCGTAAAAAGCGGCTCTTGGAAGAAATGGAGGACCTGGCCATGAAACGAGCCCAGTTCGAAAGGGAAATTATATCCATGATAAACATGCACACTCTTCTCACAAAAAGAATCCATGTGACTTAGAATAGAAATTCTGATTAATAGGTCATTTTATTTAAAATGTCTATTCTTCCCCTCACCAAGGCATCTCTTCCAGGCAGGAAAGTAAAATGGTCAACAATGTTTCTCACAAAAGCAGATCACACCACTATTCCAGAATCTCCCAAAGAACACGATGTTCTCTTCAGGTGTTCTTGGAAGGAGTGAGTGATTGCTTGGTCAATACCTCTGAGGACGTGCTTGACTAAACAAAAAATAAAACAAGTTTCTTTTTTAGCACAGGTCTAGAGCCTTTAATATGTGAAGGTACGTTCTGAATTTACCAGAGAGTGACAGCATGCACAGCATTCCCCGCACCTATTTGGCCACAGAACCCCTCTTCCGCAGAGCGTGGTATGACAATGGCTGCTTTGTTTTGTGGTCCCAGGGAGGCCGTATGCTGGTCAGGGAACTCCAGCGCGAGGTTGGCGCCTGCGGTTGCAGTGCAGCCTGGTCACGCTGTGAACCAGCGAGCATTACTCACTGTCTGCTGTAGGGCTGTGCAAAGGCCCCCTTGAAACTAGAATTTGAACGGAAGGTGCTAGAAATTGGTCTCTGAATTGTCCTCCAGCCTTCATCCCTCTTTGCTTCACCTGCAGTGTTGCTTGAGAACACCCAAATTGCTGGGAAGTTCGACTCAGCGTATGTTTCCTCGTCTCTTTGACTAAAACATTCTAAGGGCTGGTGATGAAGCAGACAAATTATGCCATAGATGTCACCATCATGCAGGCCACAGCAGGGACAGTTGTAAGGCATGGGGCAAAAGATGGTTCTATCTGTAGCCTTTGGGGAAATGACTACGTTCCTCAGACAGAAGCTAGATAAAGATGATAGTGGCCATTTCTGAGGATGTATAGTGGGGCTGGACATTCTGCTAAGGACTTCACATACCCGATATTACTTAATCCTCACAAAAATGACTCAGAAATAAAAGTCCCATATTATAGATGAGGAAATTGAGGCTTACAGACCATGGAAATCACCAAGCCAGTGAACAGCGGAATCGGCATTTGACAGCAGCCTTTATGATTCCAAAGTACGTAGAATTAACTATTTTGCTACACAGTATACAGGCTGAGTCAGCATCTTATATCTGACTCAGCTAAAATGCAGCACAAATGAGGCACTTTACAAAAAGCCTGATCATAACCCAAGCAGCATCCTGTAATGAATTAACAAAAAGAAATCCACCTGGATGAAATAAGTTCGTGGATATTTTGAATTTAATTAATGAGGAGAAAACAATTTCAAAGCACCTTTTCTTTTAAATAAATTTTAGCCTTTTGTAGTAGGTTTATTAGGGAAGGAAGAAAAGATGGAGAAATATGAAATGCACAATGGCTGAAACATTGAATATGAATATTAATTAATAATGGCTATTGTAGGAAGTAATTTGAAATGTAATCAGTCTCTAAGTTATTGCGATTATTATTTAGAACATGATGTCAAGTGAAATATATTGCGCTGTTATAATACAACGTGCCCCCACTCCCCCAGAGACAGCCCAAACTAAACAACAAACCTCTGAAGCCTCTTGCTTCCATGCTTAGGCAAATTAGCACGAACTGTCACCAACAGTCCCACACCCTCTTGCAGGGTGCAAATGCCTGAAATACTGCCCAGGACCTTACTCAGTGACCAGCACCAATCAAGGGAATGACTGTCCCTCATTATAAAGGTCATTATGGACGAGCCACATGCCATCAATCAGGTGGCTCCATAGCTCCCATAGACTCCTGAACTCATCCTTCCAAAGGGAAAATGATTTCTCCAGAAAACTTGCTCCAAAGGCTTTTTTGCTTCCAATCTTCATTAGTCAAACATAAAACCGGACAACCAGAAATATGAGTTAAATTGACATGTTTGTTCCAACTTAAATAACTATGATAAATTTGTGGTTGAGCAGAAGGAGGTTCAGAATTGTATTTTGATTATTTGCATGTGTCCTTCTGCCTGGAGTGTTCATTCACTTAAAGGAATTCTCCTTGATAATAGTAAGAAAATAAATCCGAGTTCACTATATTGTTTCATCCTCGAAAGTTATGTTGCTGTATGTGTTTACGTACGTCGTATCTGAGGAAGGACAAAAATGTCTGGGTCCCAGCCCTGTAGCCCAAGGAAACAGTGCCTCTTGGCACAGGAAAGTGCCTGTGGCCCACTCACAGGTGTCAGGACTACAGCAGGCTGGCTCTCTGAGACTTCTGCGAGTTGGAGAATGGTTCTCCACTGCAACCGCAGGCGCCAGCCTCGCACTGGAGTTCCCTGACCAGCAAACACTTCACTGCCTATTCTGGGAGACAGAAAACCCCCAGAGCACAGGCAGACTGTGTTCTCAGTTTCCTTCTAACATCTCTAATCTGAGAAAACCCAGGCCAAATTCTCCTGGATTCATTCAAATCCAAAGCCCAAGGCTAGAATCTTTTCTCCCACTGCCACCTCCAACAACAGCCTGCGTCGCTTTCGTTCCCACCCAAGTCAGGCCTTAGCTCTTTGGTAACAGAGCACTCTGATAAAACACCACGGCATATATTCCCGTTCTTCCTCATTGCAATTCCCTGTCTGGGAACCATCCGCAAGGATTCCGCCAGCCTGGTGACTGAGGCCAGGGTCCAGAGATCATAGCAGGCAAGTGGGTGCCTGAAGGACGGGTCCAGTCACGTGACACATAAATTGTTTATGTTCCAAATCACAGTTGCTGCAGCCCATGAGAAAACTTGTCAAGCCTGCAGGGTGCCATGAGACAATGGAAGTTGGCTCTGATACTGTAATGGTTGCCTTTGTGTCGCACTAATTGCTTGGCCCCAGTGCTGATTTGGCTCAGCTGTTGGAGAAGGAGCCGTGCTTTCGCTCCCTGGTGTTTGTGCACAGTCTCAGGTGAACTTACAAGACTCCCTTTTCTTCATACGATGCACCTCACAACTAAACATTTCACGTGGTCACTTAAATATAAGAAGCCTGCTTGCGCAGAGCCAGAGTGAAGGTTTTAAGTGATCGGGACTTGCTGATAATGAAAGAGTCACCCAGGTAACAATATAAGACAAAGTAGCTTACGATCACATGTAAGATTTTTGTCCTTAACTTCTAGCACCGCAGGAGAAAATAATCATTTCTGTATACAAATAAGCAAAATATTTGTCTCCGATAATATGGAGACTATCTCACTACCCTCCCCTTAGCCAATAGTGAAGTAGCATTAGCCTAACTAAATGGTAGTGAACTGTATTTCTAGCAGCCACTTTCAAAATTCAGCCTCATGACTGCCCTGTGCTCACACAGAGTGAAAAGGGGGGCCTCACAAGTGTCAGGACTCAACCTGGATAATGGGTCTCAATCCAGTAAGCTGTGTTCAATGATTTCTTCCACAAAGTGGCCAGGCTCTCACCAGATCCTCTGAACTCTTCCTTACAGCCCTACAGGGACAGCTCCGACTTCCTCATTGATACCGCAAGTTTAGCAGTAGTGATTCAGTTACCTATAAAAATACACTCTATCGACAAGGATTACGTAGTGAGGAGGGAAGATTTAAACATGCAGTCTGTGAAAAACATCTGGGAAGTTGTCAAAAGTTAAAATAGGCTGCTTCCCCATAAAATCAGGGCCAGTGCAGGGCCGCCTTTCTCCGTCCTCGACGGCATTCTCATGTCGGGATGGACTTACCTGCGAGCACATAGGGAGTTTGCAGAAATGGCTATGAGGACTAAAACACACACAGAGGTACAGAAAGTTCTCCGAAATACCTAAAAAAAATTTTGTCATGCACATTTTAAGGAACGCTCGAGTTTACAGTGTGCTCTCTTCTATTATTCATTTTAATCTGAAGCTATAAGGCCAGATAGAATGACAGAGCTAGAGTTAGCTTTTCCTCACCAGCTGTCAGGTTTGAACTTGTCACTTACCTCATGAGGTTGTCTCAGTAGGAGAGACAGGGAGCTTCACTTTTCAGTTCCTAACAAAACAAAACACTTGCACACTTCCCAGACTGTACTGGCAGGTTACTTTATGACAATAGTCCGTGCTACACAGCAACCACGGGGTTAGTTTTCTAATGCTACATAACAAATTGCCACAAACTTAGCCTAACACAATACCCATTTATTTACTCACTGCGTCTCTGCGTTGAAGTCTGGGCACGGTGCCGCCGGGTTCTCTGCTCAGAGTCTCCTAAGGCTAAAATCAAGGTGTCAGCCACCATCCTCTGGCGGTTATGGCAGAATTTAGTTCCCTGTGGTGATAGGACTGGGATCCCTATTTACTTTGTTGGCTCTCTGCCAGGGCCCTGTCTCAGCTCTTAGAGGCAACTCCCATTTCTTGTTTATGTGGCCTCCTTCATCTGCAAAGCAGTCAACAGAGAATCTCCTGCCTTTCACGGAATCCTTCTCACACTTTGACTGTTTTTTCAGAAGAAGCTCTGTCCCTTTGAGGGGATTTACCTGATTAGGTCAGACCCACCAGGGATAGCTTTCCTTTCTTAAGGTTATCTAATTAGAGACCTTATTGACATCTGCTAAATGCCATCACCCCAAGGACAGCGTTTGACTGAATAACTGGGAGGTGTGTACACACCATCTAGGGTAGAGAATTGTAGGAGCCGTTTGGGAATCCCTGTCACAGCTGCCTGAAAGAGGGAAAGCCTTGCGAGGACATGTGAACCTGACTGTTGCTGTCCAGGGAATCTTTAAGAACCTGCTCTGCACCAGCTCGGGATATGGGAGTTCCCGCTCGGGGTTAGGTACGGGTGATGGTATCAGCGGGAACTGCAGAGTTCCAGTCATTTTCTATGGCGAGCATGAGTGCCTCACCAGTGAGCATGAATATGTCACACAATCAGGTCCCTCCTTCCAGAGGAAAGAGAAGCTTAAAAACCAAGTGACAAAAAGAGTTGCAACTCCTTCGTTTAACACTCTGTCAGGGGAGCTGAACTCCTCTCTCCCTAGGCACAAACTTGGCCAGCCTGGATCTTCTCTCAAAGCTCGCCCCAGAACTGCCTGGGCACAGAAGGCAGGTAGACCCAGTGACTTGCTGTCACTAAAAAGTGGCTGCTTACACTCCTGAGTTATGTGTGTTAATGATGGAAAGGACACTTCACTCTCAATACCATGGAATGGTTCTTTAGAAAGATGACTTCAGTGGGTTAGTTCTTAGGTATAGACTGAGAAGGAATAAATATGTATAAATAAACAGATAAATAGAGAGTTAGACAGATAAATAAATAAATAAATGCTTCTTTCATGACTTAGAAGAGACCTCAGGGGGCAAAAATAAAGTTGAATGTCTTCCTTTTTGTTATGGTAGCCTTTTGTTTTGTTTTATTTTTCTCCATTAAAGTAAAAGAAACCAAATAGGCCTTGGACAGCGTAGAGTTTTTTCAGTTCTTACAAATCCTAATAATGGCTTCAGTCTGGTGGGCCCTAAACACCCTCTCTGGGATAGATCATTTTTCTTGATTATGAGTTTTAAAATGGAAATTTTAACAGGTTAGTACTTCTTCCCAGGAGGAGAGACCACTAATATGTAAAAACCTAGGTGAAGAATGACACCCCAGCCTGGCCGGCCATCAGCTCTCCACCCCCTGCTCACCCATATTCCTGCCTCATCTCCCACCCGCCGCCACCGACTAAAGGGAGCATGCTTTGACTCAGTTCCAGGAAACTCAGTCTGTGACCAGAGAATAATTCTCTGACGGGGAAGGCTGAGAAGCAGAGGCCGAAACTGGGAATAAGAAAGCCCGTGACTGGCAAGAGACAGAAAGGGGGCAGAGATGGGCACCTAACAGCCAAGGCCTTGGCCGTGGGCCTACATGTGTTCCCTTCATGACAACACACCTCAGCAGTCACACAACACTTAAGAGGGCACAACCGATACAAGCAGGAAAGCTACAGTGACAATGGCCGTCCAGTGAATGAATTACCATAAGAGAGCACAACCATTTTTGCTATGCTGCTATGTTTGCCATGACAGTTATCCATCTTCACTTTCTTCTGAACTTTCAAAATAATAAATAATAATGAAAATCAAATAATAGCAAACTTTTATGCAAAACTTTTCTACACTGAACACTGCCCTAAAGTGCTTTATACTAATTCATTTGATCTTCACAACCACATAATGTAAGTAAAATTACTATCCCCATTTTATAGAAGAGGGAACTGAGTCCAAGATAATGTGCTCAATGATGTACAGCCAGCACATGGTGCAGCCAGTAATTTGTGAAACAGAGTTAGTTATGAATGAAAAGGGAATGTGCTGTTATGGACACCACACTAATCTCCATAGCTCAATATTTTGCTCTAAAATAAAGTAGAGAGGAGAATGCTACAGATACAGAAGTGGAGTAGGATAAATGGAACTTGTCTCCTCTATGACAAATAGATGATACACACAGATATTAAGTCGAATGTCTTCCTCTTTAGCGTGGTAGAGATTAGTCTTCATCATTAAATTAAACTTGGTAGCCAGCTGTGAACCTGAGCAGCTACAACATATAAAGTATCGTGGGATAAGCACTACTAGTGGCCAAGAGTTCTGGGTTCTAGTTCTCTGGTTTGGCTAAGAGAAGGCTAACACATTAGTTACAGTTTTGAGACCAGTTTCTATGTCTATAAAACGGCTGCCGTTAATGCTTTACTTAGTTTATGTTAGTGTGTTTTTAGGAAGGTGAAATAAAAGAAAGGTGTGTATGTGTTTGAAAAAGAATAAAATTCCCTGAAAAAAAGAAGTTTCTGAAAAGAAGTTTCAAAGGATCCATAAGGGTTTGCAAAGTTACCTGCATTTATACAAGAAAAATAGAGAAAAGTTCACGGTAGAAATGGTTCAGAACCCCATTTTCCTACATAAAGAGAACTGGGGTCATGGAAATCCAACTGGTTCATACTAGTAATATCCATTCACAGGTGAACTGTCACAGGTAGAGGGAGCATATTACTGGCAGCGGAGAGAGTCATTATGCTATCTCTATAAACAAGATAAAACATCAGACAGGCTTCCTCTGAAACATCAAGAAATTGAAAGAAAAAAAAATACCCAAACACTAGCTATTGAAGCTATTTACTAGCCATCTCTATACAAAGTCATTGAACAGAAAAGAGGAAATTGTAGTACGGTTGACCCTTGAACAATATAGGAATATGGATTAGGGGTACAAACTCCCCACACAGTTCAAAATCTGCATATAACTTTTGACTCTCCCAAAACTTAACTGTAGTTGGCCCTTTGTCTCCTTGGGTTTTGCACCTGTGGATTCAACCAACAGTAATTTTGATCAGCGACTGGGAATCCACAGATACTGTGTACCAGAAGCCTTACCAATAATGTAATCAGTATATCAACACATATTTTGTATGCTTTATGTATTATACACTGCATACTTATAATAAAGTAAGCTAGAAAAAAAGAAGATTTCATAAGAAAATCATATGGGAGAAAAAATACATTTACGGAATTTATCAAAAAAAATTTGTGCATAGGTGAAGTCATGCAATTCAAACCCAAGTTGTTCAAGGGTCAACTGTACATGTATTCTGAATTGCTACATCCTTCTAGAGTCAACAGCAGAAAAAGATATACTTAAAATAATCACATTTTAAAGATAAAAGCTTTCCATCAACATCATTACCTTTTTTATATATAGATATTGCCTCTTTCCTATGGGAATCAAACTTATTTACAAATCATGAAACATATTTTTTAATGTTCACTGTGTTTCCAGTCTGTTAAACATCAAAGACATACAAAACCCCTAGTAATGCAATGTTTCCAACAGTGCAGGAAAAAAATTAAAAGTACATTCAATTTAACAAATATTTTTTGAGAAAAGTGAGTAGGATTAGTGCCCAATATAACGGATAATATGGGGAAATTTTTTGAAAGTGTACAAAGGCACAATCTAAGTAAGATATTAAACAAAAACAAAAGTAAAAATGATATAAGAAATTTATCATGTAAGATGGCCTTGTGAATGAAAAAGACATTGATCTGGGCCTTCAGGTAGACTTTTATCTGTGTAGGTTGGGAGTAGGACAAAGTCCCAGGACAAGGGCACACTATGAGCAAAAGACAAAAATGGGATGGGATAGGGGTTTTACAAGGAAAAATGTAAAGCAGAAGATGGATGGAGGTAGAAATGAGAGCATGATCACAGAGACAAACTTGGTAAAAGATTTTTGAAAGCTAAACTAACAATTTTGACAAAATATTTTAACCAAACCATTGAAGGATTTTGAAAATAGCTTTGATGTAAATGGAGCTATGTTTTAGAAGGATTCATCTTGTATCACTGTGACTTCAAACTGAGAAAAATTGGATGTCATGACCAGTTAAAGACTATAGCACTAGTATGGACAAGAGGCTCTGCAAATTAGGGCAAAATTGCAGAAACAAGAAAGCCGTGAAATGGTACTCAAGGAAGAACACAAAGAATTTTGTTTTGCAAATACAAAATATCTATAAAAGCATAATAATGCAAATAGTGTGTATTTGTTTTCATCTTATAATTATGTTTTTGTAAACAAATTATAGAAAATTATCTGTTACAAGAGAAGAGAATGTGGTATCATTGACTTTTACAATATCAAAATAATGACGATGCTGGCAGACATGTGAAAGTAGAAGGGGTTAGAGGTAATGGGAAAGTTGTGAGTGCTAACCTCCTTATCTCTCCACATGGAGGTCAAGAAATACTGTCTGTGTTTTATGAAACAAAAGGTGGGCGCCTAAGCAGAATCATTGAGGTTCTAGAATCAACCAGTAAAGGAACTAAAGCTAGTATTGTAACTAAGTTGTGGAAAAATAGAAAAAAAAGGATGATGTGAGTGATAAAAATTCTCACTTATGATCAAGGAGGTCAACAGAAAATGTCTAAAGTGATAAATCAAGAAGAAATAGCATAAGGATATAGTAGGTACTATGAATGTTATAACAGAAAAAGGAAAAAAATAAAAGGAGAAACGACGAGCAAGTCTAGGACAGAACAAGGGGCTGTTGCTTTTTGTCACAAATTCTACTGTAACCATTTAATTTTTAACCATGTGCATGCATTACTTTGATTAAAAATGTAAATTAAAAATCAAAACCTAATTGACGAGATTTGGCAACAGTTTCAACAGAAGTAGAGTGAGAGGTTGGCTGATTTTCCACGTCTAATTGACTGAGACTTTGGTGGGTGAAACATTAACATTTACGAGGAAGTCAGGAGGAGGAAAGATTTAGAGCAAGGTGAGATATGGAGTTTGGTTCCACACATAAATTTAAAAGTGAAAATGAGTCTTCATGCAGCCATAGGGGATGCTACACGGGACTGCAGTCAAACATTTGGGCTGGCTAAGGGTAGATTCACTGCGTGGAGTGGGTTAATTCAATCCTTAAAAACATGTTCTAGGCCAGGGGTGGGGAATGTCACCCTGCTTTGTTTGTTTTTCGGTCCAGCATAACCCACCTTGCCAAGGAAAAAAATACACTGAATGATCCCATAATGGCTGAATGAAAGACAAATGCAAAACTCCCATCTTGTGCTCTTGTTTCTGCTGAATTCAAATAGTTCAACCTACATTAAGGTAATAGAGGGGGAAAAAAAAAAACAATGGTAGGAAGCAGAAATAAAACGGATTGTACATTTCAACTAAGGATATAAAAATTATAGTATTTCCTGTTAAGCAGCACCTGTTATTTTCAGTCATTTTGAAATGATACTAAATACAAATGTAAAAACTATCAATGAATAAAAAAGCATTGCAATAACCTCAGTCAATATTTGGCATGTTGCAAAATTCTTTTTGAAACTGTATTACTAATGGAATATATATCATTTGCATAACTTTTATTAATCAATTCATATGACCAAGAACTACATGAACGTGGACACAGCTACAATCCAGCTAACAAAATATTTTCACAAGTCAACAGAACCCCTATGTGGTTCTAAAAGTAAGACAGTCCTTCAGTTTTCAAAGGGTGTAAGAAAGATAGGTATGTTATTAAGGGGAGATAAATCTTTGCAGCCAGATTGATCTTCCTGACCAGGAAACATTCATCCTTAAAACATTAGGTGTGTGGAAGATAAAGGGGTGTTGTGATAAATCATAAATTCCTAATTGGTCAGGACACAGTGGGTAGTCGTGCCCCAGGTCTATGACTTCTTTAGTGAAGAGTTTTTAAGCAAGCCCTGCCCATTGTTGTGCATCTAGGTGAACACACCTTTGAAATACCATAGGAAATACCACTGGAAGGCATAACCACACTCAGGAGAGCACATAATCTTAACTACCCCATAATCTAATCCCTGCCTTGCGTTCTCGCACCTTCATGTATTCTTCCCTTTGTTCCTTCCTTAGTTTCAAATGCATAAAAGAAATGGCAAAACTGTTATTCTCAGAAGCATCTGAGATCTTGCTTACTGACAGTTGCATCAGTTTGGGCTCAGATGAACTCTTATAAAAATTCTCTGTAGGCCTGGACATTCCTTAGGTCAATAGGTGGTAGAATAAAGAGTCCGGCTCCATTTTTGACATTAGATCACTGAGAGCTTTCGAGTCCTACCTCTTTTCTTTCCCCTGTTTTGCCCCAGACTTGGGTAAGCAGATAACAAAACCTGACCACTCTCTCCTTTGGTTCTAGGGGAGAAATTCAAAACACAGAAGCCTGGCCTGTAGGTGGGAATCTGCAGCCTACACCTGTCCTCTATGACCATAGTTAAAACCAGTGCCACTCGCCTCTCCTTTTGCTCCGTCCATTGTGGAGTGGTTCTGGTGCCTGCTCTGCTCTTTCTAGTAAGTCTCATTATGGAAGCAATAAACTTTTTTGTACTCTCCTCATTGGTGCCTATGCAGCATCATCAGCCTCAAATTCCAAGCCAATTTGGGGTGAAGGATTGATTATGCTCTCCATGAAACAATCACAAAACAAGTGGCTTCCCATTGCCCTTAAGATAAATGACAAAATAATAATACTGGCCAACACTTACATAGGGCTTGCTATGTGCCAGACCTTACCCTGAGGGCTTTACAGTAATCGATTCATTAAATTTGCATAAAAGTCCCATTATCGATCTCATTAAAAACTGAAAATATTAAGATTCAGAAAGGTCAAGCAATGTGCCCAATGTCACACAGCTAGGCAGGAGCAGAGCAGGATGTAACCCAGTTCCTCTGGCCTTAAAAACAATGCTTTCCCTCCCATCCCTATACTGTTGCAACTCCAATGTGTAAACGGCTTGTGAAGATCTGAATAATTGGGCTTCTGCCCACCTTCCCAGCCTCAGGCCAAACACTGCTCTCTCCGTCTCTGCGTTCCTGCCACATGGGTCCGCTTTGGGATAGACTGTCACGCTCACTCTTTCTCCCCGCCCCTGGGTCATGCCCCTGCTGTTTCCTTTGCTCTCTGCCAAGGTAGCTCTTATTCCATCTGAAACCCCCAGAGGAGCATTTTCTGACCACCAGCCTCCCTCCTACCTATTCTCCAATGAGTTCAAATCTCCTTTGCAGAAGCTTGAGAGTATACCATATACTTGTCATTTATGCTTTTATCAGTATGCTAGGTTTACCTTTATATGTGTGATTTTTTTTGGCTGTTTTTCTCTCTCAGTAAACCATAAGTTCAGTGACAGCAGGGACTGTGTTTATTTTTATGTATTGTTACACTTTGGCAGTGTCTGGCACTGAAATAGGTCCTCTATAAATGTTACATTTGTGGAATAAACAAACAATACACAGCTATTTCCATTTTAGCCAGTCATATCTCTGCCCATAGCTAGACTGACCTCTTTAGCAGAAATTTGGAAGCAAATGGGTTTTGTGAATTGATGCTGTTTTTTCTTCTCTGGAATTGTAATCCTTATAGTCCCTGTAGGGCTTTCTAGGGAAGAAGGACTGTTTCCTCTCCCTAGGTCCTTTTGTAAATCTTCTATGAATCTCAGACTCCAGTAGTGCCTGACTTAGGAAGCCCGCCTGGTGCCCCCCCAAAGCTCAGAACAGAGAAGCCCAGGCCCAACCGTGTTATTCATGGTGTCCTCAGCCCCTCCCCATGCCAGGCAGACATGGGCTGTATCTATGTAAAAGGGGGGGGGGGAGCGGAGGGGAGGGACGCAGGGGGCATGCTTCTGTTGCTTGGGGATCTTTTTCACTGTTACCGGAAACTACACAGCATTGGCTGACTTCCAGCCTTACTAGACTGAAAATTCCAGAAGTAGAGAAGAATGAAGATAAGTGCTAAATTTGAGTGGTCACCCTTTCAAGGATGTTTTAAATAGTTTTTAAAAACCAATATTCACATCTCCCTGAAGTAATCTCTGAAGTAGCTAATAACATCTCCATTTTACAGGTGAGATACTGAAAAAGCTAAGACGCGTGCCTAGTAAATAGCAGTGGATACATCAGAATTCAAATTCGGGCCTCAATGGCTCTAAATCCCATGCTCTCTCCATCTCAAATCAACGATTTCATCCTGGCTGTTAAATCTGAAAGAGAAGAGTCTTACGGTATTTGGGTATGAAAAATTAACTGTTGAAAGGAATACCTTAAACCTGTTGGACTCATTAACAAATTCATTCTAAGATGCCATTTTAAAATGCTGTAAAGAGATATTTTTACTTATTAAAAGAAAGCCTTTCCTTTTATCTTGAAGTTTTTAAAATTAATACTTATTAAATAAAAAGACAGGTAATGACTTAATCATTAAAGATTCTTTTTGGAAATGAAGAGAAATAAACAAGCAAATAAATAAATAAGAATCTCCCTCTTAAAATAAAATTATGATAAGTAGTCCCTATGTAACTCCTTGTTTTGAAGAAGAGACAAACAGTGAAAACTATAAATAAAATTCTATGAGATTCAGCAACAAGTTTTATAAAACAGACTATTCCAGAAAATGTTGGAAACAGAGAAGTAATTGAAACTGAAAAGGAGTTGGGTCCCTAAAGTATGAGAGTAATCCCCAGGCTGGGAGGAGCTGGAGTCACATGCAGCAGGTAAAAATCAGTGGGTGTGAATTACAGAGGCAGGGGGCTGTGGGGGGATGGTGGACCTGCATAGGGATCCTGAATGGGAGACTTTGAGAGCTGGTCTTTGATGGACTGGTGAGAACAGGTCTCCAAGGAACTGATGGCATGTGTGTCGCTTCCTGAGCTCTTCCACCACTAAAAGAAAGTTCAGCCTATCCCAAAAGCCACCCGGTAGATGCCTAAATATTCCCTAGGTGGATCTCACTCAATCACCTGGCCTTTTCAATAAAGGAAACTGAAAGAGAAAAAAAAAAAAGACACACCAGAACGAGCATATCTCATCATTCTGGCCTTGGGATGACAGATGAATAGATAGGTGTGTGCTGTTTGTTAAGACTAGCAAAGCGCTGCTCAGCCAGAGTGTAACGCGGAAGATGTCTGAGCAGCTAATTCATCAGCTCTAGGCCAACAGCCTTCACGAGTCCCAGGTGCTGTAGCCTTCTTTGTAAGGCCTTTACTTCTACCTTACTAATTTTTACATCTGTTAATCAAATGTAAAGGCAGTGTTTGCCCTTGCATTTGAAAAGTTTCTGGCACGTACGTAACAGGGCTCTATAAATACTTACAGGATAAACTGTAAACAAAAGTTTGTGTTCACTTAGCAAAATGTATGTAAGAATCTTAAAGAATGAAAGCGACCCAGGTTTGATTGGGTATGATCGTTAGTATCGATCGTATTCCCTAAGGACAAATGCCTAATATATGGAGAGCATACAAAAATGTGGGCAACTGACTAAGGAATCAAACCAGCAAATCTGCAAAGGAAAGATTTTTTCTCCAAAAACGTCTCATTTAGAATTAAATTTGATGCTGAAATTCTAATAAGAACTTGCTTCCATTTTGGTTAAATGACTTGGCAGTTGGTATACTTCGCCTTGCGAGAAGTCTATATAAAGAGAGGGAATGTAGCTTGTCACACGCAAATATTATAGCTGCAGGGAAATTCTGGCAGTGCCAGAATCTAGAGACTTATGCTAGAGTTCATGGAGATGGCTTGTTCTTCATATCCAGTGCTTCCTGGAGCAGGGGCATCTTAAAATGCAGAACCATGTGTTAGTAATGTTTTGCCATGAAGCGCATTGTGTGTTTGGCCTGTCGACAAGTAGTCAGGTATAAACGGGGAGCCTGCAGAGCCCAAATACCTGAACGTAGGCTTCTCTCACTCAGCGGTCTGTGGAGAAATTCCCATGTGGAATCGGCGAAGGAAGACACTGGTTTACCTTCAAACAGCTGATGTTTTAATGAGCGCCTGCAAGGAAACAACTGGTGGTAATGAAAACTCCTTGTCAGAAAGTCTTCAGCTGCCCTTCTCGCCTAGCCTTGGCCTGCTCTATTCCACTTAATTGTCTTTCCCAGCTCCATCCACCAGGTTTTGGTACTTTTCTATTTCCTATTAGGTTGGAGGAGGGAGACAGAAACAGTAGAAACACAGGGGAAAAGAAGACTAAGTAAAAAATCTATCTTTAAATTATCATACTACTAGATGATAAATGAGTTTATATAAAAAGATGCCTGCTCTAGAAACAGTGACATTTTGCATTGCACAATTAGTTTGTGGAGTGTGTATGCGTGTGGACCTCCGTACCTCTGAAGTGCAAGGGTAGTATTTTTATAAATGTCAGTTTTACTTCCCTCTCTGTGGTGGACTTACATGGTTTTCAAGATCTGGTACAAATTTGCAGAAAAGTAAACTGGACATACACAAGTGAGGCTACGTAATGCCTAGCACATCTGCAGAGCTAGTCTGTCCAAACTCTGTAGGATTTTGCTTATATGTGGATTTAAAGAATTCAAAATTAGGTCCTAATAGTTTCCCCTGGGTGTGACTTACCTGCAGTGCAACTATCTCCAGTGTCTTGTCAACCTCTGCATGATTCTTATTTTCTCTATATTAGTCTCATGGTCATAAACTAGTCATTATGACTAACCCAACATGCTTATTTTCACTGGGAAATAATTTGTATAGTAGGAAGAAGTATTAAGGCCTCAACACCAAGGCTTAACCAAAGGCTCCAAGGGGGACATGTTCCACAGGACATGGACGAATTTCCCTAACAGCGCTAGTAGGATGGAGTCCAGGTCACCTGAAAACATCTGTAGTCACCTGCATGAGAAGAGTAACCAATTTCAGCAACACACCTAAAAAGAACACACAAAGATGGCCCTAGTCACAAAAAACACTTTCATAATCAACACACAGTGATGGCCTTCCTTGTAGCTCAAGGAGGAGACCATAGAGCAAATGAGTTTTTATCTGCTAGAGCCTGAGGTAGGTCTATTGTACTTGTTGGGTGGTCCAATGAGGCCGGGCCTGAGCTCTCCTTGTGGTTTTGTGATAAAAGACAGTTGATAGTCTCTGAGGCCAACAACCCTCTCTCTGTTAAAGCCTTCTCACAAATTCTTTTAAAGATCCACATTTTTAACTGTTATGAATTTAAAGTTATTTGATAGGTCACAGATTTCTATTTAACCTGTTGCAACAGGATTCCTAAAGGAAACTATTATAATTCTTTGTTCTTAAACAAATAAAATGTGTTCTTTATCTCTTAGGAAGTTGATAATATGATAGGTGCAGCTTTAAGGATTAATTATACTAAATAACAGGGCATAACTCAAAAGAGAGACTACATCTATTATGTAGAATTCCCTAAAGAAACATTAGAAAATTTACATGCATTGATTGCTAGTTAGCATTAGAAAGATGTTTACGAGTTGACTTCACCAAAGCCACAACTGTTTGCATTAGCAAGCAGGCAACAGAAGCTAACTGATAAGAATTCAGTGATATGATGCAATTAATACAGTTATGTCTGTTAATTAGTGCTTTCCAACTGTCAAAGAAGATGCCTTTTAGGAGTCAAACTTATTTGGCTGATTAAAAATTGGAATCCATCTTGCAAAGCTGAGATGGACCTTCCTTTGATCTAATTAAAGGAAGAGTTTGCATACTCAAAACTTGTGTCTCTCTGACATAAATTAACATATTCATAAATGAGATAGATGGATATTTTGCAATTAACATGGGACAAGAATAAAGCCTAATTAGTAAACATGCTTTCTTCATTAACTTGCAGGTTAAGCTCTGTTTTATTATAAACTAATAGTGATAGAACAGTGTAATTTTTTTTTCAAAGAAAATTTATTGGTTCTGAAATTCCATGGCACTCTATCACAGAAATGCGACTCGTTTCTTCATTTCCAGACACCTGTTAGCTCATAACCAGAAGTATACACAAACTGCTGTTTTTTTATACCCAACTGGAGAATTTCAGCCTGGAGCAGGTTTATGGGTTTCCTGAAAGAGTCTAATTTTACCCTTATAACCCTAAAGGCATTTTTACACTGTCTGCAGACACCAAAGGCTCTCTTAATCCTCCAGTGGATCTACTGCTTTCAGTGTTGTGCCTTTGCAGTTCTCATTGTACGGATTTCCTGGTTAGATTTTTCAACCTAAAGGAAGCAGCTTCATCTAGACTATGCAACAAGTATAAATACCTATTTTTGAAACTAGGTTATTGATTAGAAACATATTATGCATGCTTTATTTATTAATTTGGTCCAAATAATTCCTGTAACATGACGCCAACGCTCTTGTCCCACAAGTCCTGGTCCCACACCTCATCCTTCCCTGTCTTTCTAGGCTTCTAATAATGTCCAGGGCCTCCCACAGAAATCAGTGCACAGAGAACCATGCGTGCTTTCCTCAATACTAGAGCATGTCCGGTCCCGACCAGATGCCGGGCCAGGGTATCCAGGAGGCTCAGCAGGTTCCAAGCTGACATAGATTCTCCAGGTTCAGTCTTATATGGCCTTAGTCTTAGTTCTAAGACTGTCCAGATACTCCCAGGCATATACAATTTTTTAAGGCTGCTATGGATCAGGAAGAAAAGGAAAAAAAAAAAGACTGCAACACAGGAGATATAGGGAGGGACAAAAGTAGGTTTACAACCATGAGCATGTGAAATACAGAGTTTATTCTTGTATTATTATTTAATTCTTGCATTATTTTCCATACAAACAACTGCACACCAAGCAGCTGTTTAGCAGAATTAAATGAACACCTTCTCAACTTTTATCTGCTCCCCACCGAGACTCCTTTGCCCGTGACTGCGCTCTGCATCCAACTGCACTCGCTGTCCCTGCTTGTCCCTTCTAACAGTTCTTCTTCCTTGTTTCTCGGATTTATTGTCATATATGTGATCTCTACCACACAACTTCTTTGTTCCTGATTTGCTCGCTGGGATGATCTTCACTGCTGTCATAAGGATAAGAAATCTGTCGCCTCCAGTTTCGAACACCTACTAACTCTGTGGGCTCGGATGCCTGGACTTCCGTGTGCCTCAGTTTCTTCATCTGTACAGTGAAAATGACAACGGTATCTACTTGAAGTGAAATGCTTAGGAAATATAATGGAGTGCCTGGTAGATTATTTAGTACTTTATTAATGTTAGCTATTGACATTATTATTTGAAGTATTCAAGGGGCCTCACCTAGCATTTGACACCTGTTCATTTCACAGTAAATCACATTGTATTAACTAACTTCTGGCTTGACAGAACCTAGGTACTTTGGGGTAAAATGAATAACACACCCAATTAATCAGATGAGTGTTCACTGAGTATTTATTAACACTCTGTGCTGGAGTTTGGAGTAGAAGGTCCCCTTCTCAGTCACTAGCCTGGATCAGAGGCAGCAGGGCCCACACCTGACATACCGGTCAGGTTGCTCTAGAGCAGAGGCGTCCAACCTGAGGCCCACGGGCTGCATGTGGCTCAGGATGGCTGTGAATACTTCCCAAATCAAAATCATAAATTTACTTAAAACATTATGAGATTTGTGTGTGTGTGTGTAATTATGTGTCGCCAGGTGTTTAATGTGTGGCCCAAGACAACTCTTCTTCCAGGGTGGCCCAGAGACACCGGAAGTTTGGACAGCCCTGCAGTCTAAAGAGTGAGTTGGTACGCCACGTGCTACCAGAACATAAGCACCCAGCTTATGTTCATTGAGGGAAAAAGCTTTAAGAACAGACATTTTTATACCACAATTCAATTTTTCTACTAAGAAAAAAAAGTATTTCTGCTGAAGTCTGCTGCCGATCAGAATATTCTTTTGAAAATATTTCAGGACAGGGGTCAGGATAATGTCATACCTAGTTTCCAACCTCTTAACAGACATGAAATATTCATAGATTTCTATTCAGATGTGCTCCTTCCATGGCCTCAACCCTCCTCTTTACATTCCAAATTCAACATGAAAGTTTATCTTTAGGTAGCCAACCTTTTTTCAGTGATAAAGGTCAATTATGACCTTGCTTTACTGAAAGTTATCACTGCTATCCAGGATTCATGTAATATATCCAGTAATACTGCACTGTGAATAAATGTGACTAAAAAAAAATCACATGGGTAAAATTTATATGCGAAATGAGAAGAAAGCATCAACTTTTCCCTGCTGTTACCTTTATTTATTTGAACAAATGTCATGAGAAAAAGAGTCTTAGACTTAATCTCCCTCAATCAATGTCAGCGACATTACTACTTACGGGAGTTTATACTGCATAATATTATTTTCTTTGTATGAACCATTTTCTGACACTTACATTTAGTTAAATGATTTATCCATGTACATTTTACATGAGGATAAATATGAGCAAGGGTTTCTACTTATATTGAGTGGGATAAGGAAGCAACTCTAAAATACAAAGTCAATTGGCTCAGCCACTCAGGCCCTGATGTCAACAGGAGTTACTTGTGTGCACAGAGAAAGTCTGACTGAATGGTAATAGTGATGTGAAGATAATAGATGCCTGTTTAATATACATCTATTTACATAAGTATATATTGTTTCTTCCTTCATAGGAACTAACAAACCCTCTCCCCAGGGATGTCTCCTTGTTTATCAGTGAGTCCCAGCCTTTGACGTTATGTACACCATTCTGTGGATGTTTACACCTTTCCTGTTTGTAAGTGTTAACTCCAGGTAAAGGTGGCTGCCGAGTTGTGAAATTTACAACTGAGATATTGAGTTTAGTTGGTAAGTTATGGGATAATGCTTTCTGTCCAGAAACAATTTTGCTCTCCATGTATAATTTATACTTTTGTAAATGTGGAGCAAGTTCGTTTGCAGTTTCTCTTTTAGGTCACTAACTGAAAATCTACCTAGTTTGAGTTTAAATTTGTAAAATTGATGACACCCCAGGAAAAATGCCTAACTTGCAAATTTTTAGATTCTGTGATCTGAAGTTTGTTACTTGTAGAGGAATTTATTTTACCCCAGGCTAGAAAAAAATCCCATCAATCTTGTTTTGTTATCATTTATAATTTATTTATTTTTGTTTGTTTTCTTGCTTTTTTTAATTAGAAAATGAATTAGAGGTAGTCATTTGAAGGAAAAGTAGCAGCTCTTTCCAAACGAAGCTTCCATGTGCTATACTGAGAGCAGCACACAATCCAAACAGCATCAAAAAGATGTTCAGCCAATTCCAATCTCATCTCCTCGTGGAGTTTCAGATTGTTTCCTTTTCTGGCTCACAATCAACTGGAATGAGCTGAGATGAAATAAGGCCTAACATTGACGCAAACTTGATCAAGCAAAAATATATTTGGAAAGGAATATATGTCTCTTTTTGAACAAAAACCGTCTTGTCTTATAAATTTCTTTTCTTTAAAGGGTATGCCTTCAGTGTACCCTGCAGAGCACAACATAAATGCCAGCTACACTGGAGAGCCTTTTGCTCTGCACCCGGGCAGAATTAACTGCTCCTGCATCAGTATTCTCACCACAGGGTTCGTGTGTCTCTAGTTGCCACTCTCTCCACTCCTCCTTCATCTAGAATTGCTTGTTCACATGTCTGGCTCTTACCCAGAACCATAAGCTCCTCGGTGACCAATTCTATGTGTCTGTCTATTAGTGTTAAACCTCCACTCTCCTCCTAGAGCAATGCTATCCTCTTCTAGACACTTCTCATGTGGTTATTTTTTCTCTACCTTATCCTGCTAGATTTAGACCTTTGAAGGAAAGCAGGAAATGTGTTTTATCTTATTCCTCTTTTGATTCCGTGGTCCTCATATTACCCCCAGGGACGGAGTAAGTGTTTGCTGAATGAATGACTGAACAACTAAACAACTTCTACCAACTTTTTCCAAAACCTTTAGGGGAGCCCTGGGTCCCCTCAAACACCCTGATGCAAGACCCACACAAAGAAAATTGCAGAATCTTATAAGCCACTCTCTCTCTCTGGAACAGTTCTCCCAGGTCTATGTTTGCTGTTCCTGTCCCTGAAAACCTGCGCCCAGGTAACCCTCTGCGCAACCGCAACCGACGTTCCTCCGTTTTGAAAGGTAATGCACTTGAGAACTTGAGATGGAGCTGCCACTTCTCCAGCAGGGGCTTCAGCCAGTTCCCATGAACCCTGGTTCCCATGGCAGGTTTTCGAGCCTTAGCACCTCCAGGTCGACCAAGTGCAAGGCCTCTTACCTTCTCTGTAAGCGGAGCTTCCTCCCCCTCATCTGTTCACCCTGCTCTGCTCTGTAGCAGGAACGGATGCTTAAGAATAAAATCATCTGTGTTGTTCTGCTGTAGGAAATG
The DNA here is from genome assembly GCA_004026545.1 of Mormoops blainvillei. Lineage (NCBI taxonomy): Eukaryota > Metazoa > Chordata > Mammalia > Chiroptera > Mormoopidae > Mormoops > Mormoops blainvillei. Next base: position 428,416 of record PVJD01000190.1, on the reverse strand, counting down.
CAAGAGTCATTTTCTAAAGGAGGCAAAAAGACAGCGGACTGGAACCGTGAGTCTGCAAAGCCATCCTCTCATTTCATGGTGCCGCAACGTTTCAGAGGGAGCCACGCTAGCTATGTAACCACCCAGCTGAAGAAACCAGGTAGCAGAGAGTTAAAACACTTGCTCATTGGTTTTCCCAGATCCTATTTTAATTTGCTCCCTCTTTTTGGACAGCTCTGTGAGGCAGTCTGGTTCGCTGCCTCGCCATACTAATGAGACTCATCCATCTGCCTCTGTCATTGCCAGCCTCTCCTTTCTGCTGGAAGTCAGAGATGAACGCTCAGGACAGGTCCTTTCTAGGCTGCAGTACTTAATCATTTCTAAACACGCTAGATGGCCTCAGGCAGTGAAGGCAACAAGCATTTAACCCAGGCTTGGCAGCTCCGGCGTCCCCACACTCTGCCTGTGAGCTCTGATAATGAAAAGTTGCTGCGCTTTTACTCTCCACTTAACCAGATGCTCTTTGCTTCTTGGGGCAAAAGGTTAAATAGATATAAGAGCCCATGCTAGTTTTGAAGGCTTTTATTAGCAGTTCTTAGAGTAGTGGGAGAAGGGGGTGCTGTTGTTTCTGATCTACTTGTCCCTTGGGATTCATATTTAGGCGTGCGCCCTAGCTTTTTACCAAAGGAACGATGCCTTTCCCTGTCCTGCTTTTGTTGTTGCTTTGTGGCACCGGAGTTAACACAGGCAGGTTGGAGCTCTGCCATTTAATTATTTAATGTTCAGTTGTTATGGAAAGAATAGACGGTGAGGACAGTACCAACATTGCTTAACTGTGGCAACACCTTTATTAACAGTGTAGATAAAACATTTTTTTCCCAGAGTGGCTAGGGCCTCTGATTTATTTTTCCACTCCATCTACTGCTCCATATGTCTGTGGAATCTGCCTTTTTCCCAGAGCTCATGTTAGTATAAAGCAATTGTCTGGGATGTGTAAGAATTAAGTATCCCATCATTCAGGCTAGACATGCAATTAGAAGAGTTGCACTAATTTCCACTGCTGAGACCCTGTCACTTTAATTTATCCTTACTTTCCTGCATTTAGGCCTTCTCTGGTTGGAGGCCAAGGATTTTATATAGTTTCAGTCAAAAGTACTTTGATGTAGGAACTAGAGTATGTATAAAGTTTGGGGGGGAAAAGAACTAGGGTTTACCTAAACTGACTGAGAGAGACAAAAACTTTATGTAAAGAAACATACCTTCTTTATGATTGTACCATGCTGTCAAAGGATGAAGAGGAGGGGTTTTAAATCCAGAAAACATCACTGAATTGTAATATCAATATTCAAGCATTTCTTCATGATATTTTTCCTTCTGATGTTACTTCTAAAACATTATTTTCTGTTTTTACTGATGAAACTGTAAAAGATTGCTATTTATCCAATAGCTTAAACTATCATTTTGAAAGAGTGCTGATATTTAATTTCTGACTTGTTTCTTCAGTCTATACAGCTATGACCAGACTGTCCCACTAGTTTTATAGCCATCGTCAAAATCCCTTTACATAAGTTTCAGACAAGCATAACTCAAAAATGCAGGGACTATTCCCATGAATAGGTACGAAATATCTCTTCCTAAATGTTTCTCCATAGAGACATGATAAATCCTATGTGGGCCAATTATCAGGATTTCTTGTGCTTTTGATGCTTTTAAACCAGTCCCTGCATCACAAAATACTCACAGAACCCAGCTAATATCGCCCTCAGTTTAGGATGGCAGAATTCAAACTTCAAGCAACTCTAAACTCAGGTATCCAGCTAGGGCTAAACTTGACATGATTTTGAAACAAAGACATGAAAAATTTTAATTATAAAGCAATTTTGCATTGAGAAAAATATTAGAAAATTTGTGCAGAAGGTTGCTCTCCCAGCTCAGTTTTAAACAATTAAAATATATATGTGACCTGATTCTTTGGACTGGAGGATGACAAGTTGAAACCTTGACCCTAGATCCACCTCTTGCTCACATGAGAGTTTTTGAGAACATCTTTATAGTATTTTTTACACTTTTTCTACTCAGTCTCATACTGAATATAATTATTCTGTATTATAAAAGAATTTTATATATGATATGGATGTTAGAAGATATCATATATGTGTACATGTGCCATTGTATGTCATAAACACAGCAAATGTGTTATCTATAAGCACATATTCTTAGTTCAGAGAAAACAGAAAACACATATCCAGAAACATATTTATTGATTCATAATTATTCCTGGAATATCTATAATTATGGGATCATACCCAAAGTTTGGGCAGTAATGTATTAAGATCAATTAAACTGATAAACAGAAAGTCTCCACCTACACGCCAATAAAAATATTTATGGATAAATATTTTCTCAACAGCAAAATAAACCCTGGGTAAAAGTAAAGGATTTATTTATGATATCTAGAAGAGAAAGATACAACTTGGGTTGGAAGTAACCCTCATCAAAGATAAATAAGCGATCAGAAATACACATGCTTTGGTAGTGCCTTATGTAAATTATTTTAGAAGTAAAAAACACTGGAAATGTAGAACATAAATGACACAAAAATGAATTCCTTCCAAGAAGGATATTATTGAAAGTTTTCCTAAAAGACATTTGCGGTTCTTAAAAATCAATGGACTAATTAAAAATAGGAAAATATAGTAGCAAAAGGAAATAAAAAGACTGCATGTGGAAAATATTAGATACCCTGAATAATCTTAGAACCAATAAAGAACCTCTAAAGTAAAAACAACAGAGAGACAGAAGAAAAAAATACCTCACCATATTATCTCAGGTCCCAAGAAAAGGTCTAATTTCATTTTGAAAGGACCCATAAGACTGAATTCCCATCTTCTCTTATTTTAAATTCTGTTTACATTTGCCTCAGACTTGGCTCTTAGGATCATTGAATAAACAGAAATTATGTACCTGAATATGCTAATATAATTCTCAATTCCTCAGCACAAGGCTGTGTTCCAGGGACCATTGTATTTTAACAAAATCTTTTAGATACTCCCAATAATTAAAGTGACAGGGTCCTGGGCCTTACGTAATTCAACATTAGCAATGTGAGGGAGGAGGTATGCAGATAACATTTGTCCCTTTATATTGCCAGTTAGCAACACGGGTGTATGTGGTCATTCCCTAGTCTCTATTTGGGCATTTTCTAACATTAAAAACCACTCTGGCCATGTATCAGTTATGCCGGAGGGAATGTTGAAAAGTCATCTAGACAGTTAGTCAAACAGTCATTTAACAAATATTTATCAAGTGCCACGGGGGCCCCAGCTTGGTACTAAGCAGGAATCTATCTCCTGCCTTGAGGCGGGTTTGCACGTCTACCATGGCAGGCACACAAGGTTCAGTTGGCACTGTCTTCTGATTTTACTTATTCAATAGCTTGTTAGCGTCTAATGGACTAAACAAACATTTGAGCACCACATAACACAACTTTGTACAGATTGTACATATGTGCGTCTATATGGGTATATGTATAGATAGATACATAAAACTTGGCATCCCTTCCAGGAGATGTGCCAAGATAAATTCACAGCTTTATATACACATGTAATTCATGTATTTCTGTGCATATGGCAGTCGGGAATATAACTAATCAGTAGGACACGTTTTATTCCAGATGTTTTTCTTATCATATTTTTTCACTGTCACTAATAAAAAATCACCATAGATATTCTACTCAGACAGTTTGGTCTTTAATCTTAAATCTCATTGAAAGAAGGGACACAAAGCATTTTATGTTCTCGAGAATGTGACAAAACTATTGGTATGTCAGACACTTGTGAGGTTTTGTAGACAAAGTCCATCTTGAAGCAAGCCATAAACCAATTTGAGAGACTTTATTTTTGATGATTTGTACTTCTGTCTTCTAGATATACTTTCCAATATTCACCTCTGCCTAGCTTTTTAACGTTATGTCTCGTCTTGTCTTGTCTTATCTTGTCTTGTCTTGTCTTCCACATAAAAACCGAAAGTCCCCTTGTCCTTTCCAACTTTGTAGTGCACAGGCTGAATTCTCATCTTCCTCTTAGTCGTTTTTCACTGCGTCCTTCCACTCAGCCTTGGAATTGTCACCATCGCACACACTCATCCATGCACACCCGCCCCTCTTTCACCAATGACCATGTGGTCCACAAATTCTGCCATTTCTTCTACAAGTATGTCCAAAAGTCACATTCTCTGCTAAGATCTTACTTCCAAATCAGTATTTCCCCTTAGTTGGGTTTCTATCTATCCCTCTATCCCTATTCTTAGTGACTTCACCACTTTTATTCTTTTAACCAAGAACAATTTTAAGTGACTATAAAAATTTACTATCTGTGACAAACTCCTGGTTTAAAATGTTTCTTTGACTGCTTGATTCTATTCCAAAGCCATCTGACTTGTTCAGTTTAGTTTTCAAAGCTCACGCACCACGTAGACTGCTACCCCTACTCTGCAGGCCATAGCCTTATAAAAGCATATTTGTTCTCTGCACCTTTGTCCACACTCCCTCAAAGACAGAAGAAGCCCGTGCTCCTCCTCTTCTTCTCAATGCAAACAACCTCACCAATCCAGGTGGCAGGAATGAAGGTTGTCAGTTGCCTCATAAGTCTTCATTTAACAATTACTATTCTCTTAGTGACTTCACTTTGTCTTTAAGTGATCCTTTTAAAGTACAAAGCAGAAATAAAATTTGAGAGCTAATTGCATGAAGCTAACGTTGTGGGGATGGAGGAGTATGTCATATTGTGCATGTTCTTATGAACCTGAAGAGAGAAAACTGCGCTGCATGTTCTTGTTTTATTACCTAGGTTGGAGCATGACAGCTCAACAAATATTAAACTACCATGCTGATAATTAACTGAGTGCTGCGGTGAAAGTTGCTATTTGAAGAGTACTATAAAATAATGATCCCTATCAAGAAAGCAGTTCTTTTTTCTGATTCATTGTAAATAAACTTTGCTATTCTGGTGTAATTCATATTGACTAAGCCAGGACAGAGGTAAAAACTGTTGCTAAAGAGAACAACTGAGAAACATTTAATTAATCTAAGTGACAACAGGAAACAGCCCCTGCTAGTCAGGGATTCTGCCTCCAGTATTCTATAATCTTGGCTGGATAATTTACTTCATCTTTCTCTCCCTAATCCCCAGTGCCTTATATTAAGAAGGGAAATAATAACTGAACACTAAATGCTAAAGCATTTAAAGCATCCAGCAGAGTGCCTGATCCAAGGAGAGCACCAAATAATTTGAAATTATTGGTGACTCTTAAAGGAAAACAATATTTGCAAATTTTAAATAAATATCTTTTTTATTTCTCTGAGAGTTTATGAGTGAGATAAGTTGGACTGGATGCACAAGAAGAAGGAGGGAAGAGGAGGAACAGGAAGAAGAGGAGGAGGAAGAGGAGGGAGAAGAAGAAGGAAAAGAAAAGAAAAATGCCTTTGAAGTTGTGGAACATAGTTGCCAGTTCCGTGCTCAGAAGGGAAAGGATATAGCCCGCCTCATGGAGAAAAGCAAAAAACAAAGGAGCTGGAGAAGCAGCACAAACCTCTTCAGCTGATTGATGGTGTCGTGCTGAAAATTAAGATCTTCTTTTAGTTAATTTTAGCAATCTAGGTTGGGTGACTATATGGCTGAAACCAAGACAAGTCAGTGCCAAATCTGAGAAAAAAGTGACTGGGCCCTTAACCCCTAGTTCACCTCAAATATAGGGCTGTCAAAATCTGAGGAACATTTGTGCTCCAAGTTAAGTCAAAATTGGTGAGCTTAAAAGAAAATTTCTATCAAGGACTGAGTATAAGGGGAGAGTAAGAATTCATCAAGAATGAAAAAGATAATTATTAGGGAGGAAGACCTCAGACTTCTCTAAAAGTTTACTTGAAAAGTTGACAATGAAGCTTTAGTATTAAATGTAGTGACCTGTTAATACCGTTAAAAATTTCACCATTTTAAAAGCTATGTGCTGTATTTGGATGATGAAGAATGTTCAATCATCCAGTCGTTTTCACATGGCGCTTTGTCAGAAAGCTACATAAGATGCTGCATAAACAACATTTAGAAAAAGTTGTTAAGCGTGTCTAAATAACTGTCTTCCCTTTTTTATATGGAAGCTGAATCTGAAAATTAAATTGATAAAAGAAAACGAAATATAACAGTCGTGATGCTTAACTTGAAACAACAACAAATAGGATGTCTGTTAAAATGCTTCTGTTTAAATACATAAATATCTATTTGACATCTTGAAGTTTACCATTGTGGACCTATACTACTGTTTCATTCAGTCTTGTTTGCTATAGAATAAGGTCTGTCAAGATTAACCATTTCATATTTAGGTCCTCTTTAAGATTTTTGTTACCTTATTTTAATATCTATACACTTAGATGTGCTTTGGCATAGGTTTGGCATAGAGTTTGTTCTTTGATTTTATAGTAACAAATTGAACCTTTGTGGACCAATGGTTTGTTGCTTTGTTTTACTTTTTGTTATAAACATTTCAAACAAATACAAAAACCAGAAAGAATAATAAAATGAACTTTCATGTATCTATTACTCAGGTACAGGAATTATTGATTTATGGTTAATAGTGTTTCATCTATCTTCCCACCTATCCCCAATTTCCCCCACCCTCAGATTATTTTGAACAAATTACAGGCATCATATCCTGTTATCTGTAAATATTTCAGTACCAACAGGTCCAAAAGAAAGAGAATCTTTTAAACATACTATAATACTTACAACACAACTACAAAACAAAAATTTCACGGTTTCTTCTTATCCTTTTTCTACCCCTGCAGTGACTGCTACTGATCATTGCACATAGGAGATGCCCAGTCTATGTCTGTACCCTGTTTTGGTTTTTTTTATTTCCCACTGCAGTAGATACAGCATCCTTTCCTCTGTAATGTTCCTAGCCTGTCAACATTCAGGGGGAGAGTTCTGGGAAAATAACCATCTAATCTGTGCTTCTGAACCTATGGCTAAGAACTGGGGACTGTTAAACAGTGTTCTCTTCCAGCTGACCTGGTCAGACTGCATGAGCGGACAACTGGTTGGATAGCCTTAAATGTGTTCCCAGTTTGGGGTTTGGTCTCCCAAATAGACATAGGCTTTGAAAAAAATTGATACTTACTCCAAACCATCAAATGCGGTGCTTTGTGGGAAAAAACATGCTTAGTAAGTGTAATAAACTGACTGATAATTTAGTGAAGTGGTTTCATATAGCACTAAAAAATATACACAAACTTGGTTTTCAAATTCTGGTCCTACCATTAACTCCCTGCTTGATCTTTGGAAGTGATGTACTTATAAATGTTTACTAACAGGGTTTGGGGGAGTGAGGGATCTGATTTGTAGCACTTCCCCATTTCCCTGGTGTAAACACTCCCACCAAGTTCAATTTCAAGTTACTACCATGAAGTCACTGGACATGGGAGTGGGGGAAAAGATAAGCACAATTGACTCCCCCAAGCTCATATTGACCAGCTCCAGCCATTGCTGGATCTTGGGTAAATCATATAGATTCTCTCATCTCCAGATGCATATATTTCAAAATACAAAAGATAATAGTACTTGCTTTATTGTGTTATTGAGAGGAGTAAATGAATTACTGCATGCAAAGCTGTTATTATAGTGCCTGAAACTTATAATGCTTATTTATGCATTCAAACAATGTTAGCTTTTTCTGTTATTAAGCAGTATTAAGGTCAAATGTCACCAAAGATTTTTCGTTAAAAAAATAATTCTCATAAAAGAACTCTTGATTATCCCTATACATTTTTATTAAGTAGGACTCTTGAATGGTTATCTGCAATATTTCTAAACGTTAAGGCAAGAATGTAACATAACACCAAAAAATTACCCAGAGAGAAAACATGACTGTATTCAGCATATTGGCATTAAAAATGAATTTGAATACAACAATTCATGGTTAAAGGGAATTTAAATCTCAGGACAAAGCCACATTTTACTCTGACTTCCATGTCCTCAGCAGTTCTGTCCCCAATACGCTGCTATTACCTCTTCTTCCCTCTCTTTACTCTCAGCCACAGCCTGAACACGACAGCTCTGGTGGCACGACTGAGGGAACAACACGATGTGTTCCCTCTGAAACCCAGAATTCTATATGTGACCATTATGACCAAAAAGTACAATTCCAGTGGCTCCAAAATGTACATGAAGTGTTAAATATACAAAATGGACTACCTTGTCAATCCACAAGGAAATAAAACTTGCATTTGCCAAGTTTCCCTAAAGCACTTTTCTCTAAAGGAGACAATCCTAAACCTTGCTGGTTACTGGAACCACCTGGTGGTTTATTTTCTCCCCCAGCCTTGAATCTTGGTCTTCCCTTTGCTCTGGCCCAGGGTCTTGCTCTGCTTCATGTCTCACATATGATCCACCTTCTCGGAAACTCAGAGAATGATCTCAGAAATCCCCCAAGCACGGGATGGGCTCCATTCTGACCCCAGATCTTCGACACGGCAGGCAGGGGAGAGAATCCATATCAGTCTGGCCACACAGCCTGATTTTATTAGCTGTGCTGCAAAGTAGAGTCTAAAACTGAGACAATTTCATTTTATTTACTGATGGTGCAATGTCAGTAGCTTAATCAATAGATATGGGATGGAAAGGATGGCCAACGCTGTACCCATGAAAATAAAGGTTTAGAAGAAAGTGCGTGTTAAGAGGAAAACATCAAATGAAGTTTTATCTTGACACAGCACCCTCTATTTAGAGGTAGGAGGAGAGAAACTCTTAGAAACTCTCTTGTGCGCTTTCCCCTAGAGACTCTTCAGGCAATAAAATAATACCTTGTGAGAAGGGATTCCCTTCGGTCCCCTCAAGGGGGAAAAAAAAATCCTTTCTGAAAATAGTGTCATCTAGCCATGGATGCTGTTATTTATGAAGACTTAACCTATATAACAACATTTTCAAGTTTTTTCATAAAGAAAAAGCTCACCAGATAAAGAAAAATGTTCAAGAACAGCAGTGCAAGAAGCCCAAACCCCAAGGGATATTGGCAAGGTGCCTTTCTCTGAAAAATATAATCTCAGTTTCACTTTTTCAGTCATTTATTCTTTTAATATGTCCCCAAGATGCCCCCCAAATCCCAAAGAGACAGGGAGGACTTCTCTAGGATGTCTCTAATTATGGTTTGAAGAAACAATTTGTGCTATTTGCTTTTGTTATTCCAGCTCCCTTTCCGTTGTCAAGAAGGAAAATGCATCCATCACTTTTATTACCACACAAAGACAGCCAGGGTTCTCTGAAGCCATATAGCCTCCATTTAGCATTTTAAAAGTCAGATCTGAAAATCTGGCACCCAAATATCAATATTTGAACATTCCGTTTCCAGACTACACATAAATCTTCCACAGCCACGCTCAGCAGTGAGCTAAGTCTTGGACTGCCGTTTTGGCAAGGAGAGAACATAATCAGGACACCTCCACCCTACCCTCATTTTGCTTTATGCAGAGACAGATCCTCATTTGAAAGCACCTTGTGGGCCAGAGCGTGTGTGCCTTGTGCGTTTCCGTACAGAGAGACAAAGAGGCTGGTTTTTACTCCCAAGCCCTTTGCTACTTAAATAAAGTTATTGGCTGCCTAATGAATGTTAGCTGCAGTACTCCCTGTGGTCAGCGGGGCTGTTGTTTAATGAATTGCTTAATGTGCTTGATTACTGTTACAATGTTGAATGAGGAAAAGGCAAGAGAGATTTGAAAGATTCACTGGAGGATATGATGAAAATGAATTGGATCAATAGGAACGTTTTGCTCATCTCTGAACGGCACATTATGGGCTGTATTGTTAGAGTTGGGGGATAATGCAATTTTGTGGCTTGTTGTCTTTTTATAACTTACAAATATAAATCTCCTTCGACAGTGAGTTTTAGGGCTGGCCTTCCCGGAGTTATAAATGATCCCCAGACTCCAGCCCTGGTTACTTACACGGACAGATAAATTAATTAGGAAAACTTTTATGCCAATTACTTTATGCCCTTGGCTTTCATATGTTTCTGAAGAGCAGCAGCTAATTAAAGATATGATTCATAATTACTGGTCGATCGAGTAGTTGAGTAATGGAATCAGGAACTGTTCCAAAGAAAATTATCCATCACATCATTACTAATTGTTACATAATACATAAGGATGTAGAATTCAAATAAAAAATTACTCACTTTGAAAGGTTCATTCTTTTTTTTTAATTTAACAATTATAAACATGAAATGACTTCTTGCAGTGTGGTATCAAGTAGTAAGTTGGTGTTTTTGCATTTTCTAAAGTAAATACTTTCACCGAATGAATTCAAAAAACAAGGCCCAAGTGACTTCAATGTTTAGTAATCAATGAGTTCTCTCTCTTTCTTATGAAAAGTTCAAACTAAAGACAGTACTAGTTGAGACACATCAGCCTTTCGTTTTGCCCCATCCTTAGAATTTACTGAAATCCAGTGGGCCAGAGGGCCCAAATGGGAGGGGCTATTAAGGGCCAGCGATTGGTGGGCGTTGGATTAGGAACATTCCCAGGCTCAGGAAGCCTAAGTATTGTATGTTAATACTTGGAGGATACTTCAATCTCCCCAAAGGAGACAGTTGTCAAAGGTTATATATATCTCAGATCTGTCTTAGCTTAGGGTAATTTAGGCTCTTTGTTTGAGGGGAACACAGGACCAGAAGGTGGGGTTCATCTCATATGGAGCAAAGTTCTGCAAGAAAGGAGGGGGGTCTTCGCAGCGATGGCCTATGGCTTGCATTGGGTGGAATTAGGACCTCCCATCCAAGAGCCATCCCTCAGCAGGTAGCTCCTGACTGACGCAAACATACCTTCCATGCTTCCTAAGTAGCTGCCTCAGAAAATCCCCTTCTTCTTCTTGTCTCCCCTCAAAATTACCCTGACTTTTTCTCTCTTCCTTTCCAATTTCTAACTCTGGTTTTAGTGACAATCTACAGTGGCATATGTAATGACAGAACAAAAGTGGACAAGCAAAGACTAGGGAAATAGTAAGTCAAGCTTGCAGGCCACTTCTCTCATCTGCCAGTGCTCAGTTACTTGCAGACTTGTTGAAGAACCCCTCACTTCAGAACCATCTCCTTCCTCAAAACCAACTGCCTAAGCCCTCTGATTAAATACCTAAACACAAAGATGGGTAGTCTATGTTTTCACCTAGTCCAGAGAACTTTATCGTCGGTGTCCTAGAGAAAAAGACAAGCGATGAAGTCACCAGCTTTAAGTCCTTTCCAGTCTCCCAGAGCAGTGATGTGAGAATTGCACTGATGAGACCTCGGGGATTCAAGTGGAGAACAGGAGACAGACAGCGTTCTCTGCTGCAATGGGCTTGAGATACGAAGATCATGCTGGTGACACAGAATTAATTAGCCGGAAGAGCCTTTGCTCTTTTTAAAGACTCCTTGAAAAACGATGGTTTTCATTTTCATTTGAATGTTGGAAAGTACATGAACCAAAGAAAACCTGGAGGCAGGTGGTGAACTGCTCTAAGAGCCACAGACGACTTAGCCAGGGGACACCCAGGGGAAGGGGAGGCAGATAAGGCTGCCTACAGAGGTTGCACAAAAGTCAAAACCAAGGTCAAAGGATGGAGAGCCACAAGCATTTATCACCCATATTAGGAGTGTAGGAGCCCCAGTCTGTTCAAAAGCTGATTATGAGATAGAGCCGTCTATCAGCTGATCCAGATGATAGGCAGTGCAGGTGACCTTGGACTGGGCTCCACAGAGGGAAGATGTGAGTAAATACTCACTGCGGCGAGGCTAGTGTGTATTTGCTTTCTACAGAGGAAAGTGGAAATAACATGCATTCACTCTTTAATGAGAAGAATACTTTATGTCTTTCTTCAGAGCAGGTCACATTTGTACTACAAGTAAGAGTTCTTTAGTAGCTGGCGGCACAGACCTCAGGGCCCTTTAACTAAAATCTCCCCCAAGGAGAGGGGGCAGGACTACTTAGAAAGCAATTACTGCATAGCCAGGGCTAGCTTTTCACTCTCTTAAGAGAAACAGCCCTCTGTTTCAGACTGGAGATTTGACCAGGCAGCTTCCGGTTGTCTTTGTGTTGGTTTCAAAGCATCACGCCTTGGCAAGAGCAGCAAGAATCAAGTGCAAAAGGAAAAAAAAAAAAAAGACAAATACCATATGATTTCACTCATATGTGGAATCTAATGAACAAACTGAACAAGCAAAACAGAAACAGACTCATAGATGGAGAGCAGATGACAGCTAGTGGTGGGAAGATTAGGGGGTGGAGAGATTGAGCAAAAAAGAAAAAGGACTCATGGACATGGACAACAGTGGTGATTGCTGGGGGGTGGAGGATATAAGGGGACTAAATGGTAATGGAAAATAATACAATAAAGATTAAATTTTAAAAATAAAATAAAATAAAAAGATTTCAGACATACCACCTGCTGAGCTTTCCTAGTTTAACAAACTTATGTGAGGTCTGGAGAGAGCAAATGAGTAATTTTTGGATAGCATATAAAGCCTTTTTACTTGGCAGTAGTTTCCAAAGGCTGCTCTATGCCTACTGTTACCCCAGACAACCTAAGAGGCACCTGCATGGCCCATCAAGATACATTTAATCAAGTGCATCCAAGCCCAACACAGTATTTGAGAAGCAGGACTATAAAGCTGATGTGTCTGTCCTTGTACAACTCTTCAGCAAACTGTTGATCTATGGACGTTAGAAACAGTTTCCTTAACATTAACTTGTGACCCAAAAGGCAAAGGTGCCCACTTCCAGACTAAGCCCTTTTAAATAATGTGGAAGTGAGTCACCTAAAATCACTGCCTTTATCGACTTAGAACCAGAGGCATACGAGCTAAAGGAAGTCTCGTGACTCAGCACTCTCTCCTCTTCCCACTGCCTCCCCTCTGGTGAAAGTGTAGACTATGAAGATAGATGGATATGTACCACATATCCAGATTTAATTAGTATTCCCTCTACTCTATGTAAATGAGAAAAACTCTTCCCAGATTATGCTCCCTGAAGGAACAGACCCCCTTCTCACCAGTGATATGCACTCAAACAGCATGCATGTGTATGGCTGGAAACTGAGTGAGAAGGGGCAATCCATTGCCAGGATTTTGCCCAGTACTCTCTTGGTTCAGATCAAACCGCCACATGCAGAAGATGCTCAACAGAACAGAGGAAGAGCAATAGGTTACAATTTGTAATATAAGGGGAGGAAAGCCAGGGGCATCCCTGAAATTGGGGCTTAGGTTTCTCTCTACACCTTTCACAGTGAGTGGTAGCACTGAAAACCTTTCAAACTCTTGACCTTTGATCTTTGACCCAGGCCAGGTGCTGAAGAACAAGTTTTATATTCACCTCTCTCTATGTCATTTTTAAATCTCTATGAAAGAGGTCAGTCACTGTAACAGGAAATATTTTCATGACTGTTTTAAGGATAATTTCTCCAAGAAAAATTATGTTAAGTTTAGGCTTGGCAAAACCTTGTTCTATGAATTTTTTAAAATTGGCATCCTCTTTTGCTGGGCACTGAAAACTCAAGCACTATTTCTAAGGCTCCTGATGGCGACCACTCTCTCAGCAATAATATTACCTGACTCTCTGCCAAGAAGGTAAATCACAGGGAAGTCAACTTGACAGTGTTAGAACCGGTGTCATTTAGTTGTTGACATTTGAGGCTTGTCACTGAGGGCCTGACCACACAGCTGAAAGGTAGAAATTCCACAGTTTTACCCTTCTCTGCACCCATCTTGCTGTGTAATCTAAAGATAGTTATTTCACCCATTCTATTGTGATATGCTCAAATGCAAAAGAGTTACCAGGATTTATTGGAAACACTGTTTAACACTCTCTTCTTTAAATAGTTTTCTGACTCAGAAAGTCTTGTGTAGATTGTTATTTTAAACCCATCTCCCAATGTGGAAACTCCTTAAGATTGTATTCTCTTGGAGGAATGAACTAACTCTTTCAGACCTGTGGTGTTGTATCTAAACTACTTTTGTACCATGCATAAATGCATTATAAATATTGACCAGGCTTGACTATTAAGCAGAAAAGTCATTATTTCCTCTTACCACTGGACCTATGAGACCTCTTATCTTGGCTGCAACTCAGCATGGGACATGGTCACAAGTGAAAAAGACAGATGTGTGAAAGAGTTAAAAACATTAAAGAGAACTTCTGGTGGTGGAAGCTGGTTCCTGTTCGACTCAAATTCTCTAATTTAACTAGATTCTCTGAATCCTTTCCATTTTAATTACAGAGGTGAAATGCATATGATATTGAAGGCAATTTTTAAAATTTTAATGTCACTTTTCAGCAGGAAAATGTTCATCATTCAATGATCCCTTTTAAAATGCTAATCTTTATATATCTCAAACTTGGCTGAAAAGAAGAGCTATCCTTCCACGGGACTTTGGAAAGTCTCCTTTTTATAGGTATTAAGAGTGTTCTGTCACAGAATATGCTCAGGATTTAAATACCATCTCTATGTTGACAACTTCCAAATTCCAACCCCCAACCTAGATTTGCCTCCTGAACTCTTACCTCATATACCCAACAGGACCTTCAACAGCTCCTCTGAGATTTCCACGAACATTCTAAATTTAAGATGTTGAAAACTAAATTCCTACCCTTATCCCTTCCCAATCTGTTTTACCCACAACTTTTACCATCTCAGCAAGTGGAAAATCTACCTTTCCAGTGAAGCTCAAACCCTGGAGCCATCCTTGGCTCACCCCATTCTCTCCCAATAAATAGTTATCCTACTTATCCATAGACCCTATTGACTCAACTTTCAATAATATCAAGAATCCAACCACTTCGCCACCCCCGCTGGAGTTATCTGATCTAGCCACCTTATTTCTCACCTTAATAATAACAAGAGCCTCCTAACTAGTCCCCCTCTTCACACTCTTGTTTTCCAAAAGTCTATGCCCCATACAGCAGCTGAAAGATCCTATGAAACCTTAAGTCACACATTAGTCCTCTTCACATCTTCCGATGACTTTCTATTTCTCTCAAAGAAAAATTCAAATTTCTCACCATGCCTACAAGGCACAACAACTCACTGCCTAACTGCTTTCTGGTCACACTCCCTACCACTCTTCCCTTCCCCACTCCCCTTTTCCCTGTCTTTCATCCTTCCCTCCTCTCCGTACACACAGTCCCTCCTCAGAGACTTTGCAATGGCTGTTCCCTCAACCTGGAATAGTCTTCTTCACTGAAATCCCTGTGGCTTACTTCTTCATCTCTTTTCAGGCTTTGCTCGAACATCACCTCCTCGGTGAGGCCTACGCTGACTGACCCATCTAAACCGCAGCTCCCACCTCCTCGCCGCCCCTCCCCCTTAACCCCACTCTGCTGTGCTGATTTTCCTTAATATTTGACACCTTTCGAAGTACTATAGTATATTTACTATTTACTGGCTCTTCCCCACCACTAGAATGTGAGTTTCCTCGATAACAAAAATCCCTAGATTTTGGTCTATGTTTTCACTTAGGTAAACCCAAAACCCAGCACAATGCCTAGCACATGGTACTTGCTCCTTATATGCTAAACAAAAGAATGTCTGTTTCTTTTGAAGTAATTCGCTTAACAATCAAAATATTGAGTCTGTTAAACCTGAGGAGTCAGAAAGAGTCAATCAGGAGTAGCAATCATGTGTGTTCCACAGATGTCTGATTTCTGTGTGGACTATTAATCTCCACAGAAATTAATATGGGTGTATTAATAATATTATTAATATAGCATTAAAATTTTTCTCCTATCTTTCAGTATAAGCCTCCCAACTGATATGTTTTAATGTAGGATTAGTGAAGTTAGAGTTAGCAGCTATAATTACAATTTTAATGTTTACTCATAGGCAGAATATTCTAGAACACAAAATATTAGTGGAATTTATTTGCTATCTAAATAAATATTAATATGGAAGGGGTGTTGTGGTGTTAGAAGAACAAAAATATGTTCTCATAGATGTGTTATTAAGAGCCACTATCCTTGAGGACCTCAATATGAATATGAATATCAAGTAACATTTCATCTTTGTGGTGAAGGCTGAGCTATTCGGGAACAATAAATAGTAATGACCATTTCTCTTCTAAGCTCTAAGCCAACTAAGAGATAGACTTTGACTATGGACAGGTAGAGATCAAAATATCAGTTTTATTGCTGGTAAAAAACATAGGGAGAATACGGTTTCATTTGTGGCTAAAATCAGATGTCTTTCCGCTGACACCTCCGCCCAACCCCACCAAGTCTGGACCTTGGGATCATCCACTAAGGAAAGGACTTGGGTCTGCCAAGTAGGTGTTTTTACCAGACCAACTACAGTGGGAAACACTGCTGAGCCACAATAGTGAAAAAAGACAAGACTGGACCTGAAAGCTGGTGTGGACCCCAATAAGGTATGCTTATTGCAACAGGGCAGGAGCAGAACAGAACACAACTCACACGGAAGCGGGCACGTTCCAAAGATGGGAAGGAAAGTCCAAGTTACACACACCCAGGTCCCTCTCCTAAACTCAAGGATCAAATAAAGGGTTCCTTCATCCTTAGACAGAGGTTTGTGAGAAAGAGAGGAAAGGAAGATAGAAAGCCCGCTTTTCAACACCGTGAAATCATTGGAAAATTGTTCTGCTACAGTGAGAGGCAACAGAAAAAAAAATTAAAGACAGCCTAATTATGTGCATTCAATTTCTTATCTCTTTTAAACAAGAGGACACCAAACCAGCTACAGAATCTTATTTAGCATCTCCAAGTCCAAACAATGTTTTCTGCCACCCTCACTTCCACATACGTAATGCACAGCACTCCTTCAGATTTGAAGTAGCAGATGTTTTCATTACCATCTCTACCAGTAAACCGATCCCCCTGAACCATCTTTTTGCTTTCCCTGCCTGCTTCAAGAAACCTTACATTCTGGGAGTTTCAGATGAAATATCACAACATTTGTTGTCATTGTAAAAGATCATTTAATATTCCGTGGGCACATGCCATATGTTTTGAAGGAAGATGATAAGTACTGTTTTGTCACTTTTTCTTGGCAAAATGCAAAATAGAGTGAAAACAAAGACAATTTCCATACATGAAGCTTGAAGAAAATATTGGGGAAAATATCTCAAACCAAGTTACAGCGAACCACTCCTAAATTTTATTGGGTTGGAAAAGAAGTTCATGGTTATTATCCTACCACTTTATTGTAGATAGCTGTTCACACAGAGCTTTGGCTAACATGGCACTACGTTTTATGGAAATACGTATGGCCTGCTCAGTGAATGAAATAGGACCAGTTTTTCCAACATGTGATGAATTTAGCACATAGTTATTTTCCTAAATAAAAGCAACTTACCGCTAGACTTACACTAGGGAGTGAATTGTGACAACGTGACACATAGGCAAGTGCTCTGCAACGGGACTCAGGTTCACCCCATAGAATTAAATGTTTTAAGATAACACAGTTAATATCTGGGGGAATAATAAAGGGAAACACCGAGTAATATATAATCACAGTATCATACTGGATGGAAAAATCAATAGGAAAACTCGGTAACCATTCTGCAGTGGTCCATTTGCTTTGCAGCAATGGTGCATGGAACTGTAAAAATGTGTAGAGACATTAAGATTTAAATGTTCTAGTCACTCATTACCAAAAATATCCAATCGTATGACTGAGATTCAAGAAAATATTGAGTCTGCTAAAAATCTTTGAAATATGACATTTAAAATGTAAAAATCTTCAAAATACAACATTCTGTAGATTGTAAGTGCCTCAAGTGTCAACACAACTGTATTGTCTGCCAACTGGAAGCATCATGTTTATCATGCCGAGGACGTCTGTCAGGAGCATTGACCCTGTAGCTCTTTGATATGTATTCCACCTCCCTGGGGAGTAAAATTTGCCAAAAATGTGATGTCAAGGAGAAAAAACACAATAAAAAAAGAAAACGTATTTAAACAATATAAAAATAATCATTTGTTTTTATATTTTTCCAAATATCAAACTAAAATTGGCAGCTATCAAAAAAATGCCCAAGTATTGCCTTTTAATTTTATCTCCAACATTTTGAGAACCATAAGAAAGAGCCTGGAAGATGCATCCTAGCTAAATGGATTTCTTTGTCTACCATGTGTATTCGACTGCCTGTCCCAGCCAGAGCTGACTTCTCACAAGTTCCTTTGCCGGACGTACCAGAGATGGGCACGACCACTGCGGGTAGCATCATGTGAGGCACAAACAGTCTGTGGCTGAAACAGGAGGCTTGAAACAGCTTTCTAACCTAGGTTTGACCAAGACATGTAATGTATCCAAAAATTTCCTCCATTACTTTTGTAGTCATTTTCTCTCCTCCTTGTCATGTCCTTTGCAGTTTCAGAATATACATGTCTAAATAATACTGACTGTAATTTTTGTTCTGTAAAAGTTGGAGCATATCATGTCTGGCGTAATGTATCTCACTGACTTTTTCATAATAAATTGGAAAGCCATGCTTTATTGCTTTTTCCCCATTACATTTGGTAATCAGGGAAAATAAACATATATTAGATATCTATAAGATATAGCTTTAATGTATTCAGCTGTAGATGTGAAATCACAAGAAAAACCATATTTTCAGGTTGCATTTTATAATATGTAAGGATATATAGGGATATAATATATAAGCATATATAGAATATTTAAGTGTCAATTCAAGTCACTCTTTTCAGAAATGGATCAAATCTAGAGAGCACTTTTATGTGCTCAAATCTGCATATGTTTCCCATATTTTCTAATCCATGTAGTTAAAGAGCTCCTTATCAAGTACTAGCCATTCTGAAATGTTTATAGTAGAAACACCTAAAAGGCACTCCAAGAAATCCAACTGCCTGCCAGTTCAGTGGGACATCTCCATTTGGTTAGCATCAAATGCATGCCAGCCAATTACACCTACATTCCCACTCGCTTCGTTTCCAAAGAGTAAGCGCTGATGAAAGCAGTTGTAGTGCTGATAAGTAAACCTAGGTCGGAGTTTTGATTTAAAGAGAAGTTCCTGACTTACTTTTTAAATTAA
Organism: Mormoops blainvillei; assembly: GCA_004026545.1. Lineage (NCBI taxonomy): Eukaryota > Metazoa > Chordata > Mammalia > Chiroptera > Mormoopidae > Mormoops > Mormoops blainvillei. The sequence goes on along the minus strand of PVJD01000190.1, from coordinate 409,363 downwards.
TAAAACTTCCAGTAGGAGAAAAACTGGACTTTGAGTAGACATCTTGGATAATGAACACATTCGGTAATATAAACTAAATGAGTTAACAATTCTCTTGTAAATTTATAGAAACGATTCACATATTGAATTTATCTTTGATATTTTGGTACAGAATTAGAACAAGTTAAAATTAAAGAGACAAATCTTAAATGACTGAACATCCTTTTCTGAAGTATGCTTTATCCCAAATATCTGGGGCAGGAGAAATGCACTGAAAATTTATCTTCAAGACACAAAGGGACATTTTTTCATTTGGAACTGACAAGCCTGGACAGTCTCTCAGGAGTACACAATATCCCTATATGTCATGCTTCCAGTGATTTCCAAATATCAATTGTCAAAATTCAAAATGATAATTTCATGAAAACTTGCCAGAAGTTTTGAGCATATCCCCAAGCGCTGGAAAGAGCACCACCGCCACCTTTGCCATCACCTAGCAAAGCTCAAACCTGTAGTTAACTTGAAAGTGCTAAACCCTTCAGTCTCTGGTATTGGTAATTCAATTGAGAGTGTAAGGATATAACATGATTCTTTTATTAAGTATCTTATTGCTTCCTATAAACAGGTTAAATGCATTTATTTCTTACCTTTTGAAGATTTTATTAATCCCAGTAATGCGGAATAACATAATAGGTAATATATAATCGCTCTTTCTACCAAGGGTCCAGTTGATCACCCACAAGCAATTCTTACACTGGCAGAATTGTTTCAACCTAGGTAAAGATGCCTTAAGCTCTTCAGGGAAGAGGTGTCACAGAAGTTTAAAATGTGAATGTTATCTCTTTAAATGCAGTTATTCTAATTAGTTTGGTAAAGGCCCTGGAGAAGAGACAAGCTCACTGAGAAAGCAGGGTCCCTGCAGGAGTTTGAGGCTGGGAGTCAGGAGAGTGGGATCAAGCTTCAGCCCTGTCCCCAGTGAGCTGGATTACTCCAAATAAAGCTACATAACTTCCTTTGGCCTCAATTTCCTCATTTTAATGAGAGCGTTGGATTAGATCAGGTTTCAGTGAACTTTTTTCCTGAAATAAAAGCCATACAGTAAATATGCTTTCTATCACATATTCTTCTTTGCTTTTACCCCCGCCCCCTGCACACAAAAAAATGTAAGAAAGTATTCTTAGTTCACAGCCACACAAAACAGGTGGTAGGGTCATTTGGGACTGCAGACCATTGTCTGCTGATCCCTGGATTACAGGATAACTAATGTTTCTCATAGAGTCCAAAATTAATGATGCTATTATTAATCATCACCTCAAATCACTCTTCCACAGAAGATGACCAACACTAATAACAGGGAATCCTGGTAACCAAAAATAAAAAGAATGCCAACATCATCTCAAAAATGTTTCAAACTCCCAGGTTACTGCAAAACTTTCAATCAAGCAAACACTTGTCAATCCTTACATTTCAGATAATTGTACACCTACATACACAAGGTGTTATTTATTCCCCTTGGATAATTTCTTATTCTGAGAGATAAATATTATTTGCACAGAAACAAGGCAACAAGATGAAAGCAATCCATGCTGCAAACATAGCTTGCAAGATCACCTCACCGGTATGTCAACAGTACCCTTCATCACCACTGGCAACATCCTGAAGTGAAAGATAAATAAATGTCCAGTATAGCTTCTAATCTAATGCAGGAGTGCGGGTGGATCCATTTCTGCTCACTGCCACATATACTGGTCCTTGTAAGAACAGGTAAATAAAAATTGTCTATACTCACTCTAATTTTTTTTAAGAAATAAAAGGAAAACTATCATTTACAAACACCTACTATGTGTCAGTGCCTTCAAATATATCAGTAGTGACAACTAATACTCATAAAGCCTTCCTATAATGAGCCAGACACTGCTATGAATACTTTATATGTACTAACTCATTGAAACCCAAGAACTACCCTATATGCTAAGTACTGTTATCAGCCCTATATGGGAAATATTATTATCACTGGCATTTTTACAACTAAGGGGAAAAAGGACTAGAGCATTTAAAGCACACAGTGCTAGAATCAGAGCCAGCCACCTCAAACCCCCCTTCTGTGCCTTTTCTTTTTTTTCTTTCCTTTATTATTATTTTTGAATGAGGTAGGAACAATATGCATGCTTGCATACATGCATACATAATTACTTAAACATAAAGCTAAAATTTGAGTCTGCCTAAGTCCAAATCCAAAGTGCCAGCTATCCCCATAATGCCAAGGGTAGGATGATGATCCAAATCTCAGGATACAGATTGTTCTGTTGCACAAGTTCTATGTGATCCTCAAGATTGTGCCATATTCTCAGTTAGGACTGAAATACAACCCACTATGAATCATATGCCTCTAGATCTGTCAAGAACCTAGTATGGAATTTTAACCAGTAGGAAAGATAATAATAATTGCAGAACTCAAGTTTACATGTGACAAACTTTTTCGTTATGAACACCTTACTTGTAAATGCATTGGTGGATTGGAAAAACTAATGTGATATTTCTGTGTGTTATTTCAAAACAGGAAGCAGCTTGGGTCCTTGGAACATCTTATTTCTCGGGCTCAAATACTGAAGACTGAGAACAATCCATTACCCCTAATATTTTGCTTAAAAACATCATAGAGACTGAGTTTTATTTTCAGGACCTGGCTTAGGTTTAATTTGCCTCGAGTGTGTAAAATGAAAGTGATTACAGAGATCACAGATGTGGTGGAAAGACAACAGGCTTTGGATCATGTCAGACTCGGGAGTGAATGCCAACCCCATTGCATGCTATCTATAGGCTTAGACATATTGCGTAATCACTCTGACCCTCAGCGTTCTCAGCTGTAAAGGGGGTACAAATTATACCTGCTTCATAGGGTTGGTCTGCGATTGGAAATAATGTTGGTAGGGCGCCCATGATAAATAATACCTCTTAATGGTAATTAGATGCGTGTAGGTGTGATATGTCATGAAAAAGGCTTAATATTTGTATAATATAACCAATCCCCCCTATATAATTGTTTGATCTTCATAATTATCCACAAATAATCATTCAGTTCCCCAAATACATGTCATGGCACAGTGTAGTTTTCAATCAGAAATATTTATTATCTTGAAGTAGAAATACCAAGAATTGTTCTCTCTTATCTAAATGTCCGCCCTATACATACCCAGGCACCCAATCAATATCCCTCTCTGGAACAAAAGAAATAGCACCACCTTGCATGACATGGCATATAGAAGCAAAGGCTTCAACATTTTGTAAAAAAAAAAAAAAAAATCTTTATCTGAAATTTAAATTACTTCAGAATATGACTAAAACTAGCAGGAAAGTTAACTGAAGAGAACGTATAATAACAGGAAGTAATCGCTTGTGCAAAATGAGTCATTGTGCAGAAAAATTGTAGCTAACTAATGTTATCAGTGTAAAATTCTATACCATCAATTTCTTGTGGACTTTGATTGCCCTTTACAGATCGTTTTTGATTCCTGACATTGTTTGCCTTGTTGCATTTGGAACACAAAGTTAAACCATTATGATCAATCTGAGTATATTTTTAACTAAGACACTGTGATACAACTTTCCACTTGCCCTTTCATTTAAATTGTTTTTGTTTGGAATATTTCTAAACCATTGAAAACTTGCAAGTACAATACCAAAAAAATAAACATTTCTCTCTGAGCCATTTGAGAGTAAGTTTGCCAACATGATTCCCCATCACTTCTGAATATTTTAGTATGTAATTCCTACAAAAAATGACAGTCTCCTATGGAACCTCAATAAAACCATCAAAATCAGGAAATTACATTGATACATATCATCATCAAGTCCACAGATTCCACTAAAGTTTCACCACTTGTTCCCATAATGTCTTCAGTAACAAAAGGATGTCCAAAATTATGCATTATATTAGTTGTTATGTCTCTTCAGTCTCCTTCAGTCTCAAACAGTTCCTCATTCCTTCATTGACTTGAATAACCTTGGCATGTGTGAATAATGCAGGCCAGTTTCTAGAATGTGCCTAAGTTGGGTTTGTCTGATATTTGTGCATGATTAGGTTGAGGTTTTTTAAATTTGGGCATAAATGTTACAGATTTATGTTATATTCTTTTTACATCTTTTTTGGTAGTACATGATTTTGACTTTTTTCCTTATTGAGGAAGTATTTAGGGGTAGATATTCTGAGATGGGGTAAACATTCCATTCTTTATCACTTTAGCACTTTTACTTACTGATATTAGTACCCATTGATGTTTGACAAATGGTGATTATCTAATTCAATTAGTCCTTCTCTATTTATTAGTGGTAAAATCTCTCTTTTCACCATTTATTCATTTATATTTATATGTATGTATATTGGTTATTATGAGACTCAAATTTTCCCAGATTTTGCCAGTGAAACCCCCTTCAAAATGGCATATGTGGACTTTTGTCACATGCTTATCATGGTTTGAGCATTTCCTTAGTTTCTGGCATAAGATATGACCAGGTTATCTTTTACTTGCCCAGTCCCAATGATAAAACCTGCTTTTTTCCAAGGATCCATGACCCTTTTAGGGAAAAATTGTATTTAAGAAACCAAGATCTGGGAACTTAATGTCGCTCTTGTTGTTGGGGTGTCATTGCTCACAGGTATATATATAAATATAGATAGATAGATAGATAGATAGATAGATAGATAGATAGATAATCTGACACAAATAATGCCACCTTTTATTATGAAATCATAAGCATGTAACTCATGCTTTATTGTAGGTTTTGTTCTTATTTTAATAGCTTTAATAACATATATGTATCTCTCATAAACTACCTTATATCCTATTTGAAGAGTATAAACAATATCACACTCAAGCATACCATGTGACATTTTAGGTAAAAATGTTCAAATTAAAACTAAAAATTATTAGACCCATATTATTACCCTACAAACCACACTCAAGCAGGTGTTACTCCAGCCAGCTCCCGTATGTTTTTATATTTATATATATATATCCAATCTGATATCACAGAGTTTATTCTAGTTCCCTCCTTTTCCAATATTTAATTCCATTCTCCAATAATGAGAAACCTGTATTCTGTTATTGATATTATATTAGCCAATATAACTAATATGTTATCCTTATTATATGTATTACTCTAATCTCTTGTGTATCTAAACATCTTCTTACCCAGACTCCACTGCCTCAGTCTGGGTCACTGCCATTGTCCACCCAAGGGACATCCTTTGTCAGCCCATGCAGAATCTGACAACTCAGACCAGGCTGCTTCTGCCACGGGCCTTCCCACACCCCCAACCCCTCACAGACATCTGCTCTGGTCAGCCCAACATGAAAAATTTTGGACTGAATTATTCAGGAGGCAAAGAAGGCAGGAAGGCAGACAGGTAGAAAGAAAAAATATCCATGCTCTTCTACTTGGACTTTACTGTAGGTTTTGTTCTTATTGTAATAGTTTCAATAATATATATGTATCTCTCATAAACTGCCTTATATCCTATTTGAAGGGTATAAAGAATATAAAATGACGTAAACCAAAGTTTTAGTTGGAAGAATTCCAGAGCAGTTCTGAACAGTATGAAAGAGTTTTAATCAAATCTGCATTTTAAGGCCTCTCAGAACATAAAAGTCTATTTTCAGTAACATGCTCTACTCCAAAAAAAAAAAAAAAAAACAATGCAAGGCAGATAAAAGAAATGGCCCCAGGAATGTTAGTGGCACTTTTGATTCCACATACCTTCATGCTCACACAGATAGCGTATCCTACTACTTATGTGATCTTAAGCATTTTGCTGAATGTTTCTATGACTTGATTTCACCATCCATGAAAGGGAAAGGGCTGCTCCCTTGACAACCTCACAGGACCATCATTTTGATTTTTATGAAGCACGGACCAGAATTTCCAGCAGTAGTCAGTATATTCTGGGCCAGGCACCTGGTGAGAACACACCATTACAAATCTATAGAGCGGAGAACCCCGTAGATTTAAGACTGAAGGACAGAACAATTTCTCAGTTTTTATCACATGATGGTTCAGCCATACAAGCTGCTCCTACAATCTTAAAGGGAAGGTGTTCAGACCTTCAGTGGACATAGACCCAGCAGTCAATGACCATTAACAGGACAGAGAACTCCATGGTTCAGCAAGGCAGCTGCTATTAAGTGAACAGGGTCCTTCCTGCACATGCCCACCTGGGTTCTGTCTACCAGATAGATGTATTTAGCAAAGGTTGAATCAGCAGTCTTGCCTCTGCCTCTCTGGTCTACAACTGAAGTTATAATCAGAAGTGAAACGGCCCAAACCTAACTTTCTCACGGCATGTTATAGGGTCAAATGAGATAACATATGTGGAAAGATCTGATTTACATTAGGCTTTTGACAAATATTAGTAAATTCTGGAAGGTATTTGTTTTGGAGTTTTTTTGGTTTTTGTTTTTTTTTTGTTTTGTTTTGGTTTTGTCTAATCCTTTTAAAAATATGTATAATGCCTTGGCTGGTGTGGCTCAGTGAATTGAGTGCCGGCCTGTCAAACAAAGGGTCACCAGTTAGATTCCCCATCAGGGCACATACCTGGGTTGTGGGCCAGGTCCCCAGTAAGGGGCACACTAGAAGCAACCATACATTGATGTTTCTCTCCCTCTCTTTCTCCCTCCCTTTCCCTCTCTCTAAAAATAAATAAATATAATCTTTAAAAAATAAAAATATGTATGAGGTTGTTTATTGCAACATTATTTATGGTGGTAAAAATGAAAACACAAAACCAGAAACAAAGTGAATGTCCATCCCAGGGATAATAGCTAAATAAACTCTGGTATACTCATGCCATGAATTAGAGTTAAAAATATATATCACAACAAATTGAATGAAGAAGCAGGTATACACAGTTATCTTCTATTTGCCAGGCATTAAAAGAGATTTGCAAAAAATGTAAAATGTAAAAATGTAAAACTATGCCACTCTTTATGCTGATCTTTGTTCTTGAAAATATAAAATATATATTTTTTTATTAAATATATTGATTGTGTTAACATGTATAGGTTTATCACTGTTATTTTAAATAAATTAATACATACATATTATGTAACAGTTCTCATCTAATGAGGATTATTAGGAAATAATTTTTTATTGAGATATAATTGACATATAACATTATATTAGTTTCAGGCATAAGAAAACTACAAATTAAATAGGGAAAAAAAAGAAAACTACACAATCCAATAGAAAAATTGCCTAATGACCTAAACAGAGAGTTCAAAAAAAGAAAACCCCAATAGTCACTAATTATATAAAAAGATTTCTAAACCTAACCTTTGAAGTAACACAAAACCAATTGTTTTGCCACCAGCTATGAGGGTTTCTGGTTACTAGAAATTTTTTCTCCAGTGAAACTAAATCTAATTTGAATCCAGATATAAGTAAAGAGGGAGAATTTTCCCAGTTATTTAAACCAGAGGGTAATATTAGTTACATTGCCACTGAGTGGTAGAAATGGAATTTAAACACACCATTAAAATAAAATAGTCATTATCAGATGAGCGGGTGTCCCGATGAGCATGAGAATACATTATTCACCCTCAACCATGGAAAAATTACTTAGAACACTGGGCCAACCCACATTCAAGATTGCTGTAAGAATCAGAGAAAGACTGATATGTAAAAATGATTCAATAGCTACATAAATATAAGAAATCATCATTTCTTTTAGTATTGATTTTAGCCAAAGAACCTAAGGTATTGGGCGGGTATTTTGAGCTGCAATGTATCACAGATAAGCCAGGTCAGGGAGAGAGAGCCACCCAGGTTTCTGCCTAACCAAGTAGTATGTGAGGCCCTGCAAGCAAGAAAGAAATGATTGCCTAATCAGGAGCTATACAGCAATATTCATAGTTATTCAATAGTATATACAGCACATACTCATAGAAACATAATAGCGCAATATTAAATTCAGAGCACAAGATTATAGGGAAGAAGAAATTTCAGGCTGAAAATAAGTGATAACTACTTTGAGATACCTTTGCCCATAACTTCGGAAGATAGAGAATTAAAATGCCTTTCGATATCACTAGTGCTCATATATTGTGGCCGCCTAATCCATCGCTTTGAGAACCACAACTTGCAGACCTTCAGATACCTGGGGATAGCCTCTGCCATTAATTTGGGAGCAGCACTTCCTTTGCAATAAGTAGGAAGTCTAGGGAAAAAAGTAATGACAAGGCATGGCCTTTCCTCGGGAGGACAGAGACAAGGGTGGTTGGTGGTGCAATGGGGAGACAATTAATTGCAGCATTGGCGTCTGTGCTGAGCTCCCAGGTCTAACCACAGAAATACATACTCGCTACAGAGAGGCATCAGAAATGGCAAAGGGAAAGCCACCTAACGCTCATCCTAAAGAAAGTGTACCCAGCTATCTGTGAACCAAAACGCCTCTGTAACTGAGTAGTTGCTTATCCTGACACCTCAGACAGTGCAGGGTAATGAATGCTTTTCTCCCCCCCGTCAAAAATCTAGGATTCAACCCAATTCTGAAGATTTTAGCTTTTCCCTTTTAGAAACTTTTACACAACAGAGCCCCTGTGGGTTTAGTAACTGAAAGATATTGCACTGCCCTGCAAACCGAATTTTCCTACTCTAAAAGACGTATGTCGGGAATCCACTTAAAGATTTTCCCATTTGTTTATGCAATAAGAACTTCCATTGTGTGCGCCCGCTTTCATAAAGGGAAAATCAGCTAATCCAATCTCCTATAATTACTTCTTATCGTGTACTGTATCATTGACATTCCCTGGAAGCTACACCTAAGGTATGACTAAGTAAGAGATCCTAGCCTGAGAGATCCAAATCAGGAAATCCTAGGACAAATTGAGATGGACTCTGTCTTTGTGTCTCAGCCTCCCTTCTCTTCAAACAGGAAATAGGATGCCTTCAATTTCACTGATTACCAGTTTCAGTATCAATTTATCAAGACAATGATAGGCCCTTTACAAATGTTCCCTTAATGTTATTTTCCCAACAGAACTAGAAGCTGACCTATAGTTCTTGAAACTATTGTAAAAGAGCACATTGTATTTGCCTGCTAACTCTTTGAGCCTTTCAAGCTGGCGGCTTAATTTAATGTAATCGAGCCTTTACCCAAGAACTCTAATAGAATGTTTAAAACTGAACTTCCCCGTGCACTCTCCGAATTTGGATTCATTTACATTGACTTTTTTAAGGCCTCATGTCAGTAAAGCTGATGCCGGTGTTATTAAATGTCCTCAAGGAACCGAGGACAGGCATTGTAGAGAGCAGAGTGGATGTTGGGGGATCTCTGCAAGCGATTCTGTGCAATGGGCTAGTTCTGTTCCTCAGGGAAAAGACCAGACTGCTGCAAATGTGTAGTCAGTGTCACAGCTCATAATTAAAAGGCCAGAGGTTTTCAAAATGTCATTATTAGATTTATTGCCAGACATGTTGGCTATGTCTCAGATTTCTCAAATAGGCGGCGTTCTCTCATCTAATATTCCACGGCAGGCTGTGTCACAGTGTCATATACTACAGGGGCAGGAGGCTCAAATACTAGAGAGAGACGTGACATAGACAAGAAAAACATGGCTCTCAAAATGGTGGGATAAGACACGTGGTGAGTGTATCTGCAATCAAGTGGTTCGGATTTAAATCCAGGCTCTGTTATTTTATTAACTAACTCCTGTCTCGAGTTTCAGTTTCTTCCTTAAAATGCGAGCAATTCAATTTAACTTTCAGGATTATTAATTTTATTGAGCTAAAATATGTGAGAGTGTTCTGTGAGTAGTTAAGCAATACACAAATATCATGTTGATATTGTTTATGGGTTTGTTAGTGTTATTAAAACTTAGAAATTAAGGCCATGAAGTCATAAGATGTCAAGACTACACTATTCTTCGTTGATTGTCTTATTGTAATCTAATCGTTTCATTTTATAAAAGAGACAAAGTCCTCTTCTGGTTAACTATCCCTTATTGAGTTTTACTATGAGCCAGGCTCTGTGCTGCAGATGGAAAACAAAGTTGATTAACGGGGATCCCTAAAGGAGCATTCAGTTAAGACCCAGAACAAGGACGCACTTGCCCCAGGTTTTACAGCGGGGGCCTTACGAACTGGGAATAAAATCGATAGGCTCCTCACCCCTTGAGCTCCTGCTCAGGGCACCTTGCTTTCACCACCTCTCCATTAAGGCTTACCCACCTGCCTAAAATCGCAGGTACATATTTGATTCAAGTTCTTTTAACACTTTAAAAATACCAACCAATGTGTCTCCAGACAGATGCCACTTTGTGCCTCAATTAACCTGACCTAATTCAGACCACGGTGAACAAGTCAAATGGCCACATGTCTTCTGTCACCGCCCAACCTTTGTTTACTTTTGCTCTTCACAGAGGCGGATTAAGGTCAGTTGAGGCCCCAGGTGCAGAAGAAAATACTGGGCCCCTTAAAAAAAAGAGAGAGACAAGGAAAATAAAAATACTTGCCTTTAGAAGTTGGGGCCCAGGGCGTGTGCCGTTAAATCCGCCTCTGGCTCTCCCAGATCACAGAGACGGCAAAGATGCCCAAAGCCCTGGATGGGCCCCACTAGTACATACATACACCCTTGCAGGGGATTCTCCAGAACAGTAAATTTTTGGAATGCATTGTATTCTTCCTCACTTTCGTATGGATCTCTCACTTCCTGGAGTGCCTTTCCCCACCTTCTCTATGTGGCAAATTGTCCATGCCTAAAGAATTAGGTCCAATGTCAGCCCTCCATGACACCTTTCTAGAATTACCCAGGCAGTATCCACTCCTCAGCAGCTCAGAGCACTTTGTTAATGCTATCATTATTACAGCATTCAGCACGGTATATCATAATTATGTTCTGCCATGTCTGTCTTGCACATTCATTTATTGATTTAACAAACATTTATTGAGTTCTCTCTGTGCCAATCACTGAATTGATGCCAAAGCCCAAGAATCAGAAAGTAGAGACCTTGTGTTTGAGGAGCTTACATTTGATTATTGACATGGGGGAAGACATATGTGTAAACATCCTAGTACATTGGTGTAAACTCTGGTAAGCTGGAAAACTGAAACCAAGCTTCAGGCTTGAGTTAAATAAATGTTAAAGTTAACATGGATATTTATACACCTATATTGAGCCCTTGATAATAATTGACAATTAATAATTATTAATTGATAATTGACAATTGTTGTCATTATAGGAGAGAAACTCTAAAATATTTTTTTGTGGCCCAGACCTTTTTCCTAAGTTTCAGACCTGCGTATCTGGTTATCTCCCAAGCATCTTCATTTGAAAGTCCCTTGCTTCCTGACAGAGAATAAAAAGGCAAAATTATGCCTAAAAATCTTTACTTTTACTCTATTGTTTGTTAGGTTGGTACCACCACTCCCAAGCAGTTGACTAATGTGTTTCTTGTGTTTCTTACTAAGTGTATTAAAGCATACAGGAAATTTCCTCCAAGGAGCTTTCCCTCAGTGAGGCTGCATGTTGGTGTGTTCATCTTTGGGTGTGTTCCCACCTCTACCTAACGTCTTACTTGTGCTCTGCAGGAACCATAGAATGCTCCCTTTGTTTATATTAATCAGGGTCGCTTGCCATTTACCACCAGATTACTTCCCCTTCTTACACACCCTTCCCCCCATCCCTCTTAGGGTCTTATCTGTCAGGATCTCAAACCCTGAGGGCATAACTCTCTTTTCTCAGAAGAGGTATTAAATTTGCTTTTCAAATTTTAAAGACACATGTCTGATTATTTCTCCTTTGGCTTTGTGGACTCTAAGATGACAAGATCCCTTTATCCTACAGTTCTTTCCACTAAGCAAACTTCCTTATTGGCACTAATTACAACCAGAGCTGCTATTTCCCTTGTTACTTCCTTAGATTTGTGAGCAATGAAATAGTCAACAAGGCAAGTCAAGAATTTATCAGACATAGATAAATCCAATCTGACACCAGGTGTAGTGCAGGTATCTCATGAATATCTGGTGAATTAATGAGTGAATGGATGAAAAAGAGTGTGTGAGCCATGTGTTCTTAGCTTGTTATTTGTGCTCAAATGGAACACCATGAAGGGTGAATCTTAAGAAATCAGAGCAATACATTCATCTTTATCTCTTCTGCAAACATAGCATAAGAAATACTGTCAAAAGTCTTAAAGAAATCAAGATCCTTTATATGTGTAGAATGCTTCATTTATTTGTTGAAACCCCTGAAATCAAACCTGATAATCAAAAACCTAACAGAAATAAATTTCTTATAAAGTGAATTATATCAAAATGTATATTATTCATTAGGCATTTCAAAACAACTCCAAATGAGCCAGATGTTGAGTCCGGCCTCAGAATTGTTGTTCAAACTTTTACTGCAAAGTCACTTGATAAACAAGCTATAACTCTACTCTCCTTTCCCACCCTCCAGTGTCCACTCCTACCAACAAATACTCAAATTCCCTGACTTCAGAAAAAACTACTAACCTTCTCACTTCAAGATCAAGGGGAAAGTCCCATTTCTCTTATGCCTAGTTTCCAGCCTCATTACAGATGATTTTTAGTGCGACACTTGGAAATGACCCTGAGGATTGATGGGAAAGTAGATTGAAAGTAATGGAAGGAGAGATGGTTGTGGTTAGAGTGCTGAATTCAAGGGTCCAGAGATGGAGTCGGTCCTAAAAAAGTCAGGGACAGCAAGGAGACATGAGTAGCTGAATTGATGAGGAAATGAAAAAACACAGTCTAGCATTCCAGGATGTTCACACAGCACTGGGGCACCAGGATCATGTCAGAACTGGAGTGGATGAAAGAGAACCAGACTCCAAAGTCCTCAGTGAATGAAGAGTCATGACCAGATTTGTTGCTATTATCAACTAGGAGATAGTAGAGGTTGTTCCGAGGGAATACATGAAGCCTCAAAAAGAATCGGGTAGTTTTTGCCCGATGGTAGGGGTGTAGTGACCTTCAACAACACTGGAGAATGAGGAGGACACAGACTTTACCTCCCAATTCAACCCTGAGTGAAGAAAGATGAGTGGCTCTGGTAGAGAGGAAGCATGGCCCTCTGGGAGCAGCCAGTTTGTGGTAGTGGGCAGATGACCAAAGAGCACTGACAAAGCTGTCAGGGCTGTGAGTCAAGGTGGCATTACCTGGCCCCAAAGTTTCTGACAGACTTAGTTGAGCAAACCCCAATGCTCGGGAAAACTGAGGCCTCTGAAAAGTGTTAACTGTGGCCTGGATTACTTGGGATCCCAAAGGGATGCTGGCCAGGTGGACCAACAGTTGCATTAGTGTTTTAGACCTCACCATATCCTGGGAACAGCAGTAGTCCCCGGTAGATAAGAAGCCTCTCTCGAAGGAATCTAGACAGCACAGAGTGGAGAGACCAACTAACCCCAGATTGGGCCACCAGTAAATGGCAGAGGAGAGGTTGAGACCCCAGGGATCTTCCTCCTACATTACACCGCGTCTTTCCCATAGTGTTTCTTTTTCACCTGCCCTGATTTTCCCTCACCCAGAGAGAGCATTCCTCTCGGTACTCTTCTTCCCCTTCTACTCTCTCTACTCAGAGGGTGAGCTCAGTCTGCTATGCTGGTCACTTGTTACTTCTGCTTCCCGTACCATTTCAGGAAAGAGGGGTCAAAGAATTTGGAAAGCCATGCCCAGTTATGTCAGTCCATTTATCTCACAGCTTTCATACATGGAGGTGATTTCAGAAAACTCTAAAGTTGAACGTATATAATATTAGATGGTTAACACTGTCATCACAACTGGGGGTTTTTTTCTGTTTTTTTCCTCCACTATTTTGTTTTGCTTACTTTTTTAGATAAACTCTGGAAGAGAAGAGAAAGACTCGCATAAATGCACACAGGTGGAGAGAAGAAACTGGAAGGAGAGCTCAGCAGGCAGCTGGAAGGCAGGTCCCACGAGACTCCTTTTCTTAACAACTTTTGCCTCCGACAGGGGTTTCTGGGCTCCTGTCAGACCCTGTGGGTCTGGGGTTGGGAAGAGAGGTACCTTTTAGGGGCCACCTCTCAATGTGAAGGTCACATGCAAAAGTTAACTCGGTCAAAGTGAAAAATAAAGGCAAGCAATTGGGAGACATATCTCCTGTTGTTGCTAAAAGGGAACCGTGACAGGAAAAACTTTGTATTTCCCAGCTCTCCCCCACAATAAAAAATTCAAATTTCATAACTGCTAAATAGAATTAATTTTATCTGAAATTGAGACTCACAACTAGCTTTCTTTATATGTGTGTTTTTAAAATACCAGCACCCTTTAAAAAGCATTTAAGAGCTTTTTTATTTTTTTATTTTTTTGATTTTTAAATAAAATAAATAAAAATAGAAGTCAGAGCACAAATTATAAAGAGCTGGCACCTATGTACAAAAATAAAATAACCAGAGACAGATGGCATGATTTATCTCATCTCAGAAGCTAGCAGACATGGCTACTTAACTCTCATGAAAAAATTCCATATTAAAATAGTAAGGAAAATAGCTATATATGGGTTTTACTACCATGGATGTTCAAAAGCAATTTTCAATTTTTCATAACTTCATTTTTAATACATATATTTCCCCAAATTACCCAGGAGAGCTTTTCATGCTATGCGCTAGGCACATACAAAGTTTAAATGCGAAGTTCACCCATTTTGAATCAAGGGTTGCGGGGCTGTGGAGGGAAAAGATTCAGGGCTTTTGAATGTGATTTTATAGGGGAAAAAAGGTGCACTTTTTAAAACTTCACTTGACCATGTCCTGTTGTCACCTGCCCACCTACAGCCTCCCACTAAAATCGAGTGAGACCAGTCACAGCAGCCTCAACATGGTACTAAGCCAAGGCAAGAAACTGAGGCTAAACCTGAACTGTAGTGGGAAGAATTTAAGGAAAATTTTGGCATCCCTGGTTGTCTCTAAGGGTTTATTCTTCACTAAATAGAGGAAAAATTACTGGTTTGGGTTGGGGGTGGGGGCATTGTTTGTATTTTTTTGTTTGTTTTTTGTTTTTTCAAGTGTTCTATTGCCCTTCCTTTCTCTTGCTTCCCATTCTCTTGTTCTACTTTGCAACTTAGGAAGAAAACAGTTTTTCCTCCAGAAACCACAGTATCATACACAGCAAGAAGGTAAACCGAAAGCGAGTTCCCAGGGGCCCAGCAGGACAGAATCTACACACACGAATGCACACATGCACATACACGTTAACAGACGCTGAAATACTCATTGTCTTAGTCAGCTCCGGCTGCTGTAACAAAATGCCATACACCTGGTGCCTTAACACCAGTGTTTATCTCTCACAGTTCGACAGGCTGAGAAGTGCAAGACCAGGGTGTTAGCAAGGTCAGGTTCCGTTGAGGCCCATCTCCTGACTTGCAGATAGTGCCTTCTTGCTGAACCTTCACATGGCAGGGGTGGGGTGGTGGGGGGCAGTGGAATAAGAGAGAGACAGAGAGAGAGAGATCCAATCTCTTCCGGAGGGAAGGTAATCCTTTCATGGGGGCTTCTCCCTTCTGACATCATCTAAATCTAATTACCTCCCCAGGGCCCCACACTGGAGCTTAGGGCTTCAACACAGAATTTCGTGGGGGTGCAAAACATTCAGTCCATAACACTTGTCATGATTAATGCGGAAAAATGGTCCCAATATTTTCAGATATTTAAAGCTTAAATGAATGACCTGAGTGACCCAATCTCTGATGATTGAGATTCTACTCATTTTGTAAGGAATTGTCCAATACACAAATGAATCATTTAACCTAGATCTGGTCCAGCCAGTGGGTTTAGTAAGTTTGCCAAAGAGTTGCCCAGCACATCCACTGCTATAGATATCAACCCCAATGTGCCACCACACACACAGGTATCCTGGTCCCAGAAGTTGTTAGACTGACTGGCAGAGTGATAAATATTGCCTAATAAATTATGATTCCAATTATATTTTTTAAAATTCACAACACAGATTTTTAAAAAGCGCAGCACATGGAATTTTTTAAATTATGTATGACTACTGGGTTATACAAGTGTATATCGCTTATATCTTTTTATAACTTCCGTTTCAAAAGTATTTCATTGGGCTCTAAAGGAAGAAATGGCGTATGAAATGTTTACCGTACTTGTGCTTTCCAGAAGGTAGAATGATGAGAACTGGTGTGTTTAGGGTGCGAGGGAAGTGAGGTAAATTCCATATTATATCAGTAACATTTGTTTTAGACTGTGGGTCTTTTATATGATATTTCCCCGCTTACCTTTTGAGATTTAGATGACTGTTAGGAGCATTAAATATTAAAATGAGCTTTTTAAATGCATGTGAGACAGAGACAGCAACTCTTTATGTTTTATGTAAGATGTGTACAACACATTCATATTATCTATTATAATATCTACACAGACAATTTGGTTATAAAACTGTGTGATATGGCTAGTTTAAGGAAAAATCACTCACATGGAATCTTACTCTCTTTTCCTTGGGGAGGTGAAAGGAAAAGGGAGATGGGAGAACAAGCTTCCTCTGCCCTCACAAGGAGGGGCTGCCTCTGTGGTCTTGAAGGAGGGTGGTCTCTCCTTTGGCTTTGGCCCAGGCTCTGCTAGAAGCCAGGTCTAGAGACGTTTCTTTCTGTTTTCCATGGTGTGCAATAGCTTCTAGTGGTGGAGCTGGGACAGGACAAAACCAAGGCATCTTTAGGCACAGGTGGTCCATCATCATAGATTGTGGCAGAAAGAAGGATGATGAGATAGAGAAAGGACTTCCTCTGTCTCTTCATCAGCAAAGGAAGGTGGGAGTGGAACTGAGGATTTATAGTATATGACACTGACCCATAGCAATAAATTGTTCCACTGAATATCTTTAAAATGTATATTAGCAATTACGTTTTCAAGAACTCTGCAAAATAGGTACTATTTCCCCCTTCTTACGGTTAAGAAACCTGAGGTCAAGACAGGTCTAATTCAGATTCAGAATCTGGGTCTGTCTGATTTCAGAGTCCCCACACGTTCCCCTCTACTTTCTGAAAATTCCCCTTAAGGTAAAGAATAGGCAAGGGGGTCACATTAAGCTTTCCAGGTTAAGTTGGTCACCGTCTTTTTGGGCGACACCCAGGATCTGATTCTGATCTGAAATTTAGGCAGAGCCCACTGAATATGCAAAAGGAGAACAGTGATGCAACCAAAATCAAGGCTTTTTGAAGAGAAATCTAAAGTAAATGCTTGGGAGGATGAAAGAAATGCTAGCAGATCTGGGATGCAGGGAGAATGGGTCCATTCAAATCTGGCAGCATGGGCCCAAGGCCTACCTGTGCTTGCAACACCTGAAAGCAAACACAGCCTGACTGGTGTTGGGTTAGGCAAGTGATCAAGTCAAAGTGGCATGTCAAATATTATACCAAGAATTTAGGAAAACTAATGCTGCCAAGGTATTTCCTGTTGTTTAAAGAATGTGGTTACACACGCTATGGTTTCAAAAAAAAAAAAAATTGAGCAGATATGTCTAATCCATGTTCCTTTTAAGTGGAAATGTAGCAATATACTTGCATCCTAAAAAATGATAGTCACATCTATAAACCCATTGCTGTAGCCTGTTAAGATCTTCTTTTCTTTTGAATTTAGTAACTTATAATGCATAATGTTACCCAAGACAAAGTTAACAATATATCAGCCATGGTCCCAAATCAGGGTTCAAAAAAGCAAATGCCTTCATAGGTGAGGGAGGTAACTGAAAACCTAACTGGGTGAAGTAGTCCGGGTATAGCACTAGGGAGTGGTGGGGACTGTGGCAAACTGGGGAGTAGAGAAGAGGCAGGGACCACTCACCTTAAGCCAACAGTAGTGCAGTGAAGAAGTAACCTAAAATTCCTAAACTTTTTAATTTTGAAAATTGAATGAGAAGCTAAAAATTTCCATTTCTATGTGAAGTTTTCTAATCTTAAACACTGTGTAAAGCAAATGAAATATGTGTGACCTAATTAAGAAGAAGGTAATGAATGACCTTGTCTTTAAAAAAGACTGTGTCTGAGAAACAAGGTATGTAAGGGTTTTTGGAGCAAAAGGTGACATACTGAGGTTAGAGCTATGGAGAGACAACCTAGGAGGTGACAATGGGTTTGTCACAGGTGTCAGAGCAGCATTGTTGAGTTTGAATTTTAAAGAAAATGGAATTGAGATTGCTGAAGAGGTTTATTTGTTCCTACTAAAATTGTATTGATAGGACTATTTTTTATTGACTTGTTGCGGGAGGCAAGCTGTGAAAACTTCATATTTTGAAGTAAGATCGAATGAAAGAAAGGACTCCATGCCAGGAAATGAAAAGATCCATTTTAGTCTACAGGTCTTTTGAGAAATCTCTATGCAAACACTGTGTCTATCTGTCATAAAAGGGTTGTGTAATTAACATATGTAAAACACCAGCTTCGTCCTGCTGGAAGCTAACTTCCCTCCCTGGAAACCCAGCCTCTATTTATTTACAACAAAATAAAGTGGACCCTTCTGGAAAGAAACACGGCTCTGTGGCCGCCTGAACACTGTCGCAGCAATGCTTTAAATCTTTTATATCTCCCATACCTCCGGGGGCTGGTGCTGGATGGTATTGAGCCAGGGCCCATAAATAATTTATGCTAAGTAGCAATTTAGTTGTTTGGCTTGAGGTAAAGAAATCCAAGAAATTCATAAATAAAGTTCCCATTTTTGCTTGTGTTCCAAAGTTAATTTATGTTACTCTGCAATTAACTAACATAAAGGTGAAAAAATATGACAGGCCCAAGGTACAAACTCATGTTCATAAATCTGCTCTATCTTAACTAGTGGTGTTTTCGTGATAGTCACCTGTCTTGTGTTGTCGAACAGAAACTTGTTCTTGATCCAATTCCCTGCTACCTTGTCGATCTGCAAAAGTATCGAAATTGTTTTGAACGGACCCCTGGGTGGGGAGAGGAAGAAAGGGAGATGGGATTTGGGACAGCTGCTAAAGAAGCTTCTGAAATATCTGAAATATTTTATTCTCTTAGAAAAGTATCTGAAGCATATATAACACATGCAAATAGTTTTTCATTCAAAGGGACGAATCAGAGAACCTGAGAACTGTCAGGAGGGGCGGGTGTGCTGGGTGACAGGAGAAGCCAGAGCCCGGCAATTCGCAGGTTCTGGAGGACTTAAGGAACAAGAGGCAATTGTGGCGACATGAGTCACATGGCTCTCAGCTAGGCACAGAGCCTGGGAAGGCCTAGATTCTCACGGTAAAACGTGAGCTGGCCTCTTCAGCACATGGCTCTGCTTTCGGCCAACAATGCTGAACACCTTCTTTTCAGGTTCCCACTGACAACCTCAGCTTGCAGTTCTTGGCTTTTAGTTGCTCTCCAACTAAGTTCAGTCTGAGGTAGTTGACAATTGGCATGGTTTCTCTGTCAGATGTCACCTATTCTACCCTGAGGATCTTCTAAGTTTTAGTCATGTACTAAGACTGGAGAAAGCTACACACTTAGAGCTCATTTATTGTTCATTTATTCAAATATAGTTATTAAATGTCTACTATGTTCCAGGAGGGATTGTGGCAGACAATGTAAATTCTAAGATGAAAAATCATAATCTCTGTACTTAATGCATTTACGAACCAAGGAAAAAGAAACAGAGAGGAGTAAACCAACAATTTCCCTAGAGCAAATGAGTGCTCTGAAAAAGTGTGCATGGGGTGTCAGGGGAGTAGTGACAAGCAGCACACAGACCAACGTGGGAGAAGCGGAGGCAAGGGGAGAGGAGGAGAAGCTCAAGTGAGACTTTTTCTAAATTTTTTTTTAATTACAGTTGACACACAATATAGTATTACATTTAGGTATACACATAATAACTGGACATTTATATAACTCACAAAGTGACCACCCCAAGAAGTCTAATACCCACCAGACACCATACATACTTATTATAATATTATTGACTGAATATATATATATATATATTCCCTATGCTGTATGTTATATCCCTGTCAATGGCAATTTGTAATTAATCCCTTCTTCTTTTCCACCCAGCCACCCAAGCCCCCTTCCATCTGGAAACCATCAATTTATTTTCTGTGGTACACATATACAATGGAATATTAGTCAGCCACAAAAAAAGAATGAAATCTTGAGTGAGCTTTAAAAGGCCAAGATTTAACCACATGGAGGAGCTAAGGGAAGGAAGGGCGTGTTCAGAGGCCTGCAGGAGGGGTTGCACCTGACTAACTGAGAGACAAGAGTGTAATGTGATTGCACATATATTATGTCCAGGGAAGTAGCAGGAGATGAAGCTAGAAAGGTAGGCACGACAATACACAGGGAGCATATGCTGCGTACGTGTCATGTCCAAACAATGGGAGCTACAGAAGGGTTTTCGGCAAAAGAATGATATAAATAGGTTTCTGGGCATGAAAGATCTTACTACTAGTAAAATAATGAAAAGATTGGATATAAACAAACTACTCTCAAAGGTCAAGCCTGGCAGTGTCCTCCCTTCCTTTGAACAATGCAGGATGTGCAAATGGCTAGTAGTTTTCCCTCTCTGCACTGGTTAACATCAGTCCAGAGCCAAGTGGTTTTGTCAATTTCCATAGCTTACTTCATCCAGATAGCTTCAAGTTTTGCGTTTTCTCCTTCCTTTTGATGTATTTGATCTTATCTTTCGACACTAAACCTTTTCTTTCACCCTATTGTAACTGTGCTATAATTTTAGGGCTCCTTGAATTAAATACAAGTTCAGTAAATAATTTTTAAATTAACACATATGGATACCTGTGGGTTATATATAATGGTCTGCATTCCCTTCGGAAACATTACAAAATCACAGAACAGGAATAAACATTAAACACTTGGGTTGCAAAGATAATGGGAAAGGAGGCGACAAGGAACTAGGTGTCAATAAATTTTGAAAGATAAAAAGCAGGAAGAATGGAAATTGACACAGTTGAGTGGGGGAAACCAAATTTTGAGCTAAAGAAGAAAATGTCTATGAGAAACAAGAAGATTTTCCCATATGCATCCCAGAAATTCTGAGGATTTAGAAGTACCAGGTACTGAGGGAAAGAGGATAAGCAAGATTTGTATGCAGAACGTGTAGATCTCAAGGTTCCTGAGTAGCTGGGTACTTCTGCTACTCTCCAGGAGCCTGGAAGTGTATTACCTAGAGAAATTGCCCCTCAAATGGTCTGAACTCAGAAATACTAAGTATAGTGGAAGGCAGGCATGAAACTCATGTGATCAACTAAGGGAGTTTAAGAAACTAGGCATCCCAAAAGATCAAGTCCCAGGACCCTTCTTTTCCGTGAATCTGTCAGTAACCAGGTATATATAATCACCTACCCAGGAATTAGAACAATGTACTCTGGAGAAACTAAGACCTCGAGAAAGGTGTTTATATTTAAGGAATATAAACCCTACAGATACTTCTGTTTGGGCTTCCACATAAAAAAAAAAAATAGTCACCAGCTGACCTCTCTACATGTAACAAAAAAAGCTCACTTACACATCTAGAGACTGTTATCAGCTTTTTGAGCATTAATTTTAAATATTTAAGAAAGCTAAGGATCACAAAACATTTGAGAAAGTCAAAATGAAATTAAAGGGCCAAAATGCAGAAATAAAAAAGAGAAATTCAGAAGAATTAAACAACACCAGAAGGAGAAAGAACACTTTAAAATATATAATTAATATGCATAAATTAAAAATATACATTTATGAACAAGAATGGGATACTCTTGTATAGGAAAAATCAAAAAATAGTAATATGTGGAACACTAAATATATGGAGATTAGAAATTCAATTGAATGAATGGAAGAGAACATTGAAAACATCCTTCACAGAGCAGAATAAACACACAAAGAAAAAAAACTGAGCAATTGAAGAAGATGACAAAATTTAGACAACCAACTCAGGGTGTCCAACATGGGAAACTAAGAGTTCCAGAAAGAGAAAAAATGAAATGGAGGAAAAATAAAGGACTTCTCCCCAAGAAAGATAGACACCACACATATCCAAATATCTGAATGATAAAGATCCTACACTGCAGTACATCAGTATATTATTTCAAAAGAATGAGAATAAAGCAAAGATCCTAAAAGCATCTAAAGAGATAGAAATAGTAATTTATAAAAGATCAGTCACCTGACTTACATCTGACTTTCAGTATCACCACTGGAGATCAGAAGACGTTATTAGAATCTTGCCTTCAGAATTCTAGGTCAAATTATTTTTATTCTGGAACTTTATACCCAATCAAGCCAGTAAGCACGTGTGAAAGCAGACGAAAGGCAACTGCAAGCAAGCAAGCACCCCAACATGTTACTCCGTCACAGGGTATGACTAAAGTGAGTACTGTGTAAAATTTAAGAACACTCCAGGAAAAGGTGATATAAGAGCCAGGGAGAAGAGATATAACACAGGAGAACAATGATGAAAATTTTCGGAGAACAAACAGTCCAGCCTAGAGCAGGAAGTTGAAGGACTGCGGGATAAGGCCTTCCGGTTAAACAAACAAGTAAATAAGAGAGGAGGAAGAAAGATGTAATTCATAAATAGCATGTTAGGGCACTTGGGGAGATTTATTGCTAGGCATTTGATTAATAAATTAGAACATTGGGAAAAACTGGAAAAGATATATAGAAAATTAAACAAACTTTTTTGAAAAGTATACAGTAACCCAGTGTGACAGAGATGCCAACTGCTACGGGGGAAAGGAAAACTAGAACAGAGTAAGGAAGATGGGGGCACAGGGACAAAAGGGAACATGGGGATGAGAGAGTGGAAAGGTCCAAGTTCAGTTTTAAACAAGGCAGTCATTAGGAGGAGATATTTGAACAATAAACTGAAGGAATGAGGCTTGCAGATACAATAGGAGGGGAGTGTGAGAGCCAGAGGGAACAGCCAATCCAAAGGCCCTAAGGCAAGAGACCCCCAGGCGCATTTAAGAAACAGTAAACATTTAGGAAGTCAGTGTGTGTGGAGAAACAAAAGAGGGATATGTGCCAAGATCAGGGAGCAAATGGTGGTCCAGATACTCTTGGTTTTGTAGGCCATATAAAGGCTTTTACCCTGAGTTTCATGGTTTTAGTTAAGGAGTGGTATGATCTAATACTCTGAAAGGATTATTCTGGTTATTTTGTTTTTAGTGCAGAATATAGGCAGAAAGAACTATTTGGGTAAGGAAGATCTAGAGATGCAAACATTTACGTTTTCTTCCAAATTAAGTTTGAAATTCAGTCACTTTAATAATAATATGAAAAAGGAGGAGGAGTAAGACGAAAAGGTCAAGAAGGAGAAAAGCGGTAGTAGCTTATATTGGTAATCAGTTTCCATACATTTTGAAAATGAAAGCCAGTTTGGCTCAGGTAGGGACCAGCTCTGTATTCCTGATATCCTTCTTGCTCATCTTTCAGGAGCATAATATTGCAACAACTCTGATTTTCACCAACCATTCATTGCTTACTAAAAAGACATTTCCTGAAGCATCTTATATGGCAC
Organism: Mormoops blainvillei; assembly: GCA_004026545.1. Classification (NCBI taxonomy): domain Eukaryota; kingdom Metazoa; phylum Chordata; class Mammalia; order Chiroptera; family Mormoopidae; genus Mormoops; species Mormoops blainvillei. Next base: position 385,889 of record PVJD01000190.1, on the reverse strand, counting down.
ATATTCCACTGTTTATGGAGAGTTGTGTTATTTTCTTGAAGTTGGCTCACCGCCTATGCTTTAAAAAATTGCTTATTAGATATTACCATGATCTAAATAGAATGCAGAGATAATGGGGAGAGACAGTTAAAACCACCAAGTATCGTGGTTGCCGTTCAATAATTTAGTGGCTGAGTGTTTATGGAATGTGAACTCCAATCTCACCTCTAATCTTACTCCACTGGGTGATTTTTGCAAGAGATGGTTCCAACTTCATTCCGTTTCCTGGAAGCAATTTTCCTAATCTGTGCAATGGAGATAAAAATGAAAAACCACCACCACTCTACACTCAAGCAGCATGAACTATTGAGTACAAAAATTTGTTTAAATGTTATAAAATACAAACCTGTCATATATTGCAAATATTATAAAGTGCCATTCCATGTCCAGTTTATTTTACATGGATTAAAAATAACATAAAATTGGAAACTCTTCTCAGTACATTAATTAAGCAACCTAATGACACTTTCAGACCACTTAACTAAATACAGTCTTGTTCTTAGACACCATATAGTACCTCAGTAGCCTGAACTAGTCGGTGCATCACCCTAAATGTAAATTCCAAAAGACAATATCATACCCATTTGACCCACTCTTTTACAAGATTCCTCATACCAGCGAGATGACATCCGCTCATCACTGTCATCATCATCTAAAAGCATTTGTTAAGCAGAGGGCTATAGATGGTGCTCTCCCGGGTCCTGTACAAAGTGAGGTAATATCCAATTTCCTGACCTCTGGAGGCCTCACACCAAGTGCTAGAATGCTAAAGCAGACAGATATAAAGGATATTCAGGTAGCTGAGTAAGCTTTCTAGCTTTGCATGAATTAAGCAAGTGGATAAATGTATAACATTTTGCATAAGCAGAGGATAAGTAAGTAAAAGAGAGGCAAGTAAGAGCCCCTGTTGGTGTTCAGTGACTGCATGGAGATGTCAGATGAGCAGGATGAGCCAACAAATAAAAAAATAACCAGATTTCACTTTTTACCACTTTGTTGGCTTTCATCTTATAAAACACATAGTAATTGTCAAGTGGAAGGGACATACAGAAATACGTTCTACTCATTAAGGTGGAAATTGAAAAAGACTTTTGGGTTTTAATTCACTGAATCAATAAACCCTTGTAAACTTATAAAATCATGCAGAACATCTGACTTAAACTAGCCTACAGTAAAGAAGACCCATGAAACGAGGCAGAGAAGTATGAGCTACTGAATTATTCTAAGGAGACAGTTTGAAAGGGACTTATTTAATGAAGCTGGTTTTAAGTTGTCCTTCTCTTGTAAGGATGTGTGCACTTCTCAGAGTCCTTCTGTGACTGGGTTTTGTTTTTGTGAACTTAGTGAATAGGATTTAAACTTCTTGGCTTCTTTTTTTTTCTTTCAAAAAACTACAAACGCAATCAGTTTAAGTAGAATCCATTCAATTGGCCTCTGCTTTCTGAATGCAAGAAAGAAGCTACTTTTCCTCCCCTTCATTTCATTCCAGCTGAGCACAGTGCAGCAAACATCTCGTGCTGAAATCAGTGCCTTTTTAAAACTTCAAGGAGCTTGAAAGCTCCGAACCTGTTCAGAGGTGAAGTGGCTCTGAGAGATCAGCTCAGACGCACCCTATTTGCACTTCCCTCCGCTGTAAAGGATCTCAGTCCTTTATCCACGGGCCTCATTATGAAATTTCTCTCACTATGAACGCCGGACCAGGGCAGGTCCCCTCTTTGGTATTGTAGCGTCATTCTCTGTAAAGAATCCTGGCCACTGGCTGATGTCTACTGTGAGATCAAGGGAAACCAGGGTCTCTACATTGGAGGATGGGAGTTAATTGCTCTGCCCTCCCTAAGCCCTTCGCCATCCCTCCTGTCTTCATATCAGCACTGGCTTCTTTCTCTTACCTCCAAGGGTTATCACTATTGCGGAGGAAGGAAGGGTCCTACCTCTGTAGATCCACCCAACTGAGTTCAGAGAGTGTGAGAGTAAAAACCTCCCAGTCAATTTTTTAACCTCTTATAAAGCAGCAACGGCAGAATCCCTAACACCCATCTGCAGGAAGCCAAAGTCTTTAGTTGGGACTTCTTCCTTTCTCAACAGGTGGAGCTAGCTCTAAAGCCAGCAGCTTTTCAGAAGAAAAGAGAAAAGTAAAAATGTCCATGTATTGTGTTGAAACACACCTTGCAATGAACTGCAATGCAAGTACAGTGTGGGCTAACTGGTTAATTTTCTCATCGGTCTCATGTCGCAGGGTTTCCTGTTCTGCAGATACACCCTGGTGCTGGATAGTTTACCCTCTGCTCATGCAGTCTCCAGGACGGTGATGCAGCATTCCAACTTTGTGCATGGGGCTGTAATCTGCAAATTCCTAGAGAAAAGTTCCTGCTTTTTCAATGATCACTTAGTGGACTTTCTGCTTTGGATGCCCAAATCACTATCAATTGCTCAGTTTATGATGTAATATGCCCAATTTATTCTTGCAAGTGACTAAAGAAACATCTACCACTAATGACTTTCCGATAAAGCAACTACTTTTCTTCCCTGTTACTTAAATCTCACAATAGTCTCTAGCCCAAGGTAGGGTTTGCATCAGAAGAATCTTCCACAGGGATTCCTGGTTTCACTGACTGAAAACGGTGCTCCCCACCACCACCCCTGACTCTATAGGCACAAATTAGCAAATGATTCAAATAATTTTAGGAATTTTCATTCCTAAGTCTAATTATTTTTCCACTTTATATCTTCCTTTAGCAACAAACTCCAACTCTATTTCACTGAAACTCTAAAGAAGAAGCTCCTTAGAAAAAACACTGATGGGTTGCTTCTTACAAGCAGTAATATTTAAGGACTACCAGATGTTTCCGATATAAGGCTCCTTTCCTAATTCTTTGCTCAATATGAAAATTTTACTCATTTTAAAATTAACATTAGCCCTGGCTGGGGTGGCTCAGTGGATTGAGTGCCAGCCTGTGAACCAAAGAATTGCTGGTTCAAGTACCGGTCAGAGCACATGTCTGGGTTGCAGGCCAGGCCCCCAGTAGGGGGTGCTCGAGAGACCATCAGACATTGATGTTTCCCTCTCTTTCTCCCTCCCTTCCCCTCTCTCTAAAAATAAATAAATAAAATCTTTTTTAAAAATTAAAAAAATAAAATTAACATTAAATGTTTTATTTTAACTACCCAAAACAAGGAGTAGGCTTTATCTTTGGGAAGAAGACAAGACATTGTGGATATTCAAGGATTAGACCTAAAATACTCTTGAGTAACTACCGACATCAGGCTTCCAGGAGTGTTTTTATTTGAATGAACATTACCTCTCTACAATTAAGTGGTTTATCTTTTACTTCTTTCTATCACATGTTTAATATCAAATATTAAATGTTGTCATTGAGAGGGGATTTCTGCGTTTAAAGGGAGGGAAACACAGTTTTTATGTTGCACAAGTCACTAGTTTGCATGTGCTGTAAAAGACTAGGGACCCAGACTCTGTTCACGGTGAGGCGGGCATTTCAGAGGGTAGGGGTGGTTATGTTTCATCCTTCGACCAAGCTGTTTTCACTTTTTCCAAGAAGTGAAATGAACATAATTTGCAAAACTGGATATGAGAAGGAAATGTTCTGGATTCGTCTTTTGGTTTTAAAGTGAAAAACGAGTCACTGTGATATAGCCAGGAGATCCTTGATACCGAGAGGTCAGAGCCAAATAACAGGGGCATCGCCACTCCCTTCGGTAGCTAAGGATGTAGTACAAGATCTAATTCAAGTGCTTACAATATCCAAATGCCTGCCAAATTGAATCACACACTGCATTGTGTCTCCCAGATGTGTCTCCCAGATGACACCCTATGACAAATGGTCTTCGGTTTAGGAAAAATTTAAGAAGATGCTTTCTTCATTTATTATTCCTAACACTCAAACCTCTTCATCTCCAGCTAAGAGGCCTTGAATTAGTGTGTTAAGAAAAATCTGCAGCTCTTCTCTGTGCATCCCTTTTTCTTGACAGGCAGCCAACCCTGACTTGTCACCTGGCCTCACACAGGCGTGGATCCAGAGCACCCAGACGCAGGGAGGAAAGGAAACCATCCCCTCACACATCTGGTACTCGAGAGAAAGGGCCCCCCCATTGTGCAAATTAGTTAATTGGGACAAGTGCTAGAAATAATGCTCCTATATGATCCTTCAGATGGACTTTCCTAAAGTATTTCTAGCAGGAGGAAACTGGTATGAGGATAAGAAGGCTTAGGAAAAAAATATATTTGTTACCCACTCATTGCTTCTACCAGTCTTAAGTTCTGACTTAGTTCCAGGCGCTGTGCTAGACATGGGATGGGTAATTTTAAACACATTGGATAAAGTACCTGCCCTCCTAAACTAGTTTATAATCTAGTAAGTAAACAAATAAACATACCCCATATTCTCAAAATGTGGCCAATGTTATAAAAGAAAAGAATGAGATGCCATGAAAGGGTTTATAGACTGAAGAGTTGGAGGGAGGCAATCTCTAATTTCGTGACCAACAGGGTTCTTTGGGATTCTAGAATTAGTATCTTCCCTAATAGGCACTTCATAATTTTTCTTCAAGACTGTAGTCTCTGTAGTGTTTAAATAACCCAGCCTTGCCTACCCCTCTAATTTAATGTCCTTCTCGCCTTACCTCCATGCCCTGCATCAGAAACACAGAATTTCCCGCCCCTCACAGGGCCTTGTCAAGCCCCTACTGCTCAGTGTCTGCTGACTCCACTTCTTCCCCACAGTGACTCCTCTTTGTCTTCTGTGGCTCATCTGGAATATGATTGCTACTAGGAGATCTTTGATTCCTTCTTCCCCTTAAAGGACTCCATGTGGCTCTGTTCCAGGCAGCACATTCCCATTTGTGTTTTTGTACGTCAAATGGTTCAATATCAGCAATTTCGTATGGCTCAATCAATTGGTTATGTGAATGGCAGCTATGCAGAGACTTCCACTCCTAGAGACTACAATGCGCATGCAGTTTCTGAAGTTATGCAATACGGTGGCTCTGCTCACCTCATGGCCCTTCTCTATGTTCCCACGGCACGCTGTACCCACCCCTACAGTGTATCTGATCATTTTAGTAAAGGAGATGTTCATGCTTCTTTCTTCCCTTCTCAATGGTTTGATCTTGTATTTTTAACAAGCATTTTTCAGGACAGAGGCTTTTGTTATAACACTAAGAGTAACTGTCATTTATTGAGACTCTACCGGTCCCAGATCTTTTAATTACGTCATCTTTAATTCTCACAAAATGCTGACAGATAAACAATGTTATTCAAATTTTACCACTGAGAAACAGAGGCTTAAAAGTTAAGCAATATATTGAGTCTAGAGCATACTAAAAGACGGCAGAGCTCAGATTTGAATGCAACTCTATCTGATAATATAATCCAAATTTTTTCAACCATGCTATGCTGGGTTTCACTCTTTCCATTCATGTATTCATTCATGGACTCATTCATTCATTCGTTCATTCATTGAACAAGTATCTTTATATAATGCTAGGCCTTATAATAGTGTCATTGGTATACCTGTAAATGACAAAACCTTGACCTCAAGGAGCTTCCAGAGTAGCAAGGAATGCAAACACTGAACAGTCCAATACAAGTGAGATGACCTGGGATAAATGTTTATTGCCTTCAGCTGAATGTTATGAGAGAGAAACATACAATGTATTATGATAGCTAACCCTAAAAAGAGATATTTTTAACTTGACTTAGTTTTTTAATATTAAAAATAATCTCTGTATCGCTAATCCCTTTATCTTTAATTCTCCCACCTACATTGTTTCAGAATAACTGGGTTATAGTCTAGATGTGAAACTTACCTAGTTCTCATTGAGGTCAGCTCCATCACAGCACTTCCCAGTTACGTCTTTTTAGCTTTTAGCTATTTAGAGTTGGGTTACTGCTACTTGCCACCAAAACAGATATGACTAAAACTAATTTCTGGAAATGGCCCTTTATAGGTGTCAGTGTAAGAAACATCCAAACCTTTAAGAATTTTTATGAGTTTATTTGAGCCAGACTGACAGCAATTACTGGGAAGAAAAACCTCAATGGGCTGAGAAAATGCTTCAGAAAACAGCAGTTTTACACCTTATTTTATACATTACAACAAAAAAAAAAGGAGACATAAGTGGGTTACATCAAATCCATTGGTGATAGATTAGGGAGGTAGAAAAAAAGCAAAGTGGGGGGCAGGGTAGGTAGCTCTGGGATTTGGTTGAAAAGTAAAATGATGCACACATGCTTCTTTTACATAGGTGGGTACAAGATAGTTAAAAGTCAACAATTGACATGATAACAATAACAATGATGGGATTCTTGGTATCCCTCTGCTGTGGTGCCTGTGCTTTGAGGGGTCTGGGAAAAGGAAATAATCTTGACATTCCAACGGTTTGTTATTGTAAATGCAAAAGGACAATAGACAGGCTCAGTGGCTCAGTTAAAGTACAGATTGACTTTTCTCAGGGAAAATTCCGGCCTAAGACCTGAATGCCTGCCATGACATTTTAGTTAGGCAGTTTTTAATTTCAGACCATCCTATATGGCTCCTTTATTTTCTGAATTTGAAAGGCCATCATGCAGGCCTCCCCTAAGCTTTTCAGGTTTCGTAGGTGGTCACTTTTCACCCACATAGGTGACAGATCCAAAGGCATGAACGGGGCTCAGTCATAGACAGAATCCCTTTGTCCTCACAGGGGTCGATGGCTGAGCTCACGTTGTATTATTAAAACAGCTGGTTGAAACTAGCCGGTTGAAACCTGGAACTCAGGCTGAAGTTTTAGGAATTTCAGTGGGAAAAATTGTCAAAAGCACCATTTTTTTGTAGAAATTAGAAATTGTGGTAAGATTGAAGAAATCCTATTTAACTCTAAAACAAAGAACAACTGAGAATGTCCCTGGGTCAGAGATGCGGGTCTGAGAACTTCAGTTCTACATCTGCTCCTACTGACTTTCCTATAGAACATAATGTGTTTTTTGTCCTGTTTGTTTTGCCTCCATTTTCAATCAACAGGCTGCGAACACTGCTTGGCGTCAAGAGGAACACAGAGAACCTAAGGAGTGGCGGCTCCTCAAGGCGTGAAACAATAGGGCCGAGAGGGTCCTCAGGAGCAGAGAATCTAGAATCAGAAGGCACCTTATAAATTCTCTGCCCCAGACTCCCAAATGACGCTGGAAGCCCTTCTAAGAGACTTCTGTCCCATCCCAGACTTGAGTTAAGTACTGCCAGGGACAGAGAGATCATTAGCACACCGTAACTTTTGTTATAGAAAGTCCTTTGGAGGCAAAACACGCCTCCCACGTCCTCAGCAAACGGGATCACTTTCTGTCCTCAGAACAGTAGAACCCTTGTTCCATACAGCAGTTTACCTATTTGTGTACCCACTACATTTTTTTTTTCTTTAGGACTTAGGTATATTCAGTGTAGGTTTTCCCAAAATGGCTAGAGCCATCAGATAGAACTTCATTGAGAATGTGGATCCTGAGGGAGGGCACGGGATGAGCAGAGAGGAGGGGGTCACAAACGCTGCTCCACGAGGAACAAGGATTCAAATATTCATTAGTTGATATGGATGATATCCCGTGGCACAGTTAATACGAGGCTCCATTCAACAATAGCAGAGTTAATGCAGTTACCTGGCAGCAAAGCATTTCCAGAAACGCCAGCCTTTCTTCTCATTGACTATTGATGACTGCAGCCCAGGGGAAAGTAGTACATTCATAAGCATCAATCCGGGCAGGAAAGGCGCCTTCCAGTCTCTTTGAAACAAGATAATGTATGTGAAAGCTCTTTGTCAACTGTGAAGCAGTATACAAATGTAAAGAATTTTTATCATTGTTTTAAAAGGAAGTTGGAATAGAACTGCTGTTGTTTGTTTTAAAGCCTTCTATGTGGCCTACTCCATAGATGCCTAACGACACAATGCTGCCTCCTCTTTCATCTTCTCTGAGCAGATATAATTTTTAAGTGGCGAGGCTCAAGCTTGTTGTTTTGCTGTGTAGGTTACACTTCTGTTTCCAAGTCTTTAAAATCCAAGTCTTTTGGTATTTCCTCAGTCTACGTTTTATTCTAAAAGAACAAACAACAAAGACACTAGCCTTGGACTAGATGTAATTCATCTGAATTAACATGACCCCCTAACCCTGTAAACCTGGAGATGTGCCCTTTGTAGAGTAGCCGCTGTGTGCTGAAATTTGTTGGGAGTTATATGCATATTTTCTCAATTTATCCTCACACCTGCCCTCGCCCTGATTTACAAACAAAGGTTTAAAAAATTTCCAGAGGTTAAAAAGCTAATAACTAGCAGAACTCAGAATTCAAACCCAGTTGTCTCAACCCAAATGTTTTACTTCTATATCGTGAAAGAAACAATATGAGAAAAGTATGGATGAAAACCAGGCTACCATTCCCACAATGGTTTTCTTATGCTCTCACAAAAGAATGAATTTTGTGAGTACTTGACAAGTGTCTCTCTAGCGGATAAAACTTTATACACTATTATCTATCCTTTTAGCCACTTAATTATATCACATTTTTTACTATAGAAACTTAGAATTTGCAAGTAAATCATTCTTATGATTTTGTCATTGGTAATCTTGGTAGTTGCTTTTTACTCTTTTGATTAAAATTTAAAATTCTGAAGCTATCATGCTTATTAAAAGAATTAAAGATTACCTACTTAGAAAAATCGTGCAAACATTTTTTAAATGTTTAAAAATGTATCCATAGCACATCATCTTTGAAATTGTGAGGTTGGATTACCACTCTCAGGAAAAGGGAATGAACATACTTTTCTCTATTCCTCCCATTAAATGCAATGAAAAACTCTGGAAATTATATATAAAACAAACATAAGAAGTCTCTGATAGGAAGGGAGAAAAGAAAATCTTGCTTGCAGCCTCACAAACAAGGAGCACCACGTTAGTTGCTCACTAATGTGGGTTTTTGTTTTGTTCCATACATCCCAGGCTGGAGAGCTCAGCAATCTGAAAATATCCACAGATGTAGAAGGAAAAAGCACAAGAAACACTTGACATCTCACCTGAAAGGCCAGGAAAGGGTAGCCCAACAAGGATGAAAGCTTACTATAGCTCCACTCCCGCCCTCACTTGCAAAGGCGGAGGAGGGAATCTAGATTTCCCCCTCCCCACAGTGTAATGAAATTCTGCCCATGGTACTAAGGAAGACCACGTGGTGGGCCTGGAAATTGTGGCCAGAAATTCTAGTTAGTGTAATAATGCGAGAAAATGATATAAAATGTATACAGATAAAAGAAAAGAAAGAAATATAGCTCTTCTTATATGTAGATTACATGATTGTCTATGTAGAAAATCCCAAGGAATCTACAAAAAATAACTCCCAAAATTAATAAATGAGTTCAGCAAGGTAAGATAATGCACAATAAACATATGCAAATCAATGATATTTCTATATAACGTGAACACCAAAATTAAATAATATAATACTATTTTAATTACTAAAAAGAATGAAACACTTAGATGTAAATCTAACAAAACATGTTCAGAATTTGTATGTTGAAATATACAAAATGTTGATGAAGGAATAGCAAAACAGGTCTAAATAAATTGAGAGAGACTACTTTGTTCATTAGAAAGCTTAACAAAGATATCAATTCTCTCCATGTTATATACAGATTTAATAAAATTCTTATCAAAATTCCAGGAGTTTTTATATATAGACAAAGCCTATTCCAAAAATTTATATGGAAGGGTAGAGGAACTAGAATAGCTAAAAATAGTTTGAAAAAGAATAAAATAGGAAGAATCAGCTTACCTAGTTTCAAGGCTCATTTTCCTGCCATAATAACTAAGGCTGTGTGGTATTGGCAGAGGGATGGCCACATGATTAACATGGAACCCAGAAACAGACCCCCACAACTGATTCTTGACAAAGATTCAAAAGCAATTCCATGGAGAAAAGATAATCTTTTCAACAAATAATTGTGAAGCAATTGAGCAGCCATAAGAAAAACAAAAACAAATACCTCAAATTGAATCTCACATCTTATACAAAAATTTATTCAAAATTGATAATGGACTTAAATATAAAGCATAAATATATAAAACTTATATTAAAAACAGAAGAGAAAAACATTCAGAATATAGGGTAAGAGAAATGGTTATGAGACTTTATAACAAAAGTGCAATTCATAAAAGGAAAATTGATAAATTAAACTTCATCAAAATTAAGAACTCTTGCTCTGCCTAAGACCCTGTTAAGAAGATGAAAAGACAATCTACGGACTGGAGAAAGTGCTTGTAAACCACATATCCAACAAAAGGACTAGTAGCTAGAATATATAAAGAGCTCTCAAAACAAAACAGCAATAAAACAATCTAATTAGAAAATGAGCAGAGAGAAGATGAAGGTTTATTTCACTGAGAGGGTACAAAGATGGCCAATAAACACATGAAAAGATATTAAACATCATTAACCATTATGGAATTGCAAATTAAAACCATATGAGATATCACTACCTACCTATAAAAATGGCTGAAATAAAAAACACTGGCAATAGTAAATGTTGGTGAGGATGCAGAGAAACTGGATCTCATATATTGCTGGTGGGAATGTACAATGGTAAAGACATTCTGTAAAATATTATGGTGGCAGAATAATGGGTATGGCCAGTGTAACTACATGAAAGATCCCTATGGTGATGGAAATATTCTGTATCTTTACTGTATCAAAGTGAGTATCCTGGTTATGATATGATACCATAGTTTTGCAAGATGTTACCATTTGAGGAAAGTGACTAAAAGATACACACATACACGGGATCTCTCTGTTATTTCTTATAACTTTATGTAAACCTCCAATTATCTCACAATAAAAGCTTTAATTAAAAATATCACAAGATCATGTCATATTTTAGACTTCACATTTATATAATGATGGAAATACAACTGAAATATTTAAACTCTCAGGTCAGCTTTAAAAGGCTCACTTCCTTGTTAAAGTGGGATATAATGGAGAGATAACTATGAGTCAAAAGATAAGACTTTTATCATTAATAACAGACAAAATATTATTAAAATGATGTAGCTTCATTCAACTAGCCTTTATTGAGTAGCAGCTATGTGTCTGTGAGCAGATAAAGGTGAGCATAGCACCGTGTTGGGCTCCCAGGAATGAAGTGCCTGGGGGTGAACAAAGAACACCCCGAACCTCAGAGACAGCATGTGTACCTTGGAGGGTACAGGGATCATTAGCAATGGGGCAGCTAGCATTTATTGAGCGCTTCGTTTGTACCATCTTTACATTCATTCTCTAATTAAATCTTCAAAACAACCCTGAAAGTTCATTTTATAACCCAAATGTTAGAGGTGGGGAAACAGAAGCACAGAGGTCGTGCGGCCCTTCTAGGAGAGAAGTGCAACAGCAATTCAAACCCAGCTCTGGCGGCAGACCAGCCTGCGCCTTGACCATAACCGAAGTTCAGACCACGGACCGCATAGTGCAGACAAGCACAGGTCTGCCACCGTGGCTTGGGGGTTGAGAAGGCAGGAAAAGGGTCAGGAAAGATTTAAAGAGGAGCACAGTTTGAGCTGGGTTCTGCAGAGTGAGTGAGTAGGAGTTTAGAATGATTCATCTATTTTCTAAGGGAAATAGTAATGTGCTAAGAAGAAAGAAGGGAAACTGCTTAAAGTCAGGGCCTTTTATGAGTTGAATTGTGCCCAACAAAAATTTGTGTATTGAAGTCTCAGCCCTTAAGATACAGAACATTTCCATCTATACCTTAGAAGGTGACCTTATTTGGAAATTAGGACATTGCTGATATAATTAGTTAAGATGAGGTCATTAGGATGGGCTCTTATCTGATGTTACTGTGCCTTTATATGAAGGGGAAATTTGGACAGAGGGACTGACACATACACAGCTAGATAATCACATGAACATGAAAGCAGAAACAAGGTGATGCATGTTCAGGTAAAGGAACAGCAAAGATTGCCAGTGAACCACCAGACACTCAGGGGGCAGCACAGAGAACATAGCCCTCACAAGGAACCAGCTATGCTGACACCTTGAGCTCAGACATCTGGCCTCCAGAACTGTGAGACAATCATTTTGGTTGTTTTTAAGCCACCTCATTTATAGTGTTTGTTATGGGAGTCCAAGCAAACTAATACAGGTCCCAAGCATCCGGTTCTCCCTACATTTTAGAAAGGGGGTGGTCCACGTGGTGTGCTAAACTAATTAGCACCAGCTGGAGAGACCCAGTTGTTAAATTTTCAGGTATTTTGCAAGACAACCGATAAACAAAGCCATTATTCAAAATAAAATTTTATGAACTTATAATTAAAGAAACTATATAAAACAAAGACAGTCAATACTCAAAACTCATTACCAACTAATACTTTTACATTTTACTGGGAGCTATGCTTTCGAGGCTATTTAAATCTATTGTATCTCTGTGACGGAAATACAACATAATTATGTGCTTCTGCAGGTGTCTGCCCAACTCCACCATCAGGGACATCACGTTGGTAGCTTGAAATCAGCCCTAGTGGGGTAATTTACACCATGAAAATCAGCAAATGCTACAAACCACAGCTTTGAACCCCTGGAGAGCTGGTGGTTAAATATTTACCAACTTACCACTGGTCCAGACATGTTGGTGGCTCATCCAGTCCTCATTTACCTCGTTTCATTGACTCCAGAAATGTTTTCCTAGTCCCACTTCCCCCGATTCTTTTGAAATCCCTGCTTCTGTCTGACTTAAACTTCTGTTTTCAGTTTCTGCAGCACAGCCAGCTTAGCCCTGGGTGAGCCCCGTTGCATACCTCTTGGCACTCGTAATGTGAATGAATGCATGGATGGGTAGGTGATGAGTGAATGAATAAATGAATGCTTCAGAGATCATTTTCAAACTATGCTTCTGCTGCTATTGAACTTCCAGAACAAACAGCCACATGGAAAGGACACTATTTATGACTCATAAGTACCAACTTTGCTCCCAGGATTCTGAACATAAGTCCCTTGCCTTCCGGTTTAAAAAGGTTCCTAATCCCCTCTTCCTTATAACCCCTGAGGATGGTGTGAAACTTAATCTTCATGAAGGCACTTTGAAAATAAGTGCTGCCATGCAAACATATGGCAGTATTACTATTCTTATAGAAAGCTTCAAATCCTTGAAGGCACAACTGATGCCTGTTCCCAGGAAACTAGATATAGGGTTGTGATAACTTGCACTGGAAATTAATATAAAAATAGAAAGCACCACATTAAATATTTTAGTGTGCTTTCTGTGGATAGTTGATTTGTTTTTTTAAAACGGTGACTTAAAACGATCTTATTACATCTTGTACGGATGTAATTATTAAATAATAACACAGATATAAGCTAACTAAAAAATAATTGTATAGTTGTAGCAGCACTGAAATGTAAACTCTTAGATGCAGAGAACAAGCTTCATGGTAATTATACTTGCCATTAAATGATAACATCCAATTGGTATCTAATCTTCAGGCTACAAATAAGCGTGTAATACTGCAAATACACTCTAATTACATGGCTGTTTGTCCCCTGTAAAACTAATAAGATGAACTACAAGCAGTGTTGCAAATTCCAATGAAGAATTTTATTCAGACTCTAATGAAAGATGCCAGGTGAAGCTTATGGCTAACTATCCCCCTTGTTTCTATCTTCAGGACAAAGGATTTTACTACTTAGTTCCAGATGTCAAAGTTTGTATTCCAGCATTATTATCATTATCTGACATTGTGCTCCTAAATGAGAACTGACCTAATATTCTACTGAAGACTGCACAAACTTTATTTTGAAAATTGAAGCAAAATAGATGTTTATCTGATAGAGTTCTAATAAGGAAAATGGGACTAATTTCTCCATGTTAAGCCCTTGGAAGGTAACTTTGTTATCTCACTGCTCTACTTAAACATTTATCTAAAGCCGTAATTCTTTTTGGTTATTTTGACTTCAATATAAAAGTACATTTTCTGCCCTGGCTGGTGTGGCTCAGCGGATCGAGTGCCAACCTGTGGACCAAAGGGTTGCTGGTTCGATTCCCAGTAAGGGCACATGCCTGGGTCGCAGGCCACATCCCCAGTAGGGGTCGTGAGAGTGACAATCCCACGTTGGTGTTTCTCTCCCTCTCTTTCTCTCGCCTTTCCCCTCTCTCTAAAAATAAATGAATAAAGTCTTTTTTTTAAGTGCATTTTCTAATTGAACTCCTGTGTTCAAATGTTCAGATAGTACTTGGTACAACACAATAAATACTTTTCATAAATGAATGAAAGAATAAACAGTTGAATAATAGTTTATAAATCTAAATTTATTTCCTGTGAATAAACGAAGTCAAGTATGTTTGTCTAATTTTGGCATTGAATTAATAAGTCATTTCAGTGACTTTGGTACCCAGATTAGATGTCTTAGATGATGAAGGCCCAGAAAACATTATGACTTTATGTATCTTAATAGAGAACCCCTGTTCTTAATGACTTTAAGCCTATTTATACTTACGTAAACCCCATCAAATGAACTGAGAGGTGACGAAGAAACAGTAGCATTAAAAATTAAGACAGGAGGTAGGTAGAAAGGAGGCTTCCAAGTTTGTTGATTTATGGCCTGAGAAATTTATGTTTTCTACGTGCTCCTTCTGTGCTGTAGAACTGAGAAATTCTGAAGGCATTTATAATCACTCTGCACCCCATTTTATTTCTCTACCTTAAAAATGACTTCTTTCTAAAACAGTAGTAGTAGCTAATATTTACTGAGGACCTACTTCTCGATGTCACCCTTCGGTGCCTACACATGTGGAAAGGCCTTCCCTGGGTTAGACAGCTGGTGAAGCGGAGACTTGGGCCCGAAGCCAGCACTGGACTTGTGCTGGATCTCAGCGACTTTCAAAGGATGAAGCTGCCCAAGTTCACACGGTCTCAACCTCTCTGTCTTTGCATTTATGTCTTCCAGCTAGGATCGCTTTCACTCCCTCCCCCGTGACCCAAACACCGCCACTTCGGAGACCTCATCAGGTTCTGTCGTTCCTGCGAGATTTTTACCTTCCCTGACTCCTGCCGCACACCGTAGGAAAAAAATCTATGCACACTATGTAATTCCCACTTAATAGTTCTGTTCGCTTTTCCAGAGGCAAGCACTTTTTTCTGATAACTCTCCCATCACCCCCACTTCTCCATCACCCCCCACACCCAGCACCTAACGTATACAGAAATAGGGAGTATCTATTTGGTGATAGAATGATATCTCTGAAGTTCTTAAAAGAGCTCAGAAGAGTTGCTATACTTTCAGTATTTAAATGCTATTGCTTTATAGTTGTTAACAGAAACAGATATTTCTTTATAGGACATACTCTTTAGAAGCTAAAAGTCACTTATCATAGAAATTTCCAGCTACTGAAGGGTATGAATGAAGATGTGGCTCGTGTGACCCACAGATTTTTAGTTCCTCAATATCCTGCATTTCCCAGAAGATTAAGTGACTTGAATGTGTTGTCAGTTAACCTGATAGGCCCTCCTCATCCTGTGTTCCTAAGACATGGCAGGGCATGACTGTTCTGTTTCCAGGGACACTGTGTATTCAGGATGGAATTTTAATCAGGCCAAGTCCGCAGAATAACCAGTCTTTGGGAAATGTTTTGTTCTGTATATATTTTTTATTTGCTCCATTCTCTGTCACACCAGCTGAGATTTAAGGGACCGGAGGCAGTTTGTTGTAAAGCATCTCCTTTTCCAGTTGGTGACAAAAGAAAAACCTAATTTAAAAAAAAAAGGTATTTTTCACACCGAACACCTTTTTTGCAGTTTAAAAAGCAAAGATAGGTAAAATAAGGGGCCTAGGTTTGCTCTTTATAGAAATATTCATAACACTTTAAAGAATAGCCTCTCTCTCCCCCCCCCCCCAGACATAGAAGCACACACACACAATAGCCACCACTTATTTGATATCTTATTTGGTTAGTTGGCTGTTCTGTATCTAAATCTGAATTGTGCTCAAAACAGAAATGTTCAATCCTTCTCCCTACCCATCTCCTGGGAATTACATTTGCTCTTAGGTTGTGCATTTACTGATTCCAGAATTTACTGATCCAAATTTTGGTCTGTGTTGTATTCGTCTCTTCCTTCTCTCTCACATTTATCATCATTTTCTGCTTGTATATCTGTCCATTTGTCTTTCTTTCCTTTAATTTCTGTTTCATGGTCCCCAGACAGAAAATGAAATATTAGGTTTGTCAAGCGTATATCATTGTTTAAATGCCTGGAGATGATGGGTTAAACAGACCAATCAATGAAACAAACCTCCAGTGCATTGCAGGGGCTGCAAAGGATGTTCCCTTTGGCTCTTTAAGACCTAACAAGTCAATAACCTATTAATATCATATTCTGCCAGTCACCTCAGCACAATTCACATGTGACTTTTTAAGACAAAACTTTACCGCCTGTGGTGAATTAAACAGAAGAACGTTTGTGACAATCCAAACTAAAAATGAGACTGTAAATAAATTTTAAAAGTTAAATGAAAATAATAAGCACATGATTATAACTCTAAGATGTACCACAATTATTAGAGCTATACATGATTATTATAAATGCATAAAATTACCCACATTTTTAAGCAGTAAATCTAGTGATATCATTATTTTTCAGCATATTTCCACATGCAATGCCCAAATAGTTAAATACCAAACACATTAAAAGGTAGGGCCCCTTCAGGAGTTTACATTGAAAGGAGATGATCACACAGACAAAAACTTTTTTTAAGTTTATTTTCCCCATTTATACAATGAACAATCAAAATTGAATAGTCTAAATATCAAAGAAAATATGTACAGAAAACATTGTTCATTATGTATAGAGCAAAACTGTTTAATGGACATATCTGATAATCCTTTTTATTTATAAAATCATATATACATATATATTTATATAAGATAAGAGGGGTGACACCATCTGAGTTGAAAAATTAGCTTACTTTGAATAATTTACATTTGTACCTCTTTTATCTTTTTGTTCTTGTTTCAGAAGTTTAAAAAACTGGAAATACTTTAATATAATTCAAGAAATTACCCAAATGTTAACTCATTAATTCCAAAACTGAGATTACATCATTACTTTACATAAAATGGAAATCAATGTGTCAGTCAATTTTCTAGAATTAAAATCCTTTGCTGTAGTATATCGAAGATTGAATGTGTTTGGAAGCATTAGAAGAATTCTCTAGTTTTTCATACTACCCTTCCCAAACAGAGCTACTTTTAACATCATGGACAAACCCAATTTTGGAACCAGACAAGTTTTATTTTAGATCCTGCCTCTATACTCAGAAATCGTGTGACCTCACCTTCTTTTAATATGCAAATTGGAGATATTAGCCTATATCTCAATGGGTTTGGTGAATATTAAATGAAGTGTCGTATCACAGTAAATGCAGTCTGTTGCTCAGCACTAGGCAGAAAGTAAACATTTAAGTAAAGGAAGAGAATGGACTTAATACAACTAACCTCAGTCATTCAAGAACACTGGACATGATTTGCTTAAATATCCTTTGTCAAATATGCCTTATATATACTGAGCTCATCTACCTATCTTACTGTAGGGTTGTCTTTTGAACTGAACATTATGCAGCTATTAAAGTAACTCATGATCTACTTTTCTTTTGTGTTGGCATTATTAGCCATATCAAGCTTGCGGCAATGAAAATTAAGGATCATCTCCCATCCCAGATGATAGCAACAAGGCAAGAAACAGGAACGATTCATCTTTGGGGATAGTACTGTCCCTTGAAAGAAAGAACATTATGGGTACGGTAACACAGATTACAAGGTAGGTTTGTAGCTTTTTCAGCCTATACATTATACTTCTAGCTTAACTCCTGAGGACCCCCCCAATCATTTCCATTAATTCGACAAACACTTATCGAGCACCTACTGTGTTCAGTACCATGAAATAGGCTTAAAATTTAACTGTGGAAGTTATGAATATTCCCAACTCCCACAGATTTCTTGTACTCCCATTCTCTAGCACACCACACACCCATAATTTCTAACCAAGTAAGTTTCTATCCAAGGGTTTCATCAATAGCTTAAGTTAGATGTTCACTTTTTTTTTAAAGTTTACTATCTGGTCTATACTTATATTTTTTAACTAGCTTCCCATTCCACCCTACATTTCGACTCAGCCATCCCAAGCTACTTGTAGTTCCACTCTTTCTCATTTTATCTAAAACATAGTCCTCCAATTTAGTTGCACTTTGGGAGATATTTTAAACCTTGAAGCTCAGGTTGCATTCCTGATGAATTATATCCGAATCCCAATGAGTGGGACCAAAGCGTCAGTTACGTTTATCTCTCCAGGCAATTCTAATGTGCAAGCAAGGTTGAGATTCTCTGCTCCAAAGTCTTTCTCTATAGGTACTGCCTACACTTAACAACTCACTTTGTTGCCTAACTCCTATTCACCCAGCAAGACAGAGCTCAGGCTTTCTTTCTTCCTGTGATGCCTTTCCTGGACACAACCCACTTTCTAGACTGACTGAGGGACATGTATTGGTTTTCTATAGCTGCATAACAAATTATCACAAGCTTAACAGCTTAAAACAACGCTCATTTATTAGCTCACAGTTCTGTAGGTCAGAAGCCTGAGCACAGCATGGCAGGGTTCTCTATTCAGGCTGAAATTAAGGTGTCAACGAGCTGTGTCCTCATCCGGAGTCTCCATTAGGGTTAGATCCATTTCTAAGCTCTCTGAGCTTGTTGGTAGAAATCATTTCTTTGCAGTTGAAGGACTGTGGTCCCTGCTATCTTGAAAGCTGGCATTCAGAGACTGTTGTCGGCTCCTAGAGGATGCTCTTAGGTCCTGGCCAGGGGACCTCCTCCATAGGCCCTCTTACATTTTCAATATCTCTTACTTCAGGAAGGGCCCAGTCCCTGTTAAGGGCTCTCCTGATTAGGTCAGGCCCACCTATATAATCCCCCTTTGGTTAATTCAAAGTCAACTGATTGGTAACATTAACTGTGAAAGAGCTCTCCCATTATATTCTTAGGTACTTCACACTTTCAAAAGGAAGGGCTTAACCAGGGTATGCACAACAGAAGGTAGAAATGTTGGAAGCCATCTTTCGATTATGCCTCCTAAGTGCCCCTCTTATGGTTGGCTCACAAAGTGCCTCTGCTTACCATAGCACTTCCCATGTTGCATTGGTCCTTCTTTGACAGACACTGAATACTAGGAGGGAAGGGACAATGTCGCAGTCATATATGTCTTCTCAGCATATAACTCAAAGCTTGGAATTAGGTGGATGTTTACCAAGAGTTTACCAAGTATGCCTGTAGTGCATATGTATAAATTAGACATTTTGCATATTAGAAAATAGAGCAAGCACAAATTTGGATAAAAACTTTATCTAGGGTCTTGGGAAGGATGCAACTAATAACTTCAAACACAGGTTAATAAATATGAGTATGCTTTTCTTTGAAGATTTTTAATTAATTTCATTGTTTATAAAATCATTGTTGTTTCAAAATGTATGAACTTCTTTTTATATTTATTGCCTTTGAAACCAAAGAATCCTTTTCCATTTTGCATCCTTATTTTCATGGTTTGAGGAATTAGTTTTCCCTCTATTGCCCAGTATTCATGATGCACAAGATACATACAAATTAATAATAGTTAATTGATCTTTATATTATGAGCATGAGGTTAAATGTGTAATGCAGTTCTTCTAACTTAAAGGTGCATAGCATAGCAAAAATGGAGACTTTGGCACTTATGAGGCTTGTCCAAAAAAAGTCCAGCCATTGTTAATATAACGAGAATGGTTTGCATGACATCACGTAACCTGGCAGCCCAGGAGAGTGGACTGGACTGCTCAGGTGTGAACCATGACTACTTCTGTCTATTAGTCAGTGGGGGCAGTAGATACTATTGAGTGAGCATGTGTACTGTGTGGCCATCACATTTAAAATGATGGAGAGAATAAAGCAAGGAATTTGCATCAAATTTTGTGTTAAGCTTAAACATTCCTCCGCGGAAATTATTCAGATGATTCAGAAGGTTTTTGGGGATGATGCAATGAGTACAGTGCAAATTAAAGTGCAGTACAAATGCTTCAAAGATGGTCGAGAATCTGTCGAAAGTGATCCACTTTCTAGAAGGCCTGAAACAAGCAGAACACCTGAGAATGTTGAACTTGTATGGGCTGCAATCAACAAAGATCAGCGACTGACAGTGTGAGAACTAGAAGCTGTCCTGGGGGTTTCCAAAAACTACTGTGTCCAAGATTTTGATGCAGGATCTTGGCATGAAATGTGTAGTGGCAGAATTTGTTCTGTGGCTTCTGCTACCAGAGCAGAGGGAACATCGTCCTGCAGTGGCTAATGGCGATTCAGACCACTACCAACGAAGCAGATTTCCTCAAGAAGTTCACAACCAGAGATGAATCGTGGTTCTATGGCTCTGATGTGGAAAAAAAGGCCCTAGTCATCCCAACAGAAGTTGCCTGGTTCTCCCAACCAGGGTTATGCCCAAAGAAGGCACAGCAAAGTCACAGAAAGATCAAGACCATGTTAACTGTGTTTTTTGATTGGGAAGGTGTCATCAATCACAAGTATACCCCTTCAAGCCAAACAGTTAATAAGGAGTACTACCTCAATGTTCTTCATCAGTTGAGAGATGAAATAAGATGAAAATGGTTGCAGCTGTGAGCAACTGGTGATTGGTAGTTTCACCATGACAACACACCCACTCATGTATCATATCTTATGTAGAGTTTTATAGCAAAACATCAAATCACCCAGGTGACTCAGTCCCCCTACAGCCCAGATTTGGTACCCTGTGACTTCTGGCTTTTCCCAAAACTAAAATCACCTTTGAAAGGGAACAGATTCCAGACCGTCAATGAGATTCCGGAAAATCCGAGGGGATAGCTGATGAAGATTCCAACAAACGATTTTGCAGAGTGAACAGTGGAAGAGATGCTGGGAGAACTGTGTGAAGTCCCAAAGTGCCTATTTTAAAGGGGATTGGGGCTCATTGCCCTATGTATAATGTTTCCTGTATCTTGTATCTTCTTAAATAAATGTCTCTAATTTTCACAGTGCATGGCTTGATACTTTCTGGACATGCCCCATACATTGCACCTCCAGCATTCCCTAGCCCTTAGCCTTTGGTAACTCACTTCTTTTGTCCTTAGTATTTTCATCCTTAAAATAGAGTTGGCAAGGCCTTTTTGAATGTGTATGGAAGAATTTGAGATAAGTTATCAGGAGCTGGCACGAAATAAATAGTGGTAATGATGATAAAAAGCCAACAATTCTCTATATCCCCATCCTACCCAACATTGAGAAATTTGCTGGTGTTGACTTAAAAATGAAAAGGTCTTTCACAGTGAGGGACAATAAGCATTTATTTGAGATCCAGAAGAATAGCTATTCAGAACACACTGATTCAGGCAGAAGCCCAAAGAGTCTTCTGCTTAGAAGACACAGGCAACAGGTATTTATGAGAAGCAGAAGTGGAACAGTTCCATCAGTGGAAGGAAGACATTTCTATTGGTTCAGATAGTATAATATAGCAATGTTAATTTGAAATAATATTTTTGATTTTCAGTCCAGTAGCCACAGTATCTGTTTTCTTATTATCTTTGCAAACAGTTCTTTGACACACAATGTCGTTCTAGGCCCAGCCCAAAAGTTGCTTTGTCCCGTTTTAACATTCCCAAGATTTGAGACCTAAGACACATAAGGCAGTTCCTCTGGCATGGCAGCTCTGGCTCCATTTTAATGCGGATCCATTTTTTTCTTTGACACTGGGGGAAAGGGAAAATAAATTGCATATCTATTCCTCTGCTTATAGGAGTATATTGGAAGAAGGTCTATCTACCTAAAAATGTAATCTGATCCAAAGTAAAGATAAAATTGTAAATTCAAAGCTTAGTCTGAAGTATATTGTTACCCAAAGTCTGAAAGTAGGAGAATGAGAAAAGAATAACTAAAACTATTTTATATAAAGTTAAAGAGGAGAAATTGTTCTCAATTATGTTGCTGTTAAAAAAATGTATCTATTCTATAATATAGCTCTAAACCAACACTGTCCAATAGAAGTACAATGCGAGCCACCTATGTAATCTCATGTTTTCTAGAAGTGAAATTAAAGAGTTATTTAAAATCATGAACTTACTTCTAATAGTATACTTTATTTAACTCAATGTGTTCAAAATATTATTTCAACAGATAATCAAGATAAAAATATTAATAATGAGATATTTAAAAATTTTTTTAATGCCAAGCATTCAAAATCTCACATGGCTTTTTTATACATACAGTATGTTTCTATTGGAACTAGCCACAATTCATACACTCAATAACTACATGACATCTCTATAAGTGTGAGTTTCTGTGTCTATATTTATGTCTGTGTATACCTGTCCATATGTTTTAACCTAAAGACACCTAAACTACAAAAAAGATGAAGGATTTTTTTTCCCCTCACACAATGAAGAAGAATCTGATGGGGTTCACCTAGGTTCGCCTATGACCATTCTGCTCAACTTGAGAGCTCTACATGATTTCTCTTCCTCTCTCTCTCCTCTGTCTCTCTCTCTCTCACTCCTCTCTCTCAAAATGGATTTTCAGATAGAGAAACAGGCTAAGAATTAGAGCACCTATAAAGAGATATCTGTGAAGCACTTCTCCTCCAAAAAAGTCACATTGAATCTGTTTGTTGGTTGTTGTTTTTTTTTTCATTATTTTTCTTCTCTCCCCATATAATAACCTCTGATTTCCTCCCAAGTTATTGCTGATAACACTACATTTGCTTTAGTGTGTAGTGGGGGATTTTAAAGGAAGGGAAATAAAGTATGGGTTTCCCCACGTTGTCCCTCTGCGGAAAACAGCGTCTCATTTTGAAGGAGGAGATGGTCCTAAAATTCAGAGGAGGCCAGGTGTATCGGTAGCCAAAGCCGAGCACAAAGGGAAAAGAAAGTAAGAAAGGTAGCTGTACTGGGGAATCTACTTCTTTTTCCCTGCATGCATTATAATACGACCCTCAAAGAGGAGGCAGACACTCGGGCTATTCCTTTATTATTTCTGATATTACAGCATAATTAATCCACTTTTCTCACTGAAAGGAAGGGGACTGTTAACTGGATGGGGTAAGAATCTTTGATTCTGCCCAGTAATAAGCCAAAATTCTTATCTTAGCTCTTAGTAGACTGGGTGCCAAGACAGCTTTCCGTGTAAAGTCTAATATGATAGAACAACATAAGAATTGGGAGGCTACACCTGCTCTTGAAACAGCCAGTGAAACAGAGAAGGTAAATATTTGTCCAAGTATCCTGGTTTGAAATTTTTTGAAACATTTCTTGGTGCAACACCACCTCCCCCCACCAACACACACACACAATTAAGAACATGTAACACACATGCCTAATTAAAAAAAAGAGACAAAAAAGTGTTATTGTGACCTAGGTAATTTAGTAGTATCTTGACTTTTTAAGGCTATTATGTTCCCATTTCCTCAATGAGAGCAATGTTAATAATCCCCCTAGTGATTGTACTAAAAGGAATGATTACATGATACAAAAAACAAGCCAAAAATAATAAATTTTTTTAAAAACCACAAGTTTCTCTAGCCATTCCAATCTGACCCTGTGAGAATTACACCCCACCAAATATATATACAATATAAATCAATACCCTAATCTTGAAATACTTTAATGTGATATTTGAAAAATCATGTGCATTTGTGGGCATATGAACACACACACACAAACACATAAACAGACTCTTTATATGTGAAAATGAAATTGCCCACACCAATTGCCCCTGGTAGGTGTTAATGTCAGGTGAAAGGACCACTAATAGGCCAAGAGTCCTATCTGCAAGTAAATGCCACCTGTCATCTACAGCTGCAATATTTCAATGCCTAGAAGAGACAGAACTACCTGTAGACAAAGGCATTGCCAAACCTCTGCTCTAACACTTAGAATCCTGAGGAAAAAAGCTCATCTTGTCAAGAAGATATTTGGGAAGATGCTGGTTCAGAAGGAGCCATTTTTCCATAGCTCTTTCAGTAAACCACAATTTTAAAGTATTAGTCATAATTAATACAAAAAGGTTTTGTCCTTGCACACAGGTAAGAGAAAGCTAACATCATTTCACTAGTAATGAAATAGCTGAAGACCATCTAATGAATTATGTTGCTGCATTAACTGAGAAAAGGAGAATGAAAAGTCTGTGAGCCACTCTGAAAACATTTAGGGATAAATTTGAAGTTCTTATTCACTGAACATATCTGTAAAGTTTATTATAACTCCAAAGTTGCTGATTTAAATTGGCTCCTTCCTAAAGACTGGAGTGTGTAAATTGCATAGAGAGGAGAAAGAGGCTTTGTTTCCCCCCCAAAATGGTGCTCAATTTCAAAAAGAAAGTGTGAAGTGTGACAATTGCAGGTCATGCGTAGCTTCTGTCCAAATATTTCCCAGATTATTTCAGTAAAATATTTGTTCTTGATCTCATCTATGCTCCCATTCTATGTAAAAACTGTTGTCTCCTGTGCTTTAAAATATGAAAGCTAAAAATGTCAGGAATGTTTTCATGTCAGTGCATTTAACTGATTTTTTAAGTTTTACTTTACATTTTTTAATACAAACAATAACCAAAAGTGTTAACCTATTTGTACAATGCTTATTTAATGAATATTAAGTCTGTCCATTTTGATAGTAAGTAAATGTTTCTTATGCATGTACATTTTAAAGTACATATATGTGTACATACGAGGTCTGTCTGGAAAAAGTCCAGCCATTTTTAATGTAACAAGAACAGTTTCCATGACATTGATGTAACCTGGCAGCCAAAGAGAGTGGACTGGAATGCACATCCATGAACAATGGTGACTTCACTGTACTAGTCAGTAAGAGTGGTAGATGCCACTGAGTGAGCATGTGTACTGTGTGGCTGTGGCATTCAAAATGACTGAGCAAGTAGAGCAACGAATCTGCATCAAATTTTGTGTCGAGCTAGAACATATCTCCTTGGAAACTATTCGGATGATTCAGAAGGCCACAGCTATGGACAGCTAGTGATTTGGCAGCTTCATCATGACAACACACCCACTCATGCATCATGTCTCATGCAGAGGTTTTTGGTAAAATATCAAATCACGCAGGTGACTCAGCCCCCTTATAGCCCAGATATGGTGCCCTGTGACTTCTGGTTTTTCCAAAAACTGAATTCACCTTTGAAAGGGAAGAGATTTCAGACCATTGATGAGATTCAGGAAAATATGATTGGAAGAACTGTGTAATGTCCCAAAGTGCCTGCCTCGAAAGGATGAGGGGTCATTGTCCTATGCAAAATGTTTCTTATATCATGTATCTTCTTCAATAAATGTCTCTATGTTTCATATTACATGACTAGATACATTCTAGACAGATGTGTGTGGGGGGGGGTATGCTAGGTCTTTCTGAAGAACAGTTTTAAAAATAAAATATGAAACTCTAGAAATATTTTAAGAACCACAACCAAAAAATTCAAGTACCTACTTTTAAGAATTATCATGGTTTTATGAAAGAATACCAGGGAAATTTTGAAAAATGAGAGTGGTCTAATCTATGCTACACATTATAAATCTACCATAATAAAAACAGCTTGGTATTCCAATTGTTCATTACTTCATGTGAATGCCTTTAATTTTTAGTTGAGATCCCCATTCTCTCTTCTCCATGTCTTTACCTCTCTCTCATGGCAATTTATTTATTTGCTGCAACTCTCCCTCTTTGGAAGAAATTCTTTGGGGAGCCCACAAAAAATAATGTAGGCTACTTCTAAGGTTGTCTAGCCTCAGCAAATTACCTTTCCCTGACACCACTGCACAATTAACACTTTGGAATTCATAGGGTGCAAGCAATGTACCTGATGTTTCCAACACTGTACACAAGTCAGTATAGAATACCAAGAGTGTTAAACAACCAAGTCACCAATTCTGAGTGCCAACCAGGAAACACATTTCCTACATGACTCACCAGCAGGACAATTAGAGGTCATCTACTGGAGTGGCTGGTCATAACGTAGAGTTCCCAACTGCTAGTTAATCCTCCCTCACTTCATGTAATTAAACTTGCTGTGTACATCTGATTTACCACTAAATCTTCAGATCATGTAACACAATGCATTGATTTGGGAAGTAACAAGCAGTGGATTGTCATAATCAAAGACACTTGTTCTGCACCAAGCCTTCTCATTTCCAGGCCTTTGCCATGCAGTTCACTCTATCTGGGACATACTCATTGAACCCCGGCCCCCTCTATCACCCTTTCCTTAATGTTGACTACTCACCGTTTAGGTTTCTTTCAAACAATACGCAATTTATTCCATTGTGTAAATTTATTTAATTTCACAATTCCTTTTTAGTCTAAATGTAGACATGACTTACTTCAAAGTCTTTCCTATCTCCCAAATATTGTATTAATTGGTTGTGTAAATTGTCACTCCTCCCTTTTTGGACAGTGCCCTGTGCTTGTTTTTATGATAGCTCTTATCACTAAGTAACATAATGGCCTCTGTCTCTCTATCTCCCGCAATGGACTATAAGCCCCAAAGCACAAGTAGTGGGCATATCTTATCTGATACATTCTCAGCATCTAGAACCAATACAAATAAGCAAGTCATATTTTAGCTTCTTTGTAAATATTATGACATTAAAAACTACCCTCGACACTACGGGTACTTAAAAAAAGAACCAGACTGTATCATGGGCATTTTCTTAAAATCTACCCACTATTTTCTATTTTGAAAACCATTACCAAATGGGTTCTGAGGAACTTCACCAGTACCCCACTTTCCATCCTGCCCACCTTCACTTTTAAAATGCAAATCGGATCATCATAACAGTCATCTACTTAACCCGTTATTGGCTGCCCACTGAAGTTGAGATAAAATATCAAGTCCTAAACATAACTTATAAGGCCTGCCATACCTGGCCCCTGCCTACCTCTGCAGCTCCGTTGTTTCTCTGTTGAACCTAACGTTAATCAAGTGCGCCCCCTTCCGGGCTAGTCTCTGCCCTCTCACCACCACCAACACAACCACGTCTCACCTGGGTGACGCAATCTCACCCCTCATATCCCAGAGGTTGCCGCGTTCCTCATTACGAAAACAGTCTCAGCTGTTACATTTGTTTCACCGGAACATGCATTCTATTCCTTTAAAACATTTTCCCAATTCCTTAGCAAGCTTTAAGTACTATGAAGGTAGGAATCGCATCTATTCTCACTACTACTGTATCCACAGTGCTCAGCTTGGACCCTATCTTCTAGTAAGTTCTTGATACATGGTTTAAATGAATGAGTGAAAAAGGTGTCAAAGGAGAAGAAATGTGGAATAGAAAGTGGTTGCTGAGAGACAGCCCTCTGCTGCTGAAGGAGCTAGACCATGAGTTGTTGCTGTAAAAGGTAATCGATTTAGAAGAATAATTTCCAGACAGTAAGATTTCATGGAACGATTTCTTTTTAATGGAGACTTATAGAACTTTTAATTTTTCCAAGTAATGTCATTAATACCAAAAATCATTCCAACTGGAATAACCATCATTTTATTTAGAAATATGCATTTTTCAAACTAAAAGCATTTTTTATCTTTTTTATCGTTGTTCGAGTACATTTTTGTCCTCCTCTCCTCACCACACCTCCTGTCCCTCCCATCCCCTCCCCCACCCTCAATTCCAACCCCTGTTGACTTTGTCCATGAGTACCCCATATATGTTCCTTGATCACCCTTTCCCTGTTTCCCCCCATCTTCCCTTCCCCTCTGTCCTTTGTTCACTGTCAGTTTGTTCTTCACCTCAATGTCTCTAGTTACATTTAACTTGCTTGTTTGTTCTGTTGATTAGTCTCCACTTATAGGTGAGATCATATGGTATTTGTCTTTCACTGTCTGGCTTATTTCACTCATTCGACAAAGGAGGCAAAAGCATAAAAAGGAGTAAAAATAGCCTCTTCGACAAATGGTGTTGGAACATGTGGACAATTACATGCAAAAAAATGACACTCGACCACCAACTTACACCACACACAAAGATAAACGCAAGGTGGATAAAAGAGTTAAATATAAGCCACAAAACCATAAATGCCCTAGAGGAGAACATAGGCATGAAAATCTCAGATATTCCACACAGCAATATTTTCACCTATATGTCCCCCAGATCAAGGGACATAAAAGAAAGAATAAATAAATGGGACTTCATCACAATAAAAGGTTTCTGCACGGCTAAGGAAAACATCAGCAAAATAAAACTCAAAGCATTTTTAAAATCTTGAAATAAAGGACAGTTCTTTAAACTGGATGGATTTAGCCTTATGAAAAATAAATCATTCTGGGTGGGGTGCGTGTGTGTGTGTGTGTGTGTGTGTGTGTGTGTGTTTCTTCGTTTCCCTTCAGAATATTTCAGCAAGGACTGGCTTAAATCTATGGACCAGCCCTTGGAAACTACTAACCTGGATGAGAGGAAGGGATGCATAAGGCAGACCCAAGGCCTCAGGGATGCTCCAGACACATTCAGAAAACAACAAATAGACAGCCAAGGCACAGGTCCCATGGAGGAAAGGAAATGTGAACTAGACAGACAGTAGAGGCAAAATGCCTAGACAGTTTTTAAAAACGCTTTCTTTCATCACGCTTACCGCACGTGTAGAAACACCACTGTTTCCAGTAGGAGGAGGGGCTCGCAGAAAAGCGGCCTCAACAGGAGCACCCCTCTGAGCCCGCCCTGGGTGGGGCTGGGAGAAAGCAGCATAAATATCTGCAGTGCTTCCTTCACAGAAGCCTGAGGGGCTTCTGAAGCACGAAGGGCAGCGTGAAGGGCAGGGGGCAGCATGAAGGGCAGGGGGAGGGTGGAGCCCCGGCTTCAACACCATCAGAAAGGCTGACGTAGACACACAATTTCAAGTTTATAACCACAAAGAAAATGAAGGCTATAAAACAGCTAGTGGGAGTGACACCAGGTCTCTGCCCCTCTTTGCCATAAGTTCCTGCCCCCATCATCCAGCCTTAAGTGCCCAGGGATGTGGAAGAGAAGGCAGAGCTAGCTGAGTGGAGTACAATGAAGAGCACCAGAGCAGGTCTTTAACTCTTTTTTTTCTCTTCCTTATTCCACCCCAACTCATGCGGAGTTACAGAATATAGAATCATCCAAGACAACTTCACCTTCTTGTGGACAACTCAGCTAGCCTCAGCCCCACTCCCAGGTGCGAGCCCGATTATCACATTTCTTCATCGTAATACAGAAAGTGGGATTATAGTAGTTGACACCTACTCCCATTTATTAAAATTTAGGAAACAAACAAATAAAGGGGAAATCAATCCAAAATAAGATTATCATTTCAACCTACAGTTAAAATTGAAATTCCAGTTGACCAGCATAGGCTATTGAAGTGAAAACTGTCCATTATTAATTTTATTACTCTATGTCATTCATCACATTTGGAGCTTCCCCTTTTCAGGGAAATCTTTTATTCTAATAGACCTATATGTACACTAAAGATATAACCCACCTTACCTTATATCTCTTTTTCTAAAACAAGTATATTTATGAAAATTGCTGGATATGCCAGTGGAGGGGTGAGTCGGTGTTATTGTTTGTTCATTCTTAATGTGCATGGTTGGTAGTGGATGCCAAGACGTAGGGCAGGTTAGCCTGAAGTCCCTCATGAGGCCATGGACACCAGGCCATGTAACCCTCCTCCTGGGCCATTCGCTATGCATAGATGGCTCTAGGAACTAAAGTCCTTTCGCAGAGTCCTTCGTGGGTATGAATTGCCACCTCTCAGTTCATTCTTTGCTTCTATCAGGAATTTAAGATATTGAATGTTCTTCAACCAGTGGATATACCTGTTCTCTGAGCATTAGAAGATTTGCTTTCCAATACTTTTCTCCTCCACTCTCTTTAAAGTACAAGTGGCCTCATTTCTAACTCGCAGCAACTATGATGACTGTAAAGAACTTGATTTTTCTTGAACAGAGGCCCCATAAAAATGCAAGATCATGTTTACCTATTAGTTTTTGTTCACTGGTTTCCTGAGACTCTGAAAATCCTATTTCAAGGATGCAAACCTGCATGTTTTCAGCGTGTACCTCTTTTTACATAGGGTCTTTCATATCTTTTTACATAGGAATTTGAAAACCAAATTCCCACTGCAAGCACCTAGAAGAGCAACTGTTGAGGCTTGGCTGACTTCAGCTATGTCTTCTACTATGAAGGAATAACAAATAGCATGACATATTTCGAGATTTCCCACAACACTTGAGAGTTATATGGTATGAAACTTAAATGCCCACAATTGAGGAAAGATTGAATAGATTTCATGCTGTAGAATATTGCTATTCAGCTGTTATAAAAAGAATGATTTGGGTGTGTACCTAACCAAGGGGGATATTCATGATATATTACTATTAGGTTAAAATCAAACCATGGTTCAGAGGAATTTATATAACATGACATCATTTTATAGAAAGCAAAAATATATATGCACGGATATGTTTGTACATGTTAGTATAAACATGAAGAAAAGTCTGAAAAGATGCACATCCAGCATATATAAAGTTGTTCTCATTGAAATGACAATGTGGGCAGAGGGTGGTAACTTTTTCACTATATACATTGGTATTGTTTTACATATTGTAATCGTTATGTGTTACTTTTAATTTTAAAATAACATTATAAATACAATTAAAAGGGAAATAGTTGCTCTACATTGTGAGTCCGTAATAAAATGGCAAAGCAAGAGAGTTTGACTGACTTAGAATTTATGAATTCTGATTGGTCTGTAGGTAGCATCCCATATATCCCATTTAGATGAGAACAACATTAAATTTCACACCAATTTTTGTCTTGAATATTCTTGGGGATGACTGAATGTCACAGCTTTCTGTACAAAGAAGGAAATTCTGATACCAGCTATGTATTTCCCAGCTCCTGCTCTCAGGTACTTTTTCCCATGACAAGAAGAAATCAGAGGCTTGTAAATCATAACCAGAATGTTCTGAGAAAATTTCTGTTCTTGGTTTTCTCTGCCAATTACCTGTCCACTGACAAAGAATTAAAAAATAGTATAAGTGATGTGACATTTTAAGGAGCAAGGAAAATAACAGACAAGCCTGTAGTAGGCTGCCAGACACAGAGCTACTGAGCAACTTCACAGTCTTGTCATGAAGTGAAGTTGTGACGCCAACTTTTCCTGCAAGAGCCATCTTTGTCTGTGGACTTCTGATTTTTACAAATTACTCTGTGACGTTTCCCCCTCTCACGCCATGATCTATCCCCCACTGCCCTCCCATTTCCCCACCCTTCCCACTCACACATGGACACAAAAGTCTAGTTATTTCACTTTCTTCCTAGATGAACGACGAACCCTTATGAATTTGCAAAAATGAAGGAAGTGCTTTCTAAATTTTCAGCATTTGGGGCAGAGCATTCTGCAGTTACAAAATTATACCCTCTGATGTTCCGAGGCTTTGGTAAATGGTATCCCATGAATGAGAATCCAGCTACCAGTTTCTTCAGGAGGATTAAAACTGCTTTCAGCAGGCTCTGCATCACAGGAATTTGAGTTTCCTGGATAGTTCATCATAATCAAGTTGAATGGAATCTTCATTATCCAATGTTTATTCATATATTCACATCACCTTGCCCTGTCCCCGCAAACTCTTTTGTATTTTTCCCTTTTTTGGCCAGGATGATTGCATGTGATTCATCTGTATGCAAAATCTTTGACAACGTCCCATTGCCCCATGACCCATCCTGAATTTCAATACTTTTGTCTCCTACCATCACTCACCTAGTTCCCTCTTTCTCCTACCTTCCTTTCCTTTATCCCATTGATTTTCCCCTCTGTACCTTGTATTCCACTTCCTCACAAAGGTGTCTTTTTCCGCTCATCCCTTCTTTCTGAGGCAGCACCATCTTTGTCTCATATTCAATGATGTCTTCCAACAGGCCACCCCATGTTTAGGGCTCTGGGTTGACAATAAAGCCATAGTGCTGAGGTAGAGGAAGTCCTCACACATGGATAGGGCTGTGGTCATGGAATAAGCACAAATGGCCAAGTCAGTGAATTATAATTTTGTTTCCCTTGAGGGAGAATGGAGAATTGATTATAGTAAGGAGTCATGCTTCCTCTACCAAAGGTCCCTACTTAAATTCTTACAGAGTGATCACAAATGTGCTTACATTCCCCTCAGATTATTTTTTAAAGCCTTCAAACACTCTATATCCATCCATGTGAGAGGTAAGAAATGAACAAATAATAAAATTATGGTAGTTATTCCAAAAATCCTTTAAGGTATCGAAGGCAGGAGAGGAAGAATTAATTGCTGAGGTGATGAGAGATTGCTTAGTGGACTCCTGAAAAATGAGGCTGAGGCTGAAAGTCAGGGTGTTCTCTGCCCTCTCCTCTGCCAAACCCCACTCCCTTATCCACCTCACCTTGCAGGGGGGAAAGGGGAGTCCTTTGAAATGCACTCAGCACTGCAAGGCAGGCTCCCAAGAGAAGGAACTGGGGAAGCCACAGTCCTTGACCTTGGGGGACTTCCAATATCACTGGGTAGATAGATCAAAGGATCTTCTCCATGACCCTTTGGTCAATTAGTAAACACATGAAAATAGAATTTTCTCTCATCTTGGTTTTCTAACAATAAAAATAGAAGTACTATATTTTTTCTGAATAACTATGTTATTTAGGCTCTAAGAATCAGTAATCTATGTTTTGAAAACAGAGGTTCTTTATTATCAGTTATTTTTAATTCAGGAACTATTATTTTCATTTATATTTGGGGTTTATATGTATAGAATCAAAAATATATTTTTTAAATCTTAATGGGATAATTATTTGCATGAATCATGGTGATATTTGGTGAAAATATAGTATAATATGAGCAGGATAATCTTCCTATATTGCAGATGCAGGAAAGATATAAAGTTTTGAAAAAAAAAACGTATTCAGTTAACAGTTCCCGGGTATGTGGGCCAATCTCAGCCAATTAGAGGCTATTTATTAAGGCCCCAAAAGTGTTGCCTGGGTAGCAGATTAATAATGGCACAGACTTCTTTCAGGTTTTATGACCAGGCCTATTCTTTGCCAAATGTATCACATTTGAGAGTCTGTAGCCTGTTAAGTGTATTCATTAGGAAAACATAATTATAATTTCCTAAATTTTAGGGATTACTTTTTTGCAATTCTCCTCATTTCCACTAAACTCCAATTTTGCAATGGCTTTCTAAGGTAATAGTCTAAATTCACTAACTAGCAACTTTTTAGAAAATTTTATATGTATTGTGTTAGCAAATGATTTGGTAAATTTGAAATGCTGCTCACAATTTCATCCTTTTCCATGTTCTGAATCCCCCCTCTTCTCATGCCTTCTGTCTTCCATTTGCCTAGAACAAGGGAGCAGTTTGTGGTAATTTGAGGCAGGAAACTTAGATGGAGTTCGGGTCTCTGCTTTAAATTTTTACTTTCTGTTTCTTTTTCTCCCTGCTCTCTTTTCTTCCCTCCTGGTCCCCTCTGTTCTCTCTGTGTCTTCTCTCCAGAGTAATCATCATCACCATCCAATACTCCCTGCCATTGTCCCATATAACTTGTCCCAGTAGGGATACGAGGCACCAGGAGCAAAGCAACAAAAGCATAGCATGCCTTCTCTGTCCTTCAGGAGTTGACAGCTTAATCTAGGAGACCAAATACATACACACATTCTTCCTACCCTCATTCCTTCTCCCCACAAACATTTATTAGGCACCTACTATATATCAGGTTCTGTGTCAGGTGATAAAAATGACAGACTCCACCCTAACAAAACCACCAAAATAAAGTAGGTAGCACAGCAAAATGTAATAATTACCAAATGTCTCGTAGACCAGAATGGTATGGAAGATCAGGGGAAAAGAGATTTTAAATTTAAGGGAAAAAAAATACCATGAGAAATGGTAAACCTAACTCCATGAATATTGAAACCTGCTCTACATAAATTTCAATAGCTCTATGCCCCTTTTCTACCATATGTCAGATAGCAGACATATGCTTGTGGTTAATTTGGAGTCGTTGCTAAAGAACTGGAATCCAAAGACCTGAGTTTAAGTTTTAACTCTGTTCACTTAGTTTAGCATTACATATCACCAGAAATTTAAAACTGGATCATAGACGTAAGTATTATTTGTCCCTAAAATGCTAAGTGACTTTACTAAATTTCATGTATTTGTTGTTTTAAAAAATGGCATTAAATGATTATTGAGAGGCGAGGCAATAGCATCATTTTTAGGAACCTCTATAGTACAACAAAACTAAAGGGTCTATATTTACAATAATTAACAGAATCAGAAAAGGAATTCCAACTGTGAATGTACAATATGACATTTTTCTTTGTCACAGATAGGTGGAAGACTACGTCAAATGACACATTCTGAAATATCACCAGACCTATACACAATTGACATGTATATTTATTGCCAGATGCTATGGTCTTAATGTAAAGATAAGTTATTTTTTAAAATTCTGACAGCTTCCTCCCAATATTTTTTAAAGAGCCTTTGTATAGTTTTCAAGCTAATTGTTTACCAAGTAGAAATTGGAGAGATTAGGTCTGGAAGAAGTCCATTTTAATTTAATTGTTCTGGTGTTTAGCATATCCTAGTATTTGTCATCTGTTGCTCTTGCTTTGTATTCAAAGGGTTTGGGATATGATGCCCTTAAAAAAAAAAGACCAAAAAAAAAAAAAAGAAAACAACACTGTATTGTGTAATACAGCAGCACTTCATTGTAATGCAGAATGCATAGCTTCAAGTGTTTGCAACACTCTCCAGCCAGTTCCTTTCACACTGAAAATAGACATAGGGCCAATGTGAATGCATACTTTTTTTCCAGCTCCACTAATCTTGCAGCTGACATCTTAGCAAATAATTAAGCATTCACGAAAGTTTACGAAATTTAAAGCCAAATTGCTGGCCACTCCCTATTGATAATCTCAAAGTCACATATTTTGCCAAAAATTGTACCAAGGAAATACAGTAACTTTAAAGGGACAAACTCAGTCATTATTTAGCAGCAGAACCACCTGGAGCAACCTAGGCCAGCTATTTGATTTATTACAATTCTTTATTGTTGTTGTTAAAAACAGAAACATTTGGAGAAAGTCAGCAAGACCTTGCCAGAAATTGTCATTTGCAAAACATTATGTATTTATTTTAAGGAGATCTTTAAAAGTCACAGTGAATATTCACACAGCTTTCTTCATGAGATTATGGGGGAGAATGTTAAATATAAGGGGTTACTCTTCTAGTTCTAGAGTTTTCCATCCCCAAGGAGGGTAAAGAGATTGTCATCAAATTCTAGTTTTGGAGAAAGGTAGAAAGATCCTTTTCTGCTGTTTGTTTTTTTTTCACAGTCATAATGCACCCTAAGAGTATTACATAGAAGCTGCCTTCTGGATCTCAACCTGGCCAGCCCCCAGCCATCCCAGGTTGTAGTCCACACATGAGGCCGTGTGGTCCTGAAGGTCATTGATGTGCTACTAGCAGTCACTGATGTGGAACAGCCCTTTCTGGCATTTCTCTCACCTGTTGGGATAATTGGCAATTCCTAACTCTCCACCTTCAAGACTGAAAAACACGGCATGCTCTACCTCTCTCCTCAGCCACTTAATTACTTTCTACAATTATGTCAAAGGTAACCAAAGCCAGCCCATCATTGCTGATGCCCTTCCACTGCCCTTGACATAAAAACAAAATCGCTATTCAGGAATTCTGGCTCCAACCCTTCTGTATTAGACAACCAAGTTTACTCAGCATTGAAACTGCAATAGGAGCGTGAAGTACTTTCTAGATGACCCCTGTGCACTTGGGTGAGTCTGTATATGAGTACTTAGTATATTTTAATTACTTTTGCCACTTTCAAACATGCACTTGCTCTTTTTCTCAAGCAAGGCTCTCCTTCTCTTCTTTCAGATCTCAGGACATTCTCTAGAAGATTCTTTATCACCTACTCAGGTCCTGGTGCCCGCTCAGAATCTTAGCAACTTGTTACTTCAGATGCTAATTACCATTTTAGGCATAATTGCTTTCCCCAACTAAATTGTAAGACAGGACAAGGATCTATAGGTAGTTGGTATTATAATACCTGAGAAAGCACATTCTTAGTATCTCAGAAAACTTTATTAATGATATTTTTTAAAGCTACACCTGAATAAAAGATCAAATACATTGATTGAAAATTGATGATATTGTGGTGACCCTAAAATTTTCAAATGGAAATCATATAAGTAATAAGGAAAGCTACTCGCTGAGTCTTCATTTTCCGGAGTATGTGATCTAAAATTAGCACCAATGTCAGGTGCCATTATTCTCTAATCCTGACTCTGTCGGTAGGCTTGGAAAGTTGGTTTATCTTCACTTTTTTTCAGTTTTCCCTTTTTTGGAAAAGGAAATTAAAATGTGCTTTTCCCAGGAATTTGGAGACACATTATAGTTTTGGGGAAGTGCTTAAAGAATGAAAATCAGGCTAATAAAATGCTCGTCGTTATTTTCAGAAGGTATTTCAATAGAAACAAGATTGATTTATTCTTGCTGAACTGATTTCACGCTATAACTACTTGTCTACCAAAATCTGAAGTTCTCAATCTTTCCGTGTGAGCCTGAATCCCCATCAATTGCCTCCTTCTCCTTCACATTATCAAGAGGAGAGAGAGAGCCTGTTACAGGCGATCTAGCTACTGCCAAGGCATGAAAAGATTTTATCTTTTTAAATCATTATCTACATTCTGCATGTAACAATTTATTTGTTTTTTTTTTTCACAGAATACTTACAGAGCTCTAATGGCATTAGATACCCAACATTCAATAGGCAGGATGGCATTTGGTGGCACTGGCCTCTGTATTCAATGAGAATACTGTTTGGTTCTTTTTCATTTTAATTGCTGGAATGGCTGTGGATATAAGTTGCTCTGCACAAAAGGGTGACAAATAATGATGAAAGACACCAGAGTGCTCTCATGTGTGGCTTCATCAAGAAGGAGAAAAGAGATTATTGCAGCTGAACTGATCACATAGAATTTGCTGGGCCTTCCTTTACCCCCGCCCCCACCCCCATCACCACCATGTCCCTCTACTAAAATGTGGTTCTTACAGGCTAGGAAGGATCCAGTTGAATAACACACAAAAATTGATCCTATTAACAATGATCTTTAGAATGTTCAAGGACATAACGCCGCTTTTGTGAGGTTTCAACATAAGCATTCTCAAATCCTTAAAGGAGCAAATTGTTTCTGGTTCTGTCGTTCTCTTCCTAGGGAACTATTGCTTCGAAACAGAGCTTCTTTCAGAGGGGCGGGGGAGGGGGTTTAAAACAATGCTCACTCCGGTCTTCCCAGCAACTTAGATGGCACTTATATTTCTAATTAACATTTTAATCCTTTAAAATTATTTAATCACGGGCAAATATGTTAATGCTGCAAAATCAATGCTAAGTGTCAGAAGAGATAATAGGTAAAATTAATTATTTTATGATCTACCAAGTTTTCGACTGTTCTCTTTCTTAGAAAAAAAAATTCTTCATTACTCTTACAAGGAGTATTAGTGCTCCCTAAGGAAAAAATATGTCCCAAGTTACTGAACATTTATGCACCTGATAGAGTCAGGATACTTCACCCCCTTTTCTGGTGGTAAAGTAGCTCTTCCGTTTAGCAGCACTGAGGAAATCTGGGCTTCTTTCTCCTGCTGGGGCTCATCCCCCTTTTTCCTCCCCTCCTCCTTCTGTTTTGGGGAATTGATGCTGCACCTTCAGAGGTGGTTTTCTAATGCCTGCATCCCTGCCGCAGCTCGGGGTCCCCCGCTCTGTGCAGCCAGTCTTCAGGCGCCGGTGGCTGTGGCCCTGACGGCAGGCCCTCGCTTCACGGTTTCCGCGGCAGTGTTCTGATTTAAGCCACTCGAAGCTCCCTGTGATTGACTATAACTCATAACAGGATAAATAACTGTGTACATATTGTGCAAACACTTTAGCAATGGAATCCTAGCTGTTTCATACCCTGTTTTTAGATCTTTCAAAATAGGAACACTCTTTTTTCCCTTTCTCTCAATCTCTCTTCTTCATTGCTAATCAAGCCATTATAGGCATTTTCAATATTACATGGGGAGACTGATACGCAAAAACTTGGGCTTTTTAGTCATAATATGTTACCAAAGGTTACAGAATCCAGAGAAAATTCACTGAGGACTGCACATAAAGGTTGTGGTTTTGAACTTGTCTCAATGGGTACTTTATGAATAACACCAGTGGTGACTATTCTACATTAAAGTAGAATGCTCATAATTAGGCCTTGGACACACATGTTAATAAGTGAGTTGCAGCTATGTTTTCCCACAATAGAGCCCCATCATTTCCATCAGGGAATCAGAGCCAGAGAAATGTTTTCTTTCATTAAATTCTATTCATTCTGTGTTGGCTTTTTAAGTTCCTCAAAATCTGGATGGAAGACTGATTTGGAAGAAAAGCAGTTTCCCAACAACACCCCTTCCCAAACTAAATTCTGAGAATAGGAAAAATGATGGGCCTTAATCATTTTCTCTAACTCCAAGGTCCCTTTGTGCCACAATATGGCTTTCTATTGAAGGGTCCAACAGTGGGGGAGGATTCAGATCTGTGTGCAGATGAAGCTCCCAGTGGCAGACAAAATGAGGTTTAGCATCGTAGGGCTGCGAGAATTTTTTGAAAGATAGAAGGTGGATAATGAAGAAGAATCTGGTTGGAATTCAGAGGGAAACTCTCAGATTTAAGAAAGCATCTTCCTGCATATCACAGCTCTCTTCGTGGTGCTGTGAGTTTGTAGAGAAGCCCTCAGATGGAAACACCTATGTATCCTGAGTGGCCATGGTTCATTTCTGCGATGACCAGTTTTGGGGTTTCCTATCATCCTCTGCAAATAATATTTTTGTTTAAAAAGTACACACACATATGTATGTGCATATGTATATATATATGTGTATATATATTTACATTTGCTGATAATGTGTTAATTAAGAGGCTTCTTTCTTTGTTGTTTATTTTTGTAATGTATTCAGCCAAAGAGAAAAATTAAGAATTAAGGATTTGTTGTTAATCAGAAGGCCTGAATTTCCATATTCTACAGTAGGAAACATGAGGAGACTTCGTAAACTGTGATAAATGGTAAGACAATGAAAGGTGTCGTCAGCATCCTCTCTTCTGCTTTAGTCAGACATGTTTCTTTTTGAAAAAGAAAACCTGGTTTGTTGTTGTGGTTGATGCTATAGTTTTTGGTAGGATCTTTCAACATTCTAACACCTAATGGAGTCAATGGAACCAGAACAGTTCTAGTAAATGTTCATACAAGATTTATTTTCATGTTTAAATTTCAATTTTTTCTACAAAAAAAAACAAACCCACAACGCCCTATTGCTCTAAATAGTTTAAAATCATTTTTATTGAAAGTAGGAGGGACAGCTCTTCATGTTAGGAAAAGGTCTTTGTTGCATCCTTTGAAGAGTCCAGCATTTTATTATTATGTCCCATGTACAGTGGGAGGGAAATTGAGAAGTTTGAATGGGAATGGAAAGAACTGTTCTTTGTGCAGCTCACTCTCTCCTGATGTGGTATGTGTTCCGGGAAAGAGGACAGGCACTGAGACTAAACACAAAAATCAAAATGGATTTTACTCCGCCTTCAGTAAACAGCATGGCACAAAAGTCCATTGTGCTATGAGATAACTGCTAAGATGAATGGAGTTGGCTGTCACGGAGGTGATTGTGGGGCTGGTCTCTATTGGATCACAGTCCAGGGCTGAATTCCTTTCTGGTTCATCAGGGTCTGTTGGTACCACAGGAAGTGTCATGATCCTTTTTTTCACGAGGGCCAGATGGTGTCCTTTTTGAGGCCTTACTAATGCCCAGTTTTCCACATGTAAAACTCCTGGGAAAATGACCTAACTCACAGCTGCTTAGTGAGGCTTGAGCAGATCTTTAGAAAGACTTCTGTCAAGAGCAAGAAGATTGTACCACTAGCAGGATAAAGGGGGAGGCTGTGGCCAGAAATGTATCAATTACAAACTATTTGTAAACTACTATCATAATTTGAATTGTGATTTGCACAATGTATGTCTTCATAGGCAGGGGCTGAAAGGGTAGTTCACAATAGCTACTAATTGCTAGGGATGCTGATTGTTTTCCTAGCAGAAGTTTTACCTTCCTCGAGAGCAGATGGCCTGAATAAAAAGAGAAAGTGTGGTCCAGAAGGGTCGGGAAAGGACAAAAAGTGATAGATTCCCCAGATAGCTGCAAGGAGCCTGGGGAGAGGGGAGGGACCTTGGCGTTAAAAAGAGTTGGAAAAAGTGGAAACTTCTGATGTATGTGGGTTGTGTTTACCAATGAATTGAATGATTCCCAAGGGTCCACGACTGCAGGTGTGATTTTAGAAAGCAAGACGCCTTTTCTATTAGCTGAGTTATAGTGAGACAACACCCAAGCTGTTACAGGGGTCATTGAGATACCTACTGAAAGTTACTGTAAAGTTTTTCTCCAACCCAGAAAGCGCTGGGATAAAGCATCTTTGAATCCGTCTTTGTGTGTGTGTGTGTTGAATGGTAGTTGGTTCTTGCTTCATGTGTGTGTGCATGTGTGTGTTTTTCCCTTTGTGGGAATTTTGAAATCATGATTGCTATTTTCACCTTGTTTAAAACAACTTTTTTAAAGCTATTAAAGGTTTCATTACCATTTTAATCGTGTGTGACAAATGACAGATTTTTCATGTCATGTTTGAATGGCATGTTGAAATTTTTTTAAAATCTAAAGCCATGTAAAAATAGATTTGAATTATTTTGTTCCAAACTATGATCAAAAAATTAGTACCATCCCTTTGCAAACAAGTGAAGCATCAAATAATTACTGTGGGGATCTATGTTTATAAAGTCCCTTCTTTTCAAGCTATAATATTTATGCAAATTTGCTTAACTTTTAGGTCATAAAAATCTAATAATGTGTTACTGAAAAGAAGAAGCAAAATTAATGTAAAAGATTTGCCTTGTGTTTTCAATTAAGTGCCTAACATTAAGTCTACTAAAAGAAGTGTCTTTTTCACATATTTTAAACCTAACAATAACTGTGTAGCAAATTGCAGGTCATTGAGAAGGAAGCAATACCTTTGCAATTTTTATTCTAGCTGAGATTTTTTTATAAAAGCATACAAGATTAGCTATTGTGTGATTAGCTACCTTCACTGGTCAGAACCTGAAAAGCATCAATATCCATAATTGAAGATTATTGACTTAATTATTTGCGAATATTTCCCAGAACCTTGTCTCCTTTATGTAACTGAGTATGGCTTGTGCCAGGATGTGAACTGTCATAAAGTTAGGCAACATCTATTAGAACATTTTAGCGAGAGCCTGACAACATCAAGGGATGATTGATATTTTGCTCAAATGGAGCTAGTTTTGTTCACACTTAAAATGCCCATCTCCATAGAGAACTTGGAATTGTACATTTAGGACATTAACCTGAGAGGGTAATAGAGAAGGAAGTACGCTGTCCTCTGATTAAAAATCAGTAGCATTAGAAAAAAGATCCAAAAGTTGTTAAAGGGGTAAGTTTTTTGATTGCCTCTACTTGCTCTTTAAACAATAGCTTCAAATATAATTCTGCTGATTAGTGTTGGTTTTCTTTTTGTTTTAAAAAGACAGAAACAGGTATCCTGCATACACATGGGATCCACATTGTACAGCTAAGTAGCCCTAGCGATAGAACCAGGATTTCTTCCACTGGGTCAGTTACATACAGCCCGGCTTTTAGCAAAACTAACCTTCTGTTTCCTTCCTTTCATGGGCAGGGTTACATTTTGTTGGGGCACAAAGAGCTCCTTCCCTCCCTGTGCACAAAGCCCCACAGCACTGGCTCTCCTTTATCACTGCTCTTTTCTTTCCCTGAATGCTATATTTTTTTTATTTACATAAGAATTCTTGTAGATGTTTTATTTACACACAGTTTCACTCATTTTGGATGACTAAAAAGAAGCAAGGAAACCGTAAACCAAAAACACATTTTAACAAAGACAAAAAATCATCTCTTGCTGTCAGTGTCCCAGAAAGTAACTCTAATCTTGCTTTTATTTGCCTTAATTCTTGAATCTTACTCATCGTATCTTAGGTAGAAATTCAGAGGGTTTACACTGTCTTTCCAAAAGTCAAGTTCATCACTATGTGGTTTTATTATATACTGCCAAGGAGGAGTGAGGAGTGTCATTTGAAGAAAGCCTCTCTGATTTGGGAGCCTATGTTCAATTATTACTGTGGGTCACAAAGAAAGAAAAAAATATGCTGAACCCCATATGAGTGGCTATGATGGCTTTATCTATGAATTTTTAAGATGTGGCTGGTGAAAAAAAATTATTTTAAAACAATCAAAAATGTCTTTAGCATTACTCATGATTTAAATAAATTCTGACTTTTTTCAAGAGCATTCATTCGACCTACAGAGTTTAAAAATTCAAATTTTTCAGGGCAATATTAATTTATAGTAGAAACTATACTGTACCTTCATATTATTTGTAATACTATAACCTCTGGGGTAGGGGTTGGGAAAGACCCTCCTGTCAAAAGTTTTAAAGTTATTTTTTAAGACTTTTTAGTCTTGAAAGAAAATACTTTAGTTTTCATGTTG
Organism: Mormoops blainvillei; assembly: GCA_004026545.1. Taxonomy (NCBI): domain Eukaryota; kingdom Metazoa; phylum Chordata; class Mammalia; order Chiroptera; family Mormoopidae; genus Mormoops; species Mormoops blainvillei. Next base: position 343,153 of record PVJD01000190.1, on the reverse strand, counting down.
TAGTAATGTATTCTTCTTATTTTTAAAAGGTATACTAAGTAAAGAGATAATCTGTCTTGCCCCCTCAGAGTTCCCATGTACTGAAAATGATGATTTCTCATAATTTAACCTACAAGCTCTTAAAATCTTCCAGACAAACTATACTCACTTTTTTTTTGCTGTATCAACAAATATTAGTTGGAGATCCAAGATGGTGGAGGAGTAAGTGGAAACTACACTAACCTCCTCCCAGGACCAATCTGTAATAACAAGTAAATTATAGAGAAATCATTCTGAATAACCAACTGAACACTACCTGGAGAGAAGACTTATAACGATGGATAGACAGAAGAAACCACTTCACCACAATGAGACTGGTAGGAAGTATGGAGGAGATGTAAGAGGGCTGGCTGCACTCCCACAGATGGCAGCTGAAGTGCCAGAAGGATATTTCAGTAGGCAAGGGGTTTCCCCTGAGAAGGGTGGGGCCAAAACCCCAAGCTGGGCTCCCCATAATATGGTACCAGAACCTGAAAGGAACCCAGATAACATCCAGCTGTGAAAAGCAAAAGGGTTCCTATCTGCCAGGGAGAGATAGCTAGAGACTCAAAGAGCCTCTTAGAGCCAATGAACAAAATTTTGTTTGCATCCACTTAACATGGGCTCTGGCAGAGGGAGGGAAGAGTAGACTAGAGAGGCTTGAGGACAGTCTGGGGTTGGTGGCTCCGGGGAGAGAATTGAAGGAACGACCTCCAAGATGTCTGTGCTGGGTCATTCCCCATACTGCAGAAGCCATTGTTCTCAGGCAGAGCACTCCTCTCTGAATGACCCTGACACTTATCCAAAGAGAACATACAGATGGCCAATAGACATATGAAAAGATGCTCAACATCACTAATCATCAGAGAAATGCAAATTAAAACTGCAATAAGATATCATCTTATACTTGTCAGAAAGGCTATCATCAATAAATCAACAAACAATAAGTGCTGGCAAGAATGTGAAGAAAGAGGAACTCTTTTGCACTGCTGGTGGGAATGCAGATTGGTGGCAGCCACTGTGGAAAACAGCATGGAGTTGCCTCAGAAAATTAAAAATGGATCTGCCTTTCAACCCAGCTATCCCACTTTGGGAAACGTATCCAAAGGAACCCAAAACACTACTTTGGAAGAATATAAGCACCCCTATGTTCATTGCAACATTAGTTACAATCATCAAGATATGAAAGCAGCCCAAATGTCCATCAATAGATGAGTTAGTAAAACAACAGTGAGACATTTACCCAATGGAATACTACTCAGCCATAAAGAAGAAGAAAGTTTTACCCTTTGTGACAGCATGGATGGACCTGAAAAACATTATGTTAAGTGAAATGAGCCAGTCAGAGAAAGACAAATACCATAGGATTTCACTCATATATGGAATCTAATGAGCTAACTGATCTAACAAGGAAAATGGGGAGAGACTTGTAGATGGAGAACAGGATGACAGCTGTGGTGGGAGGTTAGGGGATGAAGAGATTGAGCAAAAAGGGAAAAGGACTCGTGGACATGGACAACAGTGTGGGGGGGGGGTGAGTGTAAAGGGACTAAATGGTAAAGGAAAAACTATAATAAAGATTAAATCAAAAATAAAAACCAAAAAGTACATATAGTAAGTATAAAAAAATTTTTAATTAAAAATTATTAACGGATCTAAAAAAATAAAAACAAATATTATTTGGATTTTCTACTGTATCTAGGTAATTAGGCTAGATATGAGCAGAATAAAAGAAGGATCAGACCTAGACCTTCTTCCACATGTGGAATTTTTTCTTAAGTCCAGCAGGGACAGACAATATATAGACTGGAGGAGCTAGAAGGACATCCTAGATAATAGCATCTCATTCCCATCATATCCTTTCCCTCTTCTTTTAGTTCTTGAAAGTATAATATAAGGCTGTATATGCAATAGGAGTTCGATAAAGGTTAACTGTCATTAACTGCTAGTTATTGTCTCTCACCGTGGCACTAAAAAACTCACAACTCATTTTTTTATAATATTCCTGGAAAAGGTGGCTGTTGTTGCTGCTGTTTGTTTTTAACCTGTTTTCTGGGTTAGCTGGAGTATTCCGAAATCTTTATTTTAATTCAAGTTGCAAAACTACTTTCACTTCATTAAAATTGCAGACCTGTATTCCACTCTGGACTGTAAAACGGTCTGAAACCCAGATCACCTGTTCAGTGTTTAGATCATGCATCTCTCATTTCACACAGAATCACCTGTGAGTTAGTTAAAAAAGACCAACTGACCATGCAGGTAGAGATTAAGTAACATGAGCATCATTAAGAAGGAAGATGGTATAAATCCATAGATTTTGCAGCTGGAAGAAAATTTCAATATCATCTGACAAATCTCATTCTACGTAAGAGAAAATTCAGAGGAGAGAAGGAACTTACCTTACTCATGTACAGCAGCTGAAGCACAGTAAAGTAATAATAGTAGAAATTGTGCCTCATATAGTGTTAAGCATTCTGTGTACATTATCTCATCCTTACCATAAAATCTAAGATGACATGATTTTCTGTGTCTTTGCAGATGAGAAAACTGAGACTCCTAGAGATTAAGTAACGTACTCAGTTTCCATGATCAGTAAAGAGTGGAGCCACACTAAAAATCTAACTCCAAAGCCTAAGTTCCCTTCCCCCGTCATTATTACTAGAGCATATGATATTTCACTAGGGGCAAATAAAGGTGTTGAATTTATAATATTAAACTTTCCTAATTGATGGACTCAGTAAATGTAGAAAAAGAAAGGAAAGGAGTGGAAGAAGATAAAAGTACTTTAACTTCCACGATTTCTAATTTGTGTCCTTTGCTTTCAGTCCATTATTACAATATTATTGTTAAAACCGGGTTTTACCAGGTTATTGTTCAATTCTTAATTAGTAAACTCAGCAGATTAAGTAAACTGTATCAGGTCAATAGGATAGAAGTTGTTATGTAATATTAAAGGTTTCCTAATATTGATCTAAACACAGTATTAACGTAGATACCTCAGCAAGCACTGGAAAAATTACATTAAAATCTCTGCAATGAAATAAACATTACAAACTTTAAAATTCAATAATCTAAATATGCTTTGCAAATCAAATACATTTCTTTGAAATGGATACGTATTACATTTTACATAAATTTATTAACTGAAGGTATTTTTTTAAGCTCATTGGCTTAAATATTTAAGAATTTATATCTATGCATTGGCAAGTGCATTTTTTATTTTTGTTTTTTAACTAATTAGTTTATTTTGAAAATAATATCTTGTTTTCTTTGTTTACTCCAGTATATAAGTATGAAATATGTATAATATATTAATCTTTAAAAAACAAACCCATAGATTCTTCCAGTAATTTTTCATGATACATACTACATAGCATATTAAATATTAAGATTTTGGTACAATGCAGAGAATGGATGAGCATTTTGTCATAAATAATAATTGTTTTTTCTTCCCCTCAAGATTGTTTTTTATTCTTTATAAAGCATTTTGAAATTGCCTAATAGATTTTACATTCACTGTTACTGTTAATCTATTTAAATAAACTACTACTTTAAAATACATTACTATTGCTATTATTTAATAATTAATTCTATACCCTGCATTAAGTATCTACTATGACCTTGAGCCAGGAACTACAACATGATCAAAGACAAGAATCAACATTAGGCTTCTTTTTTCCTTTTGGAGGTTTAATTTTGGTTCTTTGAGTTTCAAATATTTTAAATGCATAGTGACTTTAAGGAGAAAATGCAAAACCAGGCTTGACCAGTGTGGCTCAGTTGGTTGGGCATTGTCCCACAATGAAAAGGTCACTGGTTCCATTCCCAGTCAGGGCACATGCCCGGGTTGCAGGATTGGTTGGTCCACAGTTGATGTTTATCTCTCACATTGATGTTTCTCTTCCTCTCTTTCACCCTCCCTTCCCCTCTCTCTAAAAGTAAATTTAAAATGGTAAAACCAGCAACCAATCCTTTATTTTTTGTTTTAGTTCAGGCTTTATCTCAAGCCATAGTATTTACAAAGTTTTTTTTTATTAAGTACATTTATATGGCCTTATAGACTTAGGTTAGAATCCTTCCCTATAAAACAGGAAATATGTTGTTTGAACTAAGATGACTTTGGAACATCTAATCCATGATGCATCCTTGTGAAAACAAAACATACATTTTTTTCTAAATAACTTCTTAGATGACACTCTTTAACATGGTTAGGGAAACCTTAGCTCTAATCGTGGCAGTTAAAAGATGGGTAAGCTTAGGTCAGTTATACTCAACACAGAGAATTACATAACTTAAAGAAAAAAACCAGTCTTAAAGGCCAGCAGAACTGAGATTTCTTCAGCTGCAAGAAGGAGAAAACTGGGGAAGGGAGATAATGATTAATTATTTTCAGGAATATGCAGAGTGTTAAGGAAGAGTCTAGACACATTCTCTCTCCAAGTAAGAAAAAAATAAAAAGCAAATAGACTAAAATTATAAGAAGAGAAAATTTAGAGATATGATATAATGTCTTGACTAAAGGATGATGAAATACTATGACAGATTAAATAAAAAGCTATTTTAAAATCTCTACTAGTTAGGCCTTCATCCACCCAGGAGCAGAGAAGTAAACATCTCAGGGAAAGCACACTTATTTCTTACTAATGATATCTACGTGTCTTTTTTCCCTCTCAGATTACATGTGTTACTGTTACTGAAAGTGTGGCCAAGCTATTATTCATGAGTGGCTAAGGATAGAAAATTGGATCAAAAATGTTTACTTTCCTGCTTTTCATATAAGTGGAGGCTACTTTGATGCGGACCTGATTTCCATTTACCGTATCAGGAATTGTAGACTCCTTCCTAAGATCCTTATGCTAAAGTTCTCTGTGCTGAAAAGAGCTATGTCCTATAAGAATCTTTCATTTTTCTTATATTACATGATTCTAAGATAGCTCAGAATACATGATTCTAAGGCTGCAGTACTGTTGTAGAGCAGGAATTCCCAAACTTTTCCGCCAATAAATTCTTTGTATCAATGTCCAGCCAAGAATACAGAAACTTCAAACATCAAGATTTCAGTACAGGAAGTGGATCACAAACTAACTGGAAGAACTGAAACAGAGAATATGAGAGGGAACTAGAGAAGTACAAGGCATAAGAAGGTTTTTACCTAAAGATTGGGAAGCTGCTACCACCTCTAGAATGACAGCCATGAGCGCGTTCGCACTGATGAGTTTTCTGGAGGTTTGGTCTTTGCTGTTGCTGCTGTCAGATTCACACTGCTGTCGCAGGACAAGAGACTAAGAATCTGAACTCCCATGGGGACTGCTGAAATTAGTGTGATTGCTACTGAAGCCCATAGCCATTTGCAGTCACTCCATAGTCACTCACAACAGAAAAACGATGGAAAGGAAAAGCATCTTTTCCCTTCCCCTCGCCTTCGGTGAAGAAGTACAATCCAGTGGCAAAAACATAATAGCAAGTAAAGTTCAAGGAACTGGGAACATATAGTTTGCAGACTTCCAACCCTAGCAACACAAAGGACAGTAATGAGTATTGATCTAAGGGTGTGCTAATGCCCACCACAAAGCCTGTTACCTACTCGTGCCCTAGGGATATTTACCAAATGAACAACTGATGGGAGGCACAAATGTGCAGGCAGCAATAGAAAACACTGGAGTTTTTTATCGTCTCTTAGTCATATTTTTCTATTTCCCCCAAATGTTTTGAGGTATTTATTATAAAAAATACTTACACATTCGGACAATTAAAATGAAGATAAAATAATAATATCCAATTAATACGGGAATCAAGAGGACAATTTTAGAAGAAAGCTGAGCTAAAATTAATCCAGGCTTTAGATTGTCTTTTGATGCCCAAGTAGGCTTGCCAGGTAAAATGCAGAATACCCAGTTAAATTTGAATGCTATATGGGCCATTCTTAGATTTTAAAAATTATTTATCTGAAATTAGTATTGAACGGTATTTGTATTTTTATCTGCTACATTTGGAATATATTATTCAAAAGCATACCAGATTCTTTTTTAAATTTTATTTCTTGTTATTAAACATCACGTCATGAGACAGTGCACAGAACACATAGCAGAATTTATTTATTACCAAAAAATGCTACATTACTATTTACTTTTTTTTTTTACAATATGATCTGAATTTTTATCTCTCCAAAGGGGAAAAACATAATATTTAATAGTATTTTACATTTTACAAATAATTTTACATATATTCTCATTTAAAACATTACAAGCCTAACTATTCTTCTGTTTCAAATGTTTAAAAAATTTTTCAAAAGTTTAAGCAATTTGTTCAAAGTGAAGGGATTGCCGTACATACTTCCCCTTGAATGTCCTTTCCTTTATCTCCGTGAACTTTCTGCAACACAATGTCTTAAAAACACTAACACTAAAACTTGATTAATATAAACATGATGGTTAAGGCTTACAGAAAAAGAATTAAGAGGCTGAACTGAACGTTAAAAGAAATACAATGACCTCTACCTGCTTTTCCTTAGTGATGTTTTATTGATTCATCACTTGCATACCTTCAAGCCGGTCTTTCTCAGAACTGCATATTGCTCTGTTACGTGTTGAGAACACAAAGATAAGTAAGTCATTGTCTGTGAAATTGTGAACTTATAGTCTAAGGGTAAAACAATGCTTATTGATAGAAAGTTGAATTACTCAACCCTTCCACCACGTTGCTAAAGAACCATAAACTGGACATTGCTGACTAAAACTACATTTAGGCCCCCATCTGCAAAGTTTCATTCATTATCTCTGTATTCTTGCAGGTAGAAAGTTAAATATGTTATTTATGATTTTATCTACACACCCATACACATTCCTTTATTACTCAAGTATTTCAGAAACAAGATTAATACCCATTCTATGGACCAACTGTGCAATGATGGGTTTTTGTGTATGTAATTATTACAATTTGGTCAGTGAAGTATCACCCACAGTATGTCAGAACAATTTTATGATGAATCCCTACTGCATTTCAGGTGCTGCTATTCAGAATCAGAGCTCTCACAGGAACCTCCAGAGGTCGTCGCCTCTGTTCTCCTAGCCTCAGGCAAAGCTACTTCCAATAAGCCAAGACAGAACTCTCTTCCACACAGCTATTTGGCCTACCTCCTCCACAGAAATTCTCTTCTCAATACGGATCATTTTGGAAATCCAGACTTCTTTTAAAAATATGAAAGCTTTCACCACCTCCGATAATTTAAAAGAAACTATATTTGTGGGATTGCAGCAAGTACCATTTCAAACTCATGCTTATCCAAAATCTTTTCTAAAACAAATGACCATGGTCAAGTATATTTGTTAAAGTTTCTCTATTGCTGTTCAGTAAGAGTTATTCATTCCAGGTTAGTTTTCTTTGGGTAGTCCGTCTGTGATTAAATGAACATTTCTTCCCTTTGATAAACTCCTCTTTGTAAAATCATCTTGTGTTCACCCAAGTTTATTGGGATAAACAGTTGATTTAAAATTTTACAATGTATTTACATGTTGGTCACATCTTGTTTAGCTAAATCAGTATTTTTGGGTTTGTTTTTTTTTTTTTTTTTGCTCATTTTGTAGGTAGATTGCTTCTGATCTGTGGGTAAACACAGAGGAATTTCCCCTTCTTCCCAAGCTTTATAATGAGAATATTCTGTCTGATCAGGTGCATGCACCCTGCTGTCATCTGCAGGCTGACCTGTAGGTCAGGGGTGATGTGAGGCGGCTTGGGGATGCATACAAATCACATCCTCTTGTCTGTCTGTTTTGTTGACTGGTTTTCCTCAGGGTCGTGGCTATCTTAAGTAGCAGCCTGAAGGATAAAGTGTGCCCTGTCTAAGCTGTAAAACTTGGACTGTGGACCAATTGGATCTGACATACAGCAGCATGAGGTTTGGTTTAGCCTTTGGATTCGGAACAAATCACTGGCTATCCATGGGTGATAGTGACACGCAGTTTACCAAATCTCTCCTTCTTCCTGACAGCTCAACATAGGGAAGAAATAAATTGTTTTTAAGTTAGGGAGTTTGTGTTTCAAAATATGAAATATACCCTGCATAAAAAATTTTACATGAAAATAGAACTACTAAAGTCTAATGTTTTTAAAAGACAGTATTTTATTTCAAGACTCTGGTTTCAACATGCAACATACAGGCTACAAGAGGGCACATTTATGATAGAATTCAATAGGAATCTGGGAACATATGAGGTTGGTAAATGTTTTTTAATGCTATTTTGCTATATTGACATATATATAAAAGTTATAATTTTTGCTGCTTTCACTTAAATGACGCATTAATCGCTGAATGTGTCTAATGGGAGATAAACATAATGTCTTCCTTTCTAATTTAATCTTTATTATATTTTTTCCATTACCATTTAGGCCCCCTTTTGTCCCCCTTCTCCCAGCAATTACCACACTGTCATGATTGCTTAATGTCCTTCTCATGTTACTCTGCCTAGCACCGGAATTTTTCAACACTAGATCGTATGAGAGTTTATCTCTAGTTTGCTCTGATAGTTATGAAATGTTTGCATAATTCAATTTTTAGAAATTTGAGTCCCTCTCCCTCTCATACATAAAAATAACATACCTGTTGCTATAAGGGACACAGAAAAATAGATAAGATGTGATTGGGTCCCTCAGAAAACTTACAATCTAGCAAGGGAGTTAACACATAAATGAAGCAGACTGTCCTAAGTACTATAAAAAAATAAAAATTGATGGGAGCTTAGAAGAGAGAGTAATTATGTCCAAATGAACTTTGAGGAAATAGCAAGATTTCCAAAGACAAACGTGAGGGATGAGCAAGAAAAGACATTCCAGCAGGGAGCAAGGTAAACACTTAGGGATGTAGCTTAGAGCAGAGAGTAGGTGAGGGGACAAAATGGGATGAGGACGCTCTGCTCCAGGAAAAGTAAAGTGCTAATACTATGTGTCAGAAGAGATTTTTATAATATGAAGAATGCTTATAAAAGGAAATACTTGATACTTTGTATTCAGGATGGGTTCATTAAATATGTTAAGTGCAATTTGTATCTTTACAGTTTTATCAGCTTTGGTATCAGAGTTCTATTAAATAAACTTGAGAAGTCATGTGAGTTATGCTAGGGTATGCTATCTTTTTCATGGCCTAGATAGTACTGTAGATGAATTCATTCTAGAGCCATAAGTCAATTCTTGGAAAGAAAGGTGGGGCTAAAGAGAGAGAATGAGAGAGGGAGATAGAAAAACTGTGCTCAAAGTTGACCTATAAGAATGAATTCATAGGTTGCCTTGTTTTCTGATTTCCCACTGGGAATCACAGGCAAACGATAAGAGGGAGGACTGAGATAACCTCCCCGTGGAGCCACTATGGGCTACCTTGCAGCACCTGCCCTGTCGTCCCCTGGCCCTGGTAATTATTCCCTCCGTTGGCCCCTTTGGCCTTAGGGTTGATAATGATGCTTTGTGTGTCTAGCCATAGGGGATGGCATTCTCTTTGGTAAACACTTTTTCTTTAAACTTTCCCTTCATTAAATGTCTCTTGCATTATCCCAATTTGACTACTCTATCTCATTCCTACCAGCGCACTAACGGGTACAGTCATCATAAGAGATTGCATATACTGGTTTCAGGACCCTCTACAATTTTAGTCATATTCAAATTTCACTCATAATACGAGTATTTTTGGCTTTGACCCATAAATGAAATTGTTAACAAAATGACCCTTTTCTGTTCATCTGTGAGAGAAAAGGAAATTATTAAAAGGATCCCAAAGAAATTTATGACAAGTGAAGTCCCATAGTCCACTCTTAATCAGCTAATTATTTGGAAATAAATGGCATGAATACTAAAAATATAGAAAAAATGATAATGGGCAGTTAAATTATAAGATATGATTTTGTTAAATATAATTCAGTACTACATAAACTCTGATTTATTTACTTTCAGTCATGGATATTTCTCTTTTGAAATGCTCCAGACTCTATTTCTTTCATTTCCTTTGAGATCTCAACCAATCTCATTACTTAAATATATTCTGAACTCTTACTTCTGAATGGCATAGAGTGAGGAGCAGAAGACCAGCGTTCCACCAAGAACAACTGTGAAAGCCAAAAAGATTTTTAATCCACCTGTCTGAAGCCGGCAGAGAACTGGTGAGGCAACAAGAACTGAAGGAGTTATAAATCAGAAAAGATAGGGACTTCCTAAAGGTGAGCTGAATTCCTTAGCCATTTACTCTGGCACATTTATGAATTTTGAGCAAATAGGGGGCTTAGAATTAAGATTTTTGTATCTATAGGGGGCTATTTCTAGGGGAAAGAGAAACTGGTAGAGATTTGGGAGAGACTTGGGGAAAGTGATGCACACGGTTAGTTATCTCTTCAAGACATTTTTCAAATTCCAGGCAAGAATGGGGCAAGAGACCCGAAACTTAAGCAGGAAGCCTCTGAAAAGCAGAGCAGAGTTTTCAGCAGCCTCGCAAGACAAAGGTTAGAGTGTGGGACCTGCCAGGGGGAGGGTCAGGGATGAGCTAGAGATAGTGAGGCCTACAAGCCTGCCTGATTGGTCACCAGGCAATTGGCGAAGGCAAGGGTGGGCCAAAACCGCCCTGGGGGAACATAACATCACCTGCGGCCTCCACAATATGTGTGTGTGTGTGTGTGTGTGTGCGTGTGTGCGCGCGTGTTTTAATTCATAATATCCAGCATCCAACCAAAAATTACTAAAAATATCCAAATAAAATACCACGTCATTTTAAAAGAGAAAAATAAAGTAGAGCCAATAGTAACAAATTCTCAGGGGATCTAGATATTGAAATTAGGTGGAAAAAATTTAATACCTAAACACTGTCTCTACTGAATATTCATAAATTTGTATCAGCAACCTAGATAGCTCCCCTGGATTTCAGTCTTATGTATAGAATTATCTACTTCACATTTTCAGTTAGATGGCTAATATGCACTTCAAGTGTAACATGTACAAAATAAAACTCCTGATCCCAAGACTGAAAACTCATTTATTCCAAAGTCATTCTCATTTCAGTAAGTAGCAACTCCATCCTTCCAATTGTGAAGCCAAAAACTTTGAGGACATTTTTAAATCTCTTTCTCTCATGCCCGACATTAAATACATCAGAAAATCCTATTCACTTTCTTTCAGAATATACCTACACCCCTACCATGTCTTGCTACTCTCATTCCTATTTCCTTGATCTGAGCTACAGCCTCTTGCCTGTGTAAGTGCCATAGCCCCCTTCTCATCTTCTATACCTTCCTTTGCCCTCTATGAACTAGTCTCAGTGCAGAAGCTAGAATAGCCCACTTGACAAAGAAGTCAGATTGTGTAACTCATCTGCTCAGAAACCTCTGATGGTTTTCTGTAAGTATTAGGAGGTGCTACCTTATGCTGCAGTAACAAACAGCCCCCAAATTCACACACTTTAACACAATGGAGGCTTATTTCCTATTCACATTAGTTGCCTGTTATAGGTAAAGTAAACACTCTACTTCATATTATTTCATCTCAGACACTTCAGAACACAGGTTTTTGTAAAAGAAGCCACCAACTGTAATGTTGTCAGTTGCAGTTCAGAGGAAAAGGAAAGGAAGGTGAGGTACACATGAGTTCCCCAGGGTAACAAAGTCACTGCTGCTTGTATTCCATTGGCCAAAGCCAGTCACGTGGAAATCCAAAGCCCTTATGGTTTATACCCCCTCCACTACCTTCCTCCTGTGTCACTTTAGCTGTCTTATGTTACCTTGTTATTCCTCCCTTCGCCCAGACTGGTGCAATCCCACTATCCTCTTCGATGTTCCTCAAACATATCACACAACCGCCTGACTTAGAACTTGTTGTACCTTCTGCTTGGAGCTGTCTTCTCCCAAAAATTGCAACCCTGACTCTTTTTGATCTCTGTTCCAAGTTGCCTTCTCACAAAACCTTCCCTTAGCATTCTATTTTAAATTTTAGCTCTTAATATCTACCCTATCACTCCCCATCCCTTTTCTCTTCTTTATTTTCTTTAAAGCACTTATCATCTAGAGATACTACACATTTTATTTTATTATCTGTCTCTCCTCACTAGAATATAAGCTTCATGAAGGCAGTGTGTTTAAACTAACTTTTTCCTAGTACTTACAGGAATGCCTGAAATGTAAGAGGTGTTAAATAAGTATTTTTGTATAAATATAATGCATATAATGCCACATCTTATTTTACAGGACTTTAAAATATACAAATCATTCTGATAAACACCTTTTCATTTAATATTTACAACCACCTACAGAAATACTAGCATGTGAATATATCAAAAAAAAAAAAAGCCTGCCTTAATAAAATGCAAAATGTGCAAGTTGGGCAAGTGTAGCCTGAAGCACCCAGTGATAATCACCAACTTTAATATAGTGAAAAACGGGTGAGAAGGAAGGCTCAAATCATCTGCTGAAATGTAAACATTTTAGTGCCTGCACACCTCTAATAAGAACTGATGTGGTGTGTCATGTGTAATTTAATCACCAGCATTACATCTTGATAGTAAATGAGGATCACTAGACTGTTCCCTATAGTTAGATTACCACACATACAAAATATACACTGAATTTGGGTAGGATTTCAGGTGTGACACAAGATGATAAATGGAAAGAATTCAAACTTAAAGCATCACTCTTATAACTGATCCTATCACGACTCTAAATTTCAGCGCTTACTGCACTGTGTCAACTGTTTGGTCCAAATTTGCTCTTAATATCTGGACACAGGAAAAAAATTAATCCTGAGCTATATTTCGGGATTTAAAATTCTTTTATTTACTTAGTGTGTTTTTTCAGTTGTGCTGAGTAATTTCATCAGGGCTCATGATATAATGACAGTGAAAATAATCGGCCTAAACAACAGCACTTTTAAAATATCCAACAGATCTTCATAATTATAGATTGATATACTTCAGTTTTTTTAAATATCTCAAAAGAAGTTTGAGTTTTTTACTAAAGACGTTATCAAATTTTGCATGTATATCGTGTGTAAAGGCTTTTTGACTTTTTTGATTCCCTGTTTACAACGGATAAACAGAATCTATCTAAATGCAGAAGCTGGACAAAAATTTAAAAAAAGAGCATCACACACATACACACACCCAAATACACACACCAGATATTTCTTTTGAGGAGTTAATGGTTTGTTTCATTGTTTTGTGTTACTCCAAGGTTTTTTAGCTATATGAAACTAAACTGCAATACACATGACATTAAACAGTTGGTGTAATAGGGGTCAGTGGTTTATAGTCGATATAGGCCACAACTTTTACGCAAATGAATAAATAATAAATTAAGCAAAAATATTTCTTATTGAGTCAAGTGGAAAATTAAATTATTATAAAAAGATAATGCACACTGAAGACTTTTCCTTATGATTCTTTTATAGCTGAGATATTGCTCTGGTGCTATGTGAGCATCAGGACCATGGACAGCATCTTGTATTTCCATATGAATACATGTTTTTATAATCAGAATTAAGAGTGGGTTTTTAAAAGTATATTATAGATAATGTCACTCCATTACTAATAAATTAAAAATCAGTTATTATTAAAAGCCTTCACAAATTCACAGAGGACTTTAGAGTACTAACATTATGTTCCCTTCTTAAAGAGATGTCAAACAACATTTTACATATTCCTGTACACGACAATGATCAAATGACCACCTCTAGAGGAAGATTATTTTATTTTCAAGGAAAGGGAGATCTGAATCGTAAGTTGTCTGCTAACCTGCGTTTTTAGGAGGAGGATGAAGAAAAGGAGTCACACATCGTTCCCTCTCTTTCCTTTACCATCATTTTAATACAAACATGTTTTTACACATAAGATGATCTCAGATAAGCTCCCCAATTGTGCATCTATTATACTTTTTCTTACATTGACAATATGATGCAGTTGTATGATCTTGGTTCAAATAATTCTCTAAAAGTTAACTTTTTCTGAACTTACAGAATCAGGCATTCTAATCACAAGTCCCAGGTAGGAAGCTGATGTTTGATAATCCTCACCACAGAGCTGGTGGTGTTTGCTTGAGAGCATGTTAACATTAATGTATTTGTCCTCACATTTAATTCAAAGCACCTTACACAGACACCATTAATAGTATTTTGCCAGCACTTTCAAATGACTCCTGATGTAATTTAAATCAATTCAATTTAACAGTCATTTATTGTGCAAAGATCGGCACTTTGTGTGTTTTAGGTGATACAAAAACCATGGTCCCTATCCTAAAGGATATTTTGGTCTTTCAAGGAAAATAGATGTGGAAATCATTCACATTACATAAGGGAGATTATAAAAAGTGTTATAATTGGGGTTCAGCACAGTTCTAGGGGAGCACAAAGGATATGGATGGATTCTGATGGGGATTCAAAAAAAAAACAGAAGCCCTGACCATTGGTTGGGTGCCATCCCACAAAGCATAAGGTCACTGGTTTGATTCCCAGTAAAGGCACATGCCTGGGTTGCGCGTTTGGTCCCCAGTCAGTGCACATAGGAGAGGCAAACAATTGATGTCTCTCTCTCAAATTGATGTTTTTCTCCCTCTTTTTCCCTCTCTTCCCTTCTCTCTAAAAATAAATAAATAAAATCTTTTTAAAAACAGGAAAAGTTTCAAGGAATTGATTCGAAGGAAAAACGGAATTTCAGAAGCCACAGATATTGAGGTTAGAGGAATGAGTTACAAGAAACAAACTAATGTTTCAGATGATGTTTCAGTGGTACACAGAAAATGGAGGAAATAGCAAATCTTCTTTCGTTAGGCACACTGAGTGGGAACATGGAAGATACCTAGAAAGATACACCTGGAGAGGTAAATTGAGCCAACCAAGGGAAAGTTTTGAATACTCAATTAGAGTATTAATGTTATTCTTTAAGCAATGCAGTTATTAGTGATTTTGGGAGAAAGTCATATAGATAAAAGTAAACCTAATATTGTATGACAGATGAATTGGAGATAACAGAAGAGAATTTTGATGTGTAAGCTAAAGGAGAAGTTTTGAAAGATGTCTGTGATTTTGACTCTAAAAGACTGAGAGGGCAGCACTGCAATTTTCAGATGTAAGGAATGCTGGAAGAGGACCTGGTAGAGACAGGAAGATGACGACACCAGCTTCAGACTTTGAGAGTTTCAAATCTCAGCCTAACATCTCTGCAAAAATAACTAGTGAGCATTATAAAGTAATCACCTCTTGGAAAAAAATAATTAATTAGAAATATTTTAGATAAATGTTGTTTGTTTCTTAAGGGGGAAGAAAATAAGTATGCATTAGCAATAGAATTTACCAATAGAATTTACCAATAGGATTACCAATAGAATTTACCAATTAAAAATAATTATTTGTAGTAGATATTTTGGTAGAGGCCTTAAAAAATTACTTTTGTTCTTTTCAAAAAAGTGATGCAAGTTATGTTGTAGATCTTTGGAAGTTTCATATTACAAAAGAGACAAAATTTGTACTTAATTCTATAACTCAGAGACAATGACTATTGACCTTGTGGGTTCAAGTATTTGTTCAAGTATTTGTGGTAAATTCTTGTGTGTATTCACATGTGTGCACATACATGCACATGTACATTTATTTTAAACAGAAATAGTATCATAAAACTTTGTGATCTGCCTTATCACTTAATGTATCATGCATATTTATCTTGACATAAAATAATTTTTTATAGCTTCATTTAAAAATAATAGACTTTTTAGGGACATTTTAAATTTATAGAAAAGTTGGGCAGAAAGTACAGAATATTCCAATATTCCCAGTCCCTCTCCCAACACACATACACACACATTCCCTAATTATTATCTTGCATTAATGTGGTATAGTTATTATAATTAATTGGCCAAAATTAATATATTATGATTAATTAAAATCTATAGTTTATAGTCTATAACTTACAACTCATTCTGTTGTACATTCTATGAATTTTGACTAATGCACAGTGTCGTGTATCCACCATTATCGTATCATAAAATGGAGTTTCCCTTCCCTAAAAACCCTCTTTGCTCCAATTAGTCATCCTTATTCCCTCTCCCATCAATACTTTTACAGTACTTACAGTGCTTTTCTTCTATAAAATGCCATGTAGTTGGTAGTATGTAGCTTTTCAGACTGGTTTCTTTCACTTAGCCATATGTATTTAACTTTCCTCCATGTCTTCTCATGGCTCGATAGCTCATTTCTTTTTATCACTGAATAAATAATCCATTGTATGAAAGTGCCACTGTTTTTCCACTCACCTGCCAAAAGACATCTTGGTTAATTCCAATTTTGGGTAATTATGAACAAAGCTGCTATGAACATTTGTGTACAGGTTTTTTTGTGGACATAAGTTTCAACTCACTGGGGTAAATACCTAGGAACATGTTTGCTAGATCATATAATAAGTCTATATTTAGCTCTGTAGGAAATTGCCAAGCTTTCTTCCAAAGTGGCTGCACCCATAATGAATGAGAGTTCCTACTGCTCCACTTTCTTCTTAGCACTTGGTGTTGTCAATATTTTTAGATTTGAGCCACTCTAAAAAATATAGAGTCATATCTCATTGTTGTTTTAATTTGCATTTCCCCAAAGACATCTGACGTGGAGTATCTTTCCATATGCTTATTTGCCATCTGTATATCTACTTTGATGAGGTGTGTGTTCAGATCTTTTGCCCAGTTTTTAATTGGGCTATTTGTTTTCTTGTTGAAGTTTTATAGTTCTTTGTATATTTTGGATTAAATTTCTTTATTAGATATGTGTTTTGTAAATATTGTCTTCCACTCGGAATGGTCTTCATTTTTTTAACATTGTCTTTCACTCAACAGAAGCTCTTAATTTTAATGAAGTCCAACTTATCTATATTTTCTTTCATGGATTGTGTTTTTGTGATTGTATCTAAGCTAAACCTTGATTATTATCAAGCTAAAGGTCACCTAGATTTTCACTTATAGCTTCATTTTTAATAGTTCCATAATATTCCAGAACTAATATCAATCCCCTGTTTGGGGTCATTTAAATTATTTTCAGATTTCCAATATTATAAACACACTGTGATGAATATGCTTTTAGTTATACATTTGGGCAATCCATAATTATTTCTTTATAATTAATTGCTGGAAGTAGAATCGCTGAGTGTGGCAGAGACTGAGGGCTGGCTCATCATATCTATACCAGCTCCTGCCTGAATGCCCTTCTTCTCTGACGAAAGCTGAAACCCTGTAACTTAACATCGCCTGAACCCAATTCAGCCAGAATTCCAGGCATCATTCAGATTCTGTTATCAGGTGCACTTCTGTGAAACTTGAATTCAGAGCTCAGGAGAGAAAACAGGCTTGAGGCATCCACTAGTGAAATCATTAGTAATCTGGCAAAAGTGACAAGGGTCTAGAAACAGCAACAAGAGCTGTAGTTTTTCACTTTGACAAATCAAGTCAGCGGCTGCCCTTGGTAACCAGTTCTACAGTGTGCCTTTGAGAGTTAGCCCTGGGAGCTCAACCTTGAATCTCTTTAACTGTCTTAATGATTCTATAACCTGCATGATACCCTGTAATAAATTCCTTACTGCTAAATATAGGGAGAATATTCTGTAGTCTGTACATGGGATAATGTAGCATATGCATACTTTTGAGATTTTTTGATATACATTGCCAAATTGCCCTCCAGGAAAGCATCATGCTATATCAGTCTTCTCTGTGACCACCTGAGCATGAGGTGGTTTCCATTTCCTCAAGCCCATGCCAACATGGAGTATTATAATTTTAAACAAATCTTTTTAATTTATGAGTTGAAAATTACACCTATTTTTATTCTCTCTTTTGTTTTGAGCACCAGTGACATTAAACTCTGTATGTGTATTTCTCAATGTTCTTTCTCTGTTCCATTCATTTCTTTTCACTATCCTTTTGGAAAAGCAGGTTGATATTTGAAGCCAAAGATATTAACTGAGGCACAACATGAGTAATCACTGAATTATGCACCAGTAGTTACCCATGTTTATATTTTTACCTAACATTTTTTTCAGAGACAGAAGTAAAATAAAACAAGAAAGATCCTTTTTTAAATATTTTTAAGTCAAGACCAAAAGAAATAATTAGTTGTGTAGTAAGGAAGTATATAAATGCACAAACAGAATTTAACACAAATATTCAGGATAAGACAAATTCCATCAGAAGTGAAATATTTTTTAATTTTTGATTAAGTATACACTCACTAATGGCATAAGAGATCATCATTTTTCAATTGTTCTTTTTCACATTCTCCAGGATGTTAATGTGAAAAGGCTTTGAAAAAGGTGACTTGACTTCATTAGAATCCCAGCTCAGTCACATATCAGCTGTATACCTACCTGCACAAGATGCTAATGTCTCCAGGCCTCAGTTTCTTTATCTATAAAATATAGGATACATGAGAGCTTTGGGGTGAGCAGAGATGTAACACAAAGAAAGTTCCTGGAACATAACAGTGTTTAATATTAACTGTGCCTCCTTAGCTTTTCTCCATCTTGATTGTAGCTTATTTCTATTTTAAAACATCATCCATATCTTAATAACTTTTTGAACTTAAATTTCTTCAGTTTTTTTTAGCATCCTTTATTTTAAAAGAAGAACTTGCCTGTCATCCATTTAGGCAACAATTAGCAAACTAGCTATTCTGTGGACCATTATAATATTTTATGACATCTTTACATTATTCATATTTTTGAGGCATTAACTTAAGAGCCTAAAGCCTCCATATAACAGAGGAAGAGAATGACCCTTTAACTCTAAACGCAGGTGATCAGTACCCCTTAAAGTTGTCAGAGCCCAATTTACATGCCAATTTCGAGAAAATAACTGATTTTTCACAACATTCATTTCAAGCAGCATACCTTTTCACTACCAAGTGGGTCTTGGGGCAGTGAAGACTATTTTGGAATGGCAAAAATTATTCAGAGTTAAAGGGAAAACACAGCCTTAAATATTTTCTTAGCTCTACAGCCCACACCTCAAATCACAATTGGGGAATAAATGTTACAATTTCAGCAACAAATTGTGGTTTCCCGCCTGTGACTCTGGCTCTGCCTTCTACACTGAAATTGCCAGCTGCTTCTGTTTGGTCTCCCAAATACTCTGAGGAACCCAAAGATGGCATCTAACATGTATCCAGTATTTCAAAGGATAATTCACTGTAATCAGAGTGGATTTATCCTAGGGAATGTCATGGTAATTTAACATTAGAAATTTGGTCAATGTTATCCACCATTTTAATAGGTTATAAGTTTTTTTAAATGATACAATAGTCTCAATAAATTTAGAAAAGTCATTTGATAAACTTCCATTTCTTCTTAACATTAAAAAATGTTTACTATAATCAGAGGATATTTACCTAATAATGGACAGGTGTGTGTGTGCGTGTGTGTGTGTGTGTGTGTGTGTATAAAGAAGAAAACATTCACAACATCGACTATCAAAAGCATTTACCTAAAAGTGAAGAACAAAACAAATGTCCAGTTTCACTATTTTTTCAATGTTTTTGTGTAGATGCCAGCAAGCATTGTACTTACAAGAAAATTATTTAACGGTATAAGGAATTCCCAGAAAAAAAAAATACTTGAAACTGTGAATAGTTATATACTATGTGATTATCTACATAGAGAACTTAAAAGGATCCGTAACCTGATCATTACGAATAAAAGTTTAGCAAGAAGGTTAATAATCAAGGAAACATAAATAAAAATAAATATCCATTTTTACCTGACATCATCTACAAAATGGTACCACCCTGTACAAGCCGGGGCACAAGAAATAGATAAGCTCATGAATGCATGCTGAAGAGGCTATTGGTTACGACTTTTTGTGTGTGGGTCATTTGTCAATATACACTAAGAGACTTAAACCAAAGAACATTTTACATGAGAATTCCATTTCTGGAGATTTAAATTTAAAACATAGCTAAAGATGTGCACAGATAAGTTTGTTCAGGGATGCTGATTATGCTATTAATTATAATAAAAAAGGTATAACTAACAAAAATGACCAAAAATATGATACAGATGTTCTGAACATTCTTAGATATTTACTGAGCAGCTATTTGCTCTGGTGCTAATATAATTCCCGTGTGGACTCCAATTAGACCCCTGTACAGGACAGCCAGGGGCTTCAGTGAGGATGAACCCTCTCTAGTCAGGATTCATAGAGCCTGCTAGAATGTCACCATTTCCATTGTGTGATTTTAAAGGGGCATGTGACACATTTCTGGCCAATGAAACATGAGAGTAAGTCAGCATCTGGTGAAGTTTCCTTTGCTCTTATAAAGGACATTAGTCAGGGATTTTCTGTTTTCTTCTTGTAGAAATTGATATGCCTGCATGTAATGCCTAGAACCGTGTAAATGTCTTAGAACGAGGAGCAGACCCAACCTAGTACAAGCAGCCCATATACTGAGAATGGAAAAGCAGGGCAATGGAAAGAACATGGGTCTTTGACGGTGTTGTTGAGTTGCTGGATTAATCTACTTAAAAAGAAATCTATCTCAAAACCTCCTGGTTGTGAAATTAAAAGCATCCTTATTGTTAAGGCCAATTTTAATTGGCTTTTCTGTTACCTAGAGTCAAGAGTAAAGTAACTGAAACATGTAATTACATAATTTGTAGGGTAACAATAAAAAACTTATGCTTTCATTAAAACCTATGTTTCAAAAGTTATTTAAAAATAGATCTTCATGATCTATTGTTAAAAATTTTTAAAGCTCTTTTTAAAGCATCTTAAGTAATCTTCACAACTCTCTGCTGTTATCATCATCCCCATTTTACAGATGAGGAAAACAAGATTGAGAGAGGATAAGGGATTTCCTTGGGTTCAGGCCACTAGTGAATGTTAGAGCAAGGATCTGAGCCCCGGCAGTGCGACTCCAACTCTCCACTCAGAATCTCTGGGCATCACTGCCTCACACTATACTCTATGTCTCTAAAAGTAGATGTGGTATGACCCTGATTGCCTTTGTTTTATGACTGTGGAACATGGAAGTAGACACACACATATAAGGATTAAAGCAAACACACTGACGTTTAAACAGTAGTCATCTATAGGTGCTGAGATTGTGGATGACTCTCTTTTGATACTTTGAGCATTTCTTTATTTTTCCACATATTCTTCAAATGTAACTTTTATATTAAGTAACAAGTCAAACAAAATGTTATGTAAAAAATTTAAATGTCATATGGAGGTTCATACTTAAAATAAAAAGACATTTTGAATAAAGTTATAACATTGAAAATGATAGATTTTTGAATTATTATATAAAACATATAGTTTAACAATTAAAGTGGTCAAAATTTATTAACAAATAAGAATAATTATGTCACATTTAGATATTGGAAAGATGGGCAAAATACATCATAAATTGTCATATACCAAATACATATTTTATATTGAGATATAATTGACATATGATACAAGTTTAAATTATACAATGTGCTGATTTGATACATTTATATATTACAATACAATTACCACCATAGTATTAGCTAATACTTTCATCACCTCCCTTAATTATTATTTCCTTTTTGTGGTGAAAATATTTAAGACCTAATTTCTTAGCACATTTGAAGTACGTAATACAGTATTGTTGACTATAATCACAACGCTGTGTATTAAATCTCTAGAACTTGCTCATCTTCTAACTGCAGATGTGTATTCTCTGACCAACATCTCCTCTATTCCCCCATCCCTCAGCCCCTAGTAACCACCACTCTACTCTCTGTTGCTATGAGTTGTTTTTTTTTATTCCATATATAAGTAATACCATATAGCATCTGCCTTTGTCTGTCTGACTTATCTCACTGAGCTTAGCTTAATAGCCTCACAGTTCACTCATGCTGTCACAAATGGCAGAATTTCTATCCTTCTCATGGGTGAATAATATTATGTTGTGCACGTGTACCACATCTTGAGTCATTCATCCACCGATGAACACTTAGGGTGCTTCCACATTTTGCCTATTGTAAATAACACTGCAGTAGACATGGGTGTGCAGACACCTTTCTGAGACAGTAATTTTGCTTCCTTTGGATATGTACCCAAAAGTGGAATTGCCAGATCATATGATAATTTTATTTTTAATTTTTTGAGGAACGAGTATACTGTTTTCCATTGTAGCTGAACCAATTTACATCCCCATCAACAGTGCACAATGGCTTCCTTTCCTCCACATCCTGCTGACACATCTCTTATCTTTGTGATGATAACCATTTGAACAGGTGTGAGGTGATGTCTCGCTTGGTTTTGTTTTAGATATGGCACCAAAAGCACAAGTAACAAAATTAAAAATCAACAAATAAAACAAATAAAAATAAGCATTAAAACAAATACACATTTTTAATCATAATTTTTTTGCAAGCTTTTTTTTTCTTGGTGAAGAGTGTTTGGGAAAAAAATTATTGTGTTTTTCTCTAAGAAAGCAAACTTAATTTATGCAAGTCTTTGGGATTAATATTCACTTCCTGAATTATAGTGATGCCTATTTTTCTTAACAAAATGTCTCTTTCAAAACTTTTAACGTACAATAACAATTATAACACTCAACACTTAGATAGTGCTTACTTAGATAGTGTCCAGCACTATTCTAAATTCTAAAGCTTTCCATGTATTAATTCATTTAATATCTCAACAACTCTGTCAGTGAGGTACTATTATTATTCCCATTTTACAGATAAGAAAACTAAGACCCAAAGAGGTTAAATGACTTGATCAATATCACTGAACTAGTAAACAGAAGACCAGGTTTCAAACTAGGTCCAGGATTCCTGATTGTAACTACTAGATACCGTTTTCTCTCCTACTAAATCGACTTATTTATTGAAGTTTTATTTGATTTCAGAACTCAAATGACTAGTCTTCATAATCATTTAGATTCACTTAGCAACCTCTAAGTAGTCATTTTGTTTCTAAATAGTATTTTGTAGAACAAAGAACTGAAAAATGTGCAAGAAATCTGTAACTTCAGATTTATATGATGTGTTGACTATCAAGGGGTCAAATTAGATACTGAAAATTCAATGTCCTTGAAATATTAAAGTGCTACCTTAAAACAAATGTGAATTTTTATTTACAAGTCATGTGTAAATTAAAGAGTCTATTTTTAAAAGCAGTACTGTATTACTTATGTATATTTCTTCTTTATGGATATCACTTTTTTCAGAAATCAATTTATTTCAGAGAACAGCCACAATTGGGGCAGAGAAATATATATATTTAATATGCACATTAAATACATATATTTATATATAAATCTTTTTTATTCTTCTGTCCAAATTAAAATATATATATAATATTTTCTTGCATCCTGGAATAAGCACACATTCACATACACAAAGAGCAGCAATTTGAATGTTGCTTTCTGTGTGCTGGATTAACCTCTCAGTTCTTTAACCTGAGCTGTAAATTTAGATGTCTTTGTTCAGCGTGCTCTGTGGTTCAACACACACGGACTGGCCCAGCCAAGCCTGCGGAAGGCGCCTTCTCCGCCCCGTGGAGAGCTGCAGGATTGATTCCGTATGCTCCAAGCCAGAGGTAATGTACTGTCCGGAGCTTTATTCACTGAGTCAGTCAACCATCCTTTCAGCCTTTGACTTCCTGGCCACTGCGAATCCATAGTACTCACAGAAGTCTCCAGACACGGGAGATGTTGAACATGTGCTGCAGCATCAGCAGAGCGGCCTGGCGCGTGCGCCAGGCAAGGGCCCAGGCCTCTCATTTATACAAGCCATGCTCCTGGGGCGCGTGACCATCCAAATGCAGAATTGACTCTAAAAGTCAGAAATAACCACAAGTCCGTTAGAAACTGCAAATAAAACATGTTTATAACTTTCCCTAATGCTGCAAACAAGAAATTGTCCTACAGTACAAATATTTCCCAGTCCCTGATCAACGTAACCTTTTTTCTTCTCTTTTGCTCAAAGAAACAAGAAGCTTATGCACCTACAACCGCTTCAAAGAATCGTCTCTTTTCTTTTTTTCTTACCAGCTTCTGTGTTAAACTGTTCAATTCCAGTTATAAATACAGTGTATGTCATGACTTTATGGCACTGTTTTCCCCAGATAATTTTACTGCCCAAAAGGCACACAAAAATATGTATGTAATTCATTAACTTTTAGAAATACAGATCACTCTAAAAAGAATTTCTGGCCCTTTTTATTCTCCCAGTTACTAATAAGGCTTTTAAACAGTATTTCTAAAATAATATCTTTAAAAAATATATTTAAGCCACTATATTGGGTATATACACTAAACTATTATCACTTGTGGGTATTGCACCCAAATGCACCATTGCTAGGGTATCCTGGTCTAAAACTTAGACTCTTTAGTCAGAAAAACAGCTTACTGTAACAAAAGTCTATCTAGCGCTGAAGCTGAAAAGAAAAGAGGTGTATGGTGCAGCCCCTGCTTTCCTGAACTCAGTCTCTTTGGCAAGATAAGACACAGATAACAATGACGGAAAGGACAATAAAAACCAGCTTAAAATAAGAAGGTGACTGTGACAAGTTTCTATAAGTAGATATGTTAATCTGTAGGATAAATGGTGAAAAGTAAATCTGCAAGCTGAATACACTGGGAAAACTGCTTTCTGGACACATCTCTTCTTTACAGATGTTCGTGCTATATGAGAGGAGCAGTGTAGAAATTGAACCACCACCAACTTTTGCCAACATGTCTCCCAATAGAATTTATTGTGATGATGAAATGATATTCTATATCTGCTCTGCACTGAACGATATGGGCAACCACGAGCCATCCGTGGCTACTGAGCACTTGAAATGTGGCTATTGTATCAGTAACTGGATTTTACATTGTATTTAATTTTAATTCATTTTATTTAATTGCCATATTTGGCTAGTTGCTACGGTAATGGACAGTGCAGCTCCGCAAGATGTGCTCAGTATGATTTGAGCAAGACTTTGCACTGTGTGCTGGGAAGTTGACAGCACTGGGAGATGCCCTGCCTGCAAGAAGGGCGCAGCCTAGAATTTCTCATTAGAAAAGAGTCTCAAACTTGCCCCATGTCAAGTACCTATGTAGTGTATTCTCTTGATTAATGTTCCTCTTCCTCCAAAGTAGAATGGTAAACGTTAATTTTCTACTTTTCAGGTGGGAAACGGTAAAGCAAACTAGCTAATAATTAAAGTTTTTCTAAAAGGTACTAATGGCTTTATAGGTTTTTGTAGAAGAAAATGAAACTTTCTCTATAAGACCCATTAAGAATATGAGAATATGAAATGTCATAATCACTTACACTGGGGAAAATGTTTTCTTCAAAACCATAATAATTCCACCGAGCATTCCTGCCATAACAATAGAGAAATTTTGAAATACTGTAAATAGGATTTATTATAACATTACACATAACACTTAGCTAGGGCCCAGGGCCTTTATGGCAAATCAATGGCAAAGATATTGCTTCTAACGTGGGGACTCTGAATTAATCAGAGGAGTGTTTGCCACATGTCTTCACGTTCAAAGTATTGTCCTAGGACTTGTACGTGAAGTAGAAGAACATGACTCTTGAAGGCTGGAAGGACAAAATAATGCAAATTTGTGGCCTCGGTTTGAAATGCTTCCCTAAAAGCCTGTTCTAATGAGCCGAGCAAGGATCGCTGCAGCCTCCTGGGCTCCTGCGCGCACAGCAGACGTTGCTAATGAATTGTGCCCTTTTTTCCTGGTGAGCATCTCAACACAGGGCCCCACTAACAGTCTTTTGGAATCAGCACCTGAGCTGAAAGCTATTTTGTAACTCCTGTGCTTCTGTGCACACCTTGGTCTTTCTGAAGTGGGTCATAAAAGTGGTAAGCAAGTAGCAAGGTCTCATTATGTGTTAAATTGTGGGTGAAAAGTTCCCTGGAGAACCTGGGTGCAGTTTATCAAAAATCTTCAAAAGCAAAGTTTTATTGTTGTTTTCTACAAATTGTTTCTAAGCAGGCACCCATCTAAGCTCCAGAAACAGCAGCAATTGTTACTTGGATCAAGGAATTTGCAACAAATGGGAGGGGAGGGGGGTGGAAATCTATGATGTGAGGCTTTTAGAATCAGTAAAACAGTAATGTTCTTTCTCTTAAATCTCTGGTGCCTGTAAGCTTGGGGAACTGCAAAGTAATATTGCTATAACAATTTTTTTACAGTAGAAATTATAATTGAAATTTGCTACATAACAAGGATAACTAAAACTCAATCATTTCACACTCTCCCCCATGTGCCTGAGGATACTTGGGGGCAAATAGATTTCTTGAAAGCAGCCAGTGACTATGGCTAAATTACATCTTACCAAGTAAACTCATTGGCTTTTTAATTACTCTGCTGATGTCCACATGCTGCTGCCACTATCTCATACTGAAATGATATTGATTCGATGTTTAACTCTGATGTGCCAAGGAGGAAAATCCCCGGAGAGAACTTTTTTTTAATTTTTTGATCTACGCTTCCCCAGAGTCAGTTTTTAAAAGCACAGGTATATATGTATTTTTTTACACCTGTTTCTGTGCTAAGTTGTCAACATCTGATATTTGCTTTAGATAGTGCTGTGCGTGTATAAGTCTTCAAGAAGGATTCATGTGATCACTGTCCTCTGCAGGACCTTGACAGAAACAAGAGGCACTTCTCCAGAGGCGACAGCAGAAACCAAATGTTTAAGTAAAGAACACAGTCATAGGTAGAGCTATTCATGCACAAAACTATATCTGAAAATAAAACTGAGAGGAAAGGAAACTATCCTCATTTGGCATGGAGTCATTTAAAATTTTGCAGCAATTTAATAGTTGATTTTCCTTAAAAAATAAAAAGTAATTTTATCTCAGTTTGACAGCATTATAAAAAAGTGCTATTTTCTTTTGGAATTCACCCCATAACTACTATTCCCATGCTTGTCAGGTGCCGTTTGAAATTGCTTCTGACCATCTTTGCTGAGAACTTCATTTCCTTTTTGGTGGCCTATTTAGTCATGATGTTGTGTCATGCTGGCAAAGCAAAATAGGGAATTGGAGGCAACTAATCACATAATTAAAGTAAAAAAAAACCTCAGATAATTCAGGTCAACAAGGGTTCTGGATGTCAATTATCCAGTCCGTTATCTCAGTTCTTCATATCAATAAAGTGACCCTTTTCTTTAATTATCTTTAATTAGTAATAGTGCCAGATCTATTAATTACCAGTTTTTAATTTGCTTCTATACATTATATATCATTCTAACTGTTCAGGTTTCAGTTTTTTAAAAAGCCAAATTCTTGAATACTTACAATCATGATTTTCCATAATTGAACAATAAATAATTTTATGTCAACTAATTGCCTGTTTATTACTTGAGTCTTATGCATAATTGAGCAGAGTCTCCTAGAGGAACTATAACCAGCTCAATACTCGGGGTCAAGTTCTCGTTGTATAGCCATTAACAACTTTGGTTCAAAACTAAGTTTTTTCTCTCTCGTTAGAGCATAAAAGTCTCTTCAAAATCTGTACCAATCTACCTCACACAGCCCATACCCCGACAATCCCCTGCCCTCAAAAATCAGAATCCCAATCACTCGCAAGAAGCTTCACACTGTTTTTTTTTTTTTAAACGTGTGCTACTGACAGTAACCCAAGGGGAGGGGGGTGGGGGATAACGGGAAAAAGAGGAGAAGCGTCATCAAGGAGTATGTATAAAGGACCCATTGACAAAGCCAAATGGAGGAAGGATTGAAGGTAGGAGGTGGGGAGGGGCGTGGCTGGGGAAAGTAGTGGTAGGAAAATGTTGACAAAAATGAAAAAGACAGGGGGAGGCTAAGAATAGCAAAGAACTGATATGTAGAACCCATAGACATGAACTAAGGGTGGGAGGATGATGGGATGGGGTGCAGGGTGGAGGGGATAAAGGGGAGAAAAAAAATGCGACAACTATAATAGCATAATCAATAAAATTACCCAAAAAAATAAATAAAACACATGCTAGTATTTTAACCCTGTGCATGTGTCATTCCCCTCAACTCGCATGATTCTCCCACAGTAAACTTGTATTGATGCCTTGGCACCAGTACTGCTGTAAGTCTTGTTTCTGCTCACTTAGCACTTTGTCCTTATCTCTAATCTGCCTTCATGCACTCACTGTTTAAGTGGTTAAGTCTGTCTCCTCCACTTCCCCGTGGGTAGTTTAAAGGACACCAAGCTGTAGCAAACTTTGGGAAGATATCTGATGAGGAAGCCTAGGATAAAAAGATTATTTAATGATTGCGGGACACCTTTCCTGGAGGAATAGTGAGGAGCTGTGGTATTTGGCACATTAGGACTCTGAGATTTGCCTAATACAGAATATAGGCTCTCTGCTGAATCCCTGGGCTTTGTGATGCAGATATTTGCCCAACTTTCTAGTTGCAGCTTAACGACAAACCTTTCTGATAACCTAGATCTTTCAGGCACAAGCACAGTAAACTGAAAAGTGACAGTAAGGAATCCATACCTGTGTAGAATGAGCATTACTTAAACAAGAAGGGGAAGAAGCAAAATTTTAGCTCTAAAGAAATGAAACCTTCTCCCCAAACTCATTCATCCAGTGTAGACCTAATGCTTTGCATCCCAGGCAACAATAAGCTAGAGCAGGTGAAATAGTGTTTCTCTGCTCCCTCGGTTTTTGGAAAATCAGCAAGAATTTAAGTACTCGTTACTAGGTAGGATCCTTCTCCACCTAAGTTCTGATGCGAGACTTTATATAAGCTATTGCTTTTATACAATTTGAATAGAACGTAAAAGATTGTAACAGGGAAAAATATAATCCACTAATCACATTTTTGTGACTTTATTGCATTATGAATGATACATATGAATGACTCAGATGGTTCTACTTTCTATGGCATAAAAGTCTATTTTCTATGGCATACAATGTAGAAGGTCCTTCAAATATAGGTAAACTTCACTGTAGCATAAATTAAAGAACAGGTAGCATTGACTAATTAAAAAAGAGTTACATATAATTTTATTTGTTTGCTATATGGAAATAAGGAATGTATGTTATTATACAGGACACTTCCAGAACTGAATTACGACTAATTTAGCCAGCATTACATTGATGTTGATTAAAAGCGAATTGCTTTTAATAAGTATAAGAATTGCATGGAAAAAAACTGTGGGTGCTGTTGTAATTAAGATATTACTTCCCTGCTATACTTGTGGTCCAATATGCATTCATTATTTTCTCTCTTATTCACACTGCCTCTCAGTAACACAAGTTCTAAAGCCCTAAGTGGTGTATGAGCTATTACATAACTGTCCTTCTGCGACCTGCAGGGGCACTACCCTCCATCCAGTACATTCCTTTGTGAAGCAATTTGGGTTACCCTGGATATGAAAAACAGCTCAATTAAAGCACAATCCATTGGGCAGCCAAAGACCCCTAAAAAGAAATACAGTTCTGGAATGGTCTCTGCCACAAATTGAACTCCAAGGACCCTTTATGACATATTGAAGGTTTCCAGTCAGGC
This sequence comes from Mormoops blainvillei, assembly GCA_004026545.1. Lineage (NCBI taxonomy): Eukaryota > Metazoa > Chordata > Mammalia > Chiroptera > Mormoopidae > Mormoops > Mormoops blainvillei. Next base: position 313,655 of record PVJD01000190.1, on the reverse strand, counting down.
AGATGATTTTGGCAAAGATCAGCATCAACTGATTGGGAAAAGAATGTTGAGTGTTCTTTAGGCTAAGTTGCAGAGTTAGGGTGTTTTTGATGGGACAGATTTTTGTATTTCATTGGTGAATCAGGTATCCATCTAACACCAGCAGTTAGTAGCTTAACAACAAAACAATGTATCATTTCTCACTCTTCTGTGTGTGTTGATGGAGTGGTTCTTCTGCTGATTATGGCTCAGCTCACTCGTGCAACTGCTCTGGGTTGGAAATTCCAAAGTGGCCTCACCCCATGTCTGGCAGTTAGTGCTGGCAGTTAGTGTTGGCAGTTAGCTGGGACAACTGGAACTCCCTCACCACATGATCTTCCACTCCAGGGTTCTGTACAGCCTGGAGGCCTCAGGATTCCAAGGAAGAAAAGGCAAAATCTTCAGGATATCTTGAGACCTAGGCTCTGGACCTTATACAATTGTTACTTTTGCCACATTCTATTGGTCAAAGCCCAGATTCATCAGGGTGGAAACACAAAGACTCCACCTCTCAACAGCAGGAGCATCGCATGGCAAGTGGCATGGTCACATGGTGGCATTCTTCTTTAGAGGTCATTTGTATAACAACCTGCCACAACAAGGAATTTTATAAAGAGAATCGATCTCTATTGTGTTAGGTAAGAACAGTGCCTACCCCGCCCCTCCAAAAAAAAAATGTTAATTTTGAGTTCAAAAAGAGCTAGCATGAAATGTGACTAAATTTTGTGTACATTTTTTGTGTGCCATTTTTTGAAATTTCTATTTAAGCCATGTTTCCTGCAATTGCTCCAACATTCTATAGTGGGTCCACCTACACTGAGGAGAACCTAAGATGGTGTGGAACGGTCCTTTATCCCATGGGTTGCAGAAACCTACTTCGCTGAGCAAGAATACTCAACTGGCATTGGCCTTGATGGGGGATGTGATCTGGAGACATTTGACAACAGGAATCAACGGACAGTGGAGAAGGCGAACTTTCAAAATTCAAAGTTTTATTGATTTTTTTCTTTATAATATCTGTCTATAATGTTCGAGAGGGTGGATTTTTAGAAAGTCTAGAGAAGAACCTTAAAGTGATGAGTAAGAGCCGCAGGTTTTGTGCCCACCTCTTGTGTTGTCAGCAATGATATATATCATGACATGACAATAAATTTTTGGGTGAATGAACTAACCAAATTTCTGCAATAAATGTCTTCCAGAGACCACTATACTTTTATCTAAGTAAAAGTAACTGATCAGACTTCTGTACAGAGCAAATAGTGACATGTTTTAAAGAAAGTCACCTAAGCTGAAACCATATCTACAGTCTTCTAAATTACATGGCTTTTTAAAGTAATACATATTACTTAATATTGCATTTAGTGTTCACTAATTATAAATTCTTTTAAAATAGCTTAGTACAAAAGTCTCTCATTTTGAAGCATCAAATGTAGTTTTATATAGGCTTTTCAACTTTAAAAAAAAATAGGAAAAAATCCTGATTATCCTAATTCTAGTTAATCATAAGAGAAATGTCCATCTTTAACCTTTGGTGACATAAAAGGAAACAGGTTGCTGGTGGCTAGGATTGAGACTCATAGTTGATTTACCTTGTTTTTGATTTTCATTATGACAAATGTCAAGTAACTATAAATGCCAAATCACCAGTTAGAATAAAAATCTCACTTTTTAATCATTTAATTATTCAATTAACCAATCTTTGTTGGGTACCACTCTTATGAAGTACTGTGTTCAGAATCACAGGACAATGCAATGATGAACATCACCAGCAGAATTTGCCTTGGGCAACTCACAGCTGCATTATGTTTAAAACTGCTCACTAATGTTTTTCAGTCATTTATACCAAAGTTCAGCTGAGAAGTTCAACTGGGCTGAGTTGCAGAACTGGATTCAGTTTCTACTTCTGTCTTATAACGCTGCATTTTCAAATATTTATTTCCTATGTTTGGTTCCCTCCATTTTCTTTCCCAAAAGTCAGATCTTAAGGAAAGTTTCCATGTCTGAAACTTGGTAAGAATCAATGAGTAGTGACCTGCTATGCCATCTTAAAAATGCAGAGTTCATGGAGCAACTTTGGGGATTGCAAATGATTTTCTGTGATGAAAAGCTAAAGCTTGAGTTCTGAAAAGAAAAGTAGCGTTATACATACACAGCTGAAGTTACTGGCTGCCAGCCTCTTTTGCTGTCCCTGGAAGCGCTGCAGCAGTAGCCCACCCAGGAAACCCACGGTCCTTGGAAGGTCTTACCGAAGGCGTGGAATAATGTCTGTGGGCACAGAACTACATTTTTATCTCTGTGAGGTAAATTGGTCTACACAGTAATCCCCCCTTACCTGTTGTTTTATTTTCCATGGTTTCCATTATTAGTGGTCAAACTTAGTCCAAAAACATTAGACCGAAAATCCAAGATATAAACAATTTCTAAGTTTTAAACTGCATGTCATTCTGAGTAGCAGGACAAACCTCTTGTTGTCCTGTTCTGTCCCACCAAGATGGGAATCACCCCTTTCGTCCAGCACAGCCACACTCTACACATGCTGCCCATCCATCATGTGACAGCCACCTCCATTCTCAGATCGACTGTGGATGCATTTCAGTGCTTATGTTCGAGTAGCCTTTATTTTATTGCTATAATTGTTCTATTTTATCATTAGTTATTGTTGTTAACCTCTCATGAGCCTAATTTATAATGTAAGCTTTATTATAGGTATGTATATGTAGGAAAAAACATAGTATATAGAGGGTTCAGTACTACCCACAGTCTTAGAATGTATGCCCAGTGCATAAGGGGGGGGCTACTGAACTGAGACTTATTTACCCAAAGAATATGAAAGTGTTCACCAGAAAGAGCGGTATTGCCCCAAATATCACCAAGCACAGGATGTTATCTTTCTTTCATGTTCGCTAAATAGTTGGTAGAGCCTCAGAGAGTCTAAGTGTCAGGATGTGAGACTAAGGAAAATGAAACTACAGGTACTTTGAAACAAGGCAGGGCAAAGAGAAGCTTTGTACAATGGGAACCAGAGCCATACACGCAAACTGCGGGAGAAGCACAGAAAATGAAAAAGCAGAGATGCAAAAAATAACCATCCGCTTTTCACTGATTCACCGACGGCCAGTCCTAGGTGCCCGAAGGGTGTGTCTTTCCCTCTGCAAACCTGACATTATATTTCCAACACTCAAGCTCTGAGGCTGGGCTCCACCTCTCCAACTTCAGTGGCTCTAAATCTGCTTCCCATCTAGGCCTATTAGTCCCCTCTAGATCAGCAGCGACCAGAATGAGAGCTTGGAATTCAATCCACGACTCTCCTAGCTAGTTCTACGTGTCAGGGCACAAAGTCACTTTTTTCCCTATGTTCACGTGCTTTGATTCTTCAGCTCCAGCCCAGTTGGTCTCCCCCATGCCCCTGAACACACCATGCTCATTCCCCTTGCCATGCCCCTGTTCAGTTTTGTCTCCCTTGATCCAAATCCGGCCTTTCCTTTAAAGTCCAGATCAAGGACCCTCTGCCCCATGAAGCCTCCCCAACTCTTCCAGACGGCAGCGCTTTCCCTCCCTCCTCGGAGCCCAGCCTGAGCTTTCCATCAGAATCACACTGGTAACTCTTAAATTGTGTCATGACTGCTAGTTTTATCTTCTGTTACTGTAATTTCAGAGGCATGGGGCCATGTTTGGGACTCTTTTCAATACCTTCACCACACCTTACACGGGTGTACCGACAAAGAAGCTATTTATTCAACACTTATTGTTCGATACAGTGCCTCTTACCCTGTATTCTAATTTCTACCTCAGTTCCAATATCCCCTCCAAGGACACTTCATAATCAGATCAATGAAGTTTAGAGTCAGGCTTCTTATTATTTTCACCTATGTATACATAAACAGCTAATCATAAATTAAATAATAACAATGCAGCCCCAAAAGCTTTCGTATTACCAGCTAAATAAATGTTTACAATGCACATACATACCTCTGTGCTCCAAAGGGTTAATGCTCAATGAGGGATTTTTATAGCTCATTATTTGTTACATTGCATCCTTTTATCTAAATTGTTAATGCCCTGCTTACTCAATTGAAACATATTGCTTTGATATTAAAGCTGCAATTCAGACTTTTCTTTCTGGTGTAGGTTCTATTAAAAAAATGAGAGCCCTACTGCATAAGGGCAGAGAGAATTGCGTTAGAGAGCTTCCCGACTCACTATACCACCTGCTCAGGAACAGGGACAACAAATCCTGTTCAACGACTGACATATGTAAGAAACTTTGCAATAAAATGCACTACTCAGAAGGGCATAGTTGGGAATCAAAGTTACCTGATTTCATTAGTAATAGATTTGCTTTAGATTTGCATTAGTAATAGATCTGACTTTGCTTTAGAATTAAGCATCACATCCACATCCAAGGGAAAGGGGAGAAATTAATTAGAATACCCAGGTTATTGTTTATTGAAGATAAGTCATGTTTTGGTAAACTAAGTTTTTAGTCTGAAAAAGAAATCATAGCATTTTATTGATACAGCATTAAGACTTAATCATGAGCTAATGAGCATTACAGTGAGGATAATGGTTCAGAGGGTAGGGCTTTTTCTTCCAGTTATAAAATACAAATAAAAAGTGGATTCATTTAACTTAACTTACAGTGTGTGCATTGTCTCTCTGTCTTTAGAAATGCTGTTCATTCAGATACTCTCACCTTCTATTGCTAACAACAGTTTGAATCTGTAAAGGACACTGAGGCCTTATGAGGATGACTCAGCTAATTTGACCAGTTTCTAGTTAGCTTATCATTATATTATCTGGTAAGACTCTGATTACATCATTAATTAGGTGTTATGCAACTAATCTAGTATGATCATTAAGCAGTTAAGAAAATAAACATGCAGAATCACTGTTATACTTGTTATACTATTATATGTAGAAAACCTCAAAGTTTCCTTTCAAACCCAAATTCCTTAATAACCATTTACAAGAGCACAAAGCTTAAAAACCTGTATGTGTATTTTCTGCCGATGGTTGGGATTCTGTACATGCAGAGGGCTGACTTGGGTAAAGCAAAGTTTCCCCTGCACGGAGGGTCAACGCCCCAAGCCTGGCCTTGCCCATTGCTCACTAGGCACACTGCCTAATTTTTTTAAATCCATTCTCGTTTCTTTTAAATCCTGGGAAATGATGCAGGTAGACCTAGCAAGAAAGTGGACAGACCCAAAAACACTAACACTGAATTCCAAAGGAACAGAAGAGGAGACTCAAATAGAATTTGGAAAGAAACAAAAGCCAGAGAAGAAATGAGAGGACATAAGGCAGTGAGCTCTTCCAAAATTGCAAGAATAACTGTCTGGAGCATTTCAGTGCCCCGAGAAGGGAGCATTGGCCCACAAAGATCAGACGCAGGAAACTGCAGCAGCAGGAAATAATTAAAGAAAAAATGCAGATATCAGTAGCGAAAAGTCAATGTGAGGAAAAATTCTAGCATCATTTCTAAGGCAAGTGCTTCACCCTTCCTTTATACATTTTTATTTGGAAACATAAGACCAGATATGGTGCCAAGATTTCTGACCTTGGATGTGGTGTTATCAGGAACCATCCTTAGGGAGCACTAACCACCCACACCTTCCCTCGCCAGCGTACAAGGACAGCAGCAAAAGCAAACACCCTGTGCACACATTTGCCCCCAGTTGGTTCGGGAAGGTTTGTTTTTCTCACTGACATCTTTGCTCATTCGAGGTTCCTCCTAAAGTCTACCAATGCTTTTGAAACAAGGCTATCACATTTCTTTGCCCATGTTTTACATTTTTCCAGAGCCATTGATAATAAAAGTCATAGAAGGAAAAATATGGTTTGTAAGGAAGTATTTTAAAATAGCATGGATGGCTCAGTGTATGTGGTTAGTGAATACGGGTTTAAAAAAATAAGCAAAACACTATGCCATTTCATAAGAACACATCAGGAGCCTGGTCTGGATATAACCTGGGCCATTCTGAAATAAGTCAATAAATAAAAAGGCAGTGGCATTTTTAACCACATATGCTAACTAGGTCATCTAATAATGATGACATGATTCCAGTCATGCAGGGGTATCATCTACTCATTATGATTCAAGTTATGGTCGATGACATTGATATAACTTAGAAGAGTATAAGATAGAGGGAATATTTCATAGTAAATAGACCAAGAATGATTCCCTTTGGAATACTAAAGGTACAAATTGCTTTAGTTTTCATTTCCAGGGCGCTAAATTTGTATTTCATGCGAGGGCCTATAATTGATGACTGCTTACTTCTCTGGGTGCAAAGGGATAAAAAAATAGATTATGATTGTCAAGGTTGTTTGTGTTAGTAGCTAAAATGGTAAGCAGCACCCTGAAATCTTTATAAACAGCACACAGATTTTTTTAAAGGAAAACAAGAAAGCATCGGGCAAAAAGTTGCAAACCAAAATACCCTGTACACTCCGGCTGACACGGTTCACAGTTTCCCTTGGAGCAATGGCTGCATCGGTTAACAGCAAACACATTCCAGTGCATCCATCCAGGATCCTCTCTAGATTCTTTCAAGAACTTCACAGCATTGAAGATTTTTTTAATTTTTATTGCATATTTTTAAAATATGAAATACCTGTGTTCATTTTCTATTTTGGTACTCTTTTTCAAAAATTCTAAGTTGATTAATAAAAGCATCTCAATGTTGTTATACTTAGCAAATCATTTAAAATTCATAATAATTACTTCCATATGTCAAATTCTCCTCTTCCCCAAACTCCCAGTTGCCTCTCATTATCTTAGATAGCCCTATTTCTAAATTTCTCTTGATGTGCTGTAGATACTATTATGTCCTACTTCTGAGAATAATTCATTACCTTTCTGTGTGTTGAAGTATTAATTTATATAAGCAAAGGGCGATCACATTTAGTTAAGAAAAATAAGAAGCTATTATTCTAGGGAGATTCATTTTGGTCCCTAACCTCATAAGGGGTGTGTGTGTGTGTGTGTGCGCGTGTGTGTGTGAACTAGATAACTGACAAATCCACCCTTTGCAAACAAGCAGCAGGTTTTTATCTCACACTACAAGAATGCTGTCATTTTTAAAAGGCTAATTTTGAAAATAATTATAAACTCTATAGTGACTTTTCATATCAGCTGATACTTATCTGTTACACAGTGTTTTTCAATCTATCTATGGGAGAGAGAAGAAAAAATTTTTCAAATTCCCAATTTATAATGAACTAATACTTTAGTAAAATACAATAAATGTTGCTGTCATGTCTAATTATTTATGAAAGTTTTTAATGTTTGCTCTCAGTGTATATATCGTCCTACTGCAGACCAGCAAAGGCTGTATTGCTTCAGAGTTTGGTGCATGGTATCTAAGAGGTAACTTCTAAGTGTTCCTCAAATAGAAGGCATAAAATTCTGTTTTTAGAAAACTGAATTAAATGTTATAGAAATATGTAAATTTATCTTTGTGAAAGCAAAATAAATCAATCTTTTTTTTTTCTCTTCTGGCATGCAGGAATAGAGGTTAATAGTTAAGAGAGAACTCTGTCTGGGTGACTTGAAAAAAGATTAAAGTGGTTCAGATTCGGAAGGGGCAAGAGGTAAGGAGGGAAATTCACTGGACTTTGGCAAGTATTTAAAGGAGCAGGGCATGGAGAGCAGATGAAGTCATGCTTTAGATGATATGCCATAGTTTACTGACCAGAGATATTTACAGAGAAGCTGTCTGGGTAGTCAATAATATTCCTAAGAGAACTTATTTTTTTTAATCACATTTAATATTGACTAAGTTTAACCCCTATATTATTTATATTGCAATTGGCTATTCTTACAGATAATTTGATAAAATAGTAGATTAACAAAACAGAAGCTTATTTTTATTCAGGCAGAAGTTGTCCTGATAAAATAGTCGCTAGTATTGGTTAAGTAGTGCAAGAACATCTGTGCTGAGACCTCTTGTCCATTTTGTCATGGTCCCAAAATGTTTGCCACAGCTGTCGCCATCAAATCTGCATTCCAGGTAGAAAGAAGTAGCAGATGAAAAGGAGAAAAAGGTGACATATTTATCTGCAAAAAAAATGCCATTCACTACGACACATGGGATGGAACAGTTAAATGGCACTTGTTACCACAAAGGAGATTGAACAAGGCAGGTTCCGTAAACTGGATTTGGCCCGAACCAAGGAAAAAGGGCAGAGGGGAAATTAGGTGTGCAACTAACAGTATCTGCCATGTACTTCAATTCTGACCTGAACCAGGGAGAGGGTAAGTACAATTATCTAGCGCCAACTCTTTTTCAGAAACTGTACTAGAAGCTGTGGTTGCATGATCTCATTTCCTTCTCTCAGTAACCTTAAAGGGCAGCATCGTGATGCCCATTTAACAGACGGAAACACCGAGTTTTTGAAAGTTTAAGTGGGAATAAACAAGATTGTGGAATTCTATCATGAACTCACACAAGATTGTGCCCCCTAAAATCCCGCCAGTTTAAAGGCAAGAGTTTGCTTTGTTGAGATGGTAACACTGTGGCTTTTCATGATTTGCACAGTTGGATATGCACAGGGGCATCGTAGTCACGGCTCAACTGTGAGCTGAGCAGCGCCGGCTCCAGGCTCGGGCTCACCAGGCGAGGTTGCCCTTTGGCCAGCCACCTCTTCTTTCAAATCTCCAACGAAGAGATTCACCACTTCCCTGGGTATTTGCGGCACCATCTGGCAACTCCTGCAGATGAAGCAAGCTCTAGTCACAGTGTAAGGACATTGCCCTTCCCTCCTATCACTACTGTTTCCCACGGGTTTCCATTCCTCTGTGTCTTTACTTTCAAAACTGAAATCACTAAGTATTTAACTTCAAAGTGTTTAAGATCTTACATACTAGATATATTTCCATTTGAATAAGACAAGCTGGAATATCTAAAAGCTTTCACAGGACACAGAAATAAATCTCTAACCGTGGAATCTGTGGCACTGGAAAAGATATCTTAAAGACGAACATAGCATTTTCTCCATGCCCCTCAAGTCACATGTCGAAGGCTGTGTACTACACCTATGCCATCTGTAGGAGATTTTTCTAGGACAGTCATAATCCAAAATATTCCCTCCATCTGTCAGATCATGTGTCAGACCATGTGTCTCAGTTTCTAATTCAGAAAATATGGCCCCTGTGCTTACATCAGTCTTGTTTACAGTCACTTCTACCCGAAATGGTGCTCGGTTGTTGTTGGATTTTTTTTTTGCCTTATCCTTAGTTGACATGAAGAAAGCTGCTCACCTCCACCTCACAGGCATCTCATCTATCTCACCTCATACCTGAAAGCTAGTGTTCATTTCCTCTCTAGTTAAACCACTTTAGCTCATCTGGGTTCAACATTGAGCCAGCACAGTCTCTGGCATTGAGAGGCACTTAATAAGTATCTCTTACATAAACAAATGTCAATATTTTCTTTTTTGTCTTCCCCTCATACCTCCACCCCCAGGACTAGAAGCTCTAAAAGAGACCCAAAACTGATGGGAATTTGCAAGGATGAATAATTGAGAAAATTACAATGGGAGGAGGGGAAAGACAAGAAGCCCTCGCTTCCATGTGGCGCAGATCCGAGCACACCAGCAGAGACGAGGTTCCCGAATGAGTGAGGCCATTGCATGTCGGACAGTAGTTCCTGTGATCTCTACTACATGGCCTTTAGAGTCATGCCAGCAGATCTTAACTTGAGTAATGATTAGATCAGCATAAACCGTATGCTTGTAACCTCAATTAATTACCTGCAACTATTACATGTCAATACAAGGAACCGCAGCTCCCTGGAAACAGCACCTGGGGAAGTGTGCAGAGAACACGACTTTGTTGCTTCTAAGTCACAGCATCCTATATGTTCCATGTTCGTAATCCAGGCACTATGTGGGTGTGAATGAACATAACAATACTACCTGACCTTGATGATTTCCAGCACTTTTTAGACACTTTAGGTAAGTGAACTTATTTAGTGCTGTCAAAAATAATTCAATGTGAATTTGTTCACTTACTAATTGAAACATGCCTTTATCAAATACCTACTATGGGACAAATACTATTTTTCTTGTTGAGGATAAAGTAGTGAACAACGTAGGTGCGGCCACTTCTCTCATATAATTCACATCCTAGTACAAGCAGGAGCATTTAAACATATAAGCAAAGAAATAAATTGTTATATCAAGCGGTGATGAGAGGAACAAAAAAGGAAGAGGACCTAGGAACTCTGCCTGGGGATGTATCTGAGTTCTCTTTTTCCTCTCTCTCCTCCCATGAGGCTGTGGGATTAGTAAAGGGCTTTTAGAACCACTAAGAGTCCCCTGTAGCTCCTGCTACAGAGCCTTGGGGCAAAAAAAGCTCCTTTACCTTTGTTATTCTCTCCCCTCAGTCCAGCCAAGCCGGGAAAAGAGGACAGGGAGGCAACTGAGTCCTCAGGGTTCACAAGCAAGCCAGCCGACGCCCCGGGGTTGGGGCAGAAACCAAGGGGCCCTTATCATTCACTAGCCCCTGACGTCTCTGAGAAGCGAGAGAAACGATGTGCCATCTCCTCACACAAACAGAAAAGTTCCATGTGCTGGCCAAGAGGTAACGATTAGGCACTCCCAACTGTCACACAGCTTAGAGTAATGATGTGTGTTTATTACCTGTCAAGCCCATCCTCAAGGAGTCTCCTGAGCCCGCCCACGGCGGAGGGCTCTGACCGCTCACCGAGACAGCCCGATCTGGGCCCCCGCGGTCACAGCAAGTGCCATCCGAAACCTAGAAACCAAACTCACCAATCAAAGGCACCAAGGAAAACTAGTCTTTTATAATCAATAATCAATGCTATGTCACTTTTATTTTTTAAAAAAAAACACTTTCTGAAAGTCCATCAGGATCGGCTCTGTGCTAAACCAAATGCAGAGTAACAAGGACATTTTTTATGACCTCCAGGAGCTTAGAAAGGGAGTTTGAGAGATAAAACACATATGTAAAAATGATTAATGCCGAAGCTCTAAAGCGAAGCAATGCAACCATAGAAGTACAAGAAAGAAAACACAGACCAATACTTTCCAAGCTCGGGGTGATGAAGGTGTTTCTAAACCTGGCACAAAAGACAAAAACCATTACTAATAATATTTATCTTGACAATTAGTGTATTACTGATGATGATAACAAAAGTTGCGGCTGCCAGTTCTATTTCCACGCTGAGCAGGCATAGCCCCTCCAGTGACAGCAAAGGTAAGCAGTGCGAGCTAAGCAAAGGGAAGCATAAATCACCTCAGCCCTGAGCCAGCCCCCAACGCATCTGGGTGATGCCTCTGCGTGTCCCACCCAAGGTTGCGATGGAGTGACATCAGCTGGGCAAAACATCAGAAGGAGGATTTTGAGCACACAGCCCACCGGAGATGCTCCACCACACCTGTGTGCTTGATTTACTTATTTATTCCGACCTGTACCTACTGCCCCTGGCCCTGCTTTTGACTCCACGCCACGTCTACCTAGGAATCCCACCCTTGAGGTAATCTTGACCAGCCCGGGCAACCCCCTAGCGCTGCCAGTTGCTCTGCCTCAAGTTGGCTCATAGAGTTACCTCTATTTATGATCTTTTCATTACAAATATGTAACATGTTTTAATGCCCTAGATTTTCTTATATGAAGCCTACCTACTTCTTCCTAGGAGACAATACTGGCTGATTTTTCCCAATTTTGTTTAAACCACATTTTGCTTTTGTGATTAGGATGTTCCAAGTACCAGAGGTTACATTCTATTACAGTTTATAGATGCTATTCAACCAAACTCTCTGTTTTCCACACTCCTTATACTTTTGGTCCTGATATTGTGTGTGACTTGTTTTTTCCCCAGATGGCTAATTTCACTTATTTCTAAAATACTATTTGAACTTGAACTTACAAATATAATCTATTTGCAATCTTCTTTGTCATATTTACTCTCCAATAACAAGAAAATAATTGTTAATGCTTATTGACATATACTATTATGCAAGATACTATTGTTTACATGTATTATCTTATTTAATGTCCATTATGAGATAGATGCAACTGTCATCCCCATATTACAGGTAAGGGAATTGACACGCAAATAAAGTAAATAAACTACCCAAGACAAAGCAGGTAATAAGCAGCAGAGACAAGATTCAAACGCATGCAGTATGATTTAAAAGCTTAAGTTCTTCAACACTGCACTATAAATAAATGAGAATATTAATAACTAAAATTATATAACTATTTAAAATCTTCCTAATGGCCAAAAACAGTAAGCATGCAACACCATGAACAAAGCTATAATACAAGCAACAAACTGAAAAAAATATATATATGGGCTAAGGCAGAAGGAACGCCTGCTTGAGCGTGGTTAGTAAGGTAATAATATGGGTGTAATAATTTATAGTTTTAATTTGAACATTTCACCTACAATGTCATATGGTGTGCTTGAGTGTGATATTGTTATGTTACAGACTGACATGCTTATGCTTTTGTAATAAAAAGGTATTATTTGTTCCAGACCCTATATATTTCAAATACTTTGTTAAAATATAAAGAGTTCTTATAACATATAAAGAGTTCCTGTCTACCGAAAATGGACAAAAATGATAACGGACACCACTCCCCCAGAAAAAAGAAAAGACAATGTACAAATGTACCCATGAAAAGATCCTCCTTATTCAACCTCTCCCAAAGCCATCTCACCACTACCCATGGTAGCAGTAACCAGCACATGCAAATGACCCTCTGAGTTTTGTCTTCAGCCTCTGCTCTCTATATGCCCCAGACTCCTTCCTCACTTGTCAGCTCATCATTTCCACCTACGCATCCCAAAGGAACCTCGAAGTAAGATAGCCAAAACCCGGATCCCTGGGTCTCTCCCGAGTGTTGCTGATCTCTCTGTGAGGGCTTCTCACCTCCATCTCGAACACAGACTGGAAGCCTTAGGCTTGTTCTGGTGTTGCCTCCCCCTCACCTCCTATACTTCATCTACCAGCAAACTTGACCTTTTGCCTCCTTCTCATCTCTTCTGTCTGTCCTCTTACCTCTTCTCCATTGTCCCCACCCTTTATCCAAACTACTATCCCTCACCCACACTTTGGAACAGTTTCTACCTGGCTCTGACATCCACTAAGAACCTTCCAACCCGTTTCCCACGGTGAAGCCACAGAAACTCAAACCCAGCCCTTTCGTCTCCTCCCCGACGCCAGGCAAATCAGGCCAGTGCCTTCCCTCTGTCCTCAGAATCAGGCTTCCGGTCCACATGCCAGGCCCCCCTATCTCTCTTGCCTTGCCTCGCCTACCTGGCCCTTGTTCCCCACTCTCTGATCACACTGGTCCTTAGTCCCCCAGCTGTCCCACCCTGCCTTCCAGACATTTTTGGTGTGCATGGAGCCCTGCCGACTGCTCTTCCTCCACATCTTCCCCTCAGCATGGCTAATTCAGCTCTTCTGTAATATCTCAGATACATCACACATTCCTGGAGACACCTTTTCTGAGCTTCTACACTGGGCAGCCTCTTTTCTTTTATAGTCCCTTGAACTGCTCCGCCGTGGCAGCGACTCCAGATATACTTATTTATTTGACTAGTAACTTCATTAATGCCTGGGTCTCTATTATGAGTCAAAGTATGTCCACCGAAACAAAGATATGTTGAAATCCGAAAGCCTAGAATAGGACTTTACTTGGAAATAAGACCCTTGCAGAAGTAATTAGTTAAGAGGGAATTATACTAGACTAAAGACAACATGACTACTTTCCTTACCAAAAAGGCACCCTCCATGTGCAAACAGGGACACAGGGAGAACTCCATGCGAAGATGGGGGTGCTGGAGCGATGCCTCTACAAGCCAAGGGATGCCACAGATCACCAACAAACAAAAGCTAGAAATCGGCAAGGAAGGGTTCTCTAACAGGCTTCAGCGGGAACAGGGCCCTACCAGCACCTTGATTTTTAGACTTCCTAGAAATCCCCCAGAACTAAAACAATAAATCTCTATTGTTTTAAGCCACCCAGTTTGTGTTGCTGTTATGGCGGCCCTGGGAGCCTGATACAGCGGCCTCCTCAGACTCTAAGCCCCATGAAGCTGAGAACTCTTTTCTTCTCACTACTACTTGCCCAGGTAACATAGCACAGTGCCTGTACATACCAGCCATTCAACAGACATTTTAAAAAGAATGAAAAAATAAGCTATGACATGAATGAAAATAACTTAAATGTCATTTTTAACTCAAAGAAAGTGAAATAAAGTTCATGGACAAAAATCAAAACATTGTTAGTACCTGAGAAAGGGAAATAAACAAGCATGGAGTCCTGGTGGATGATGGGAAGACAGGTGCTCACATGCCACTGCTGGCAGAAAAACTGAGACAGTCTCTCTGGATCCTGAAAAATACAATAAATTTCAAATTTTTAAAAATTTTATCCACGTTAACCTAGAAATTACACTTCTGGAGTTTGATATATCATAAGGAAAAATGTTACAAGTGCAAAAAGTGTATCTACAAGGATATTCACTGAGGCTGTATTCACAGAAGACCAAAGATTTTTTAAAAATCAGAAACAACCCAAATACCCACCAACAATGAATGGCTTGAGTCAGTTTATGGTACATCCACATTTTATAATACTATGAGACCATAAAAAACTAATTGAGGTCTCTATTTGTTGCTATAGAAAAATTAAGGAGTTGGCAAAACAGTTTGTATAGTATAGTTGGATCTTTAATAAATGAATATTGTGTATCAACGTAAAGTTAAATCTTAAAGAATAAATACAAGAGTATTAACCGTGGCTATGTCTAGGTAATGATATGACAAAGAATTTTTTAATTCATTCCTTACATTTTTTCCTTTACAGTCTATGATTTTTCAGTAAGCTCTATTCTTTTTACAATCACAAAAATAATAAAACTATTTCCAGAGAGTTAAATAAGACTACAAAGTATTATGTATTAAGTGTCAAATGAATGCTATTATTCAAGAAGTACAAACGTCATCCTCTGTGCTCTCTGGATTCCAATCTTAAAAATGCTAAAATGTTGAGGCACACTCCCAATTCACAACTCTTCTTCCCATTAATTGAAAAGGGCTCAGAAGCCAAGAACTGGGCACAGTGCCTTCCCAGGAGATTTATAGCCGCTCCTCAGGCAAGCTGCAAGGGGAACCAGGAGAGAGATGGCCAATCCACCCACAGGCAACGGCTCAGGAACCACGTGGCTCTCAAGGGGGAGAAAACTGGAATGCAAGCAGTTCCAGTCCTGGGAGCCAAGGCCGGCGATGGGAAACAGGCCAGGGAGAGACCAAGAAAAAGCCCGTCTCTCAAAAGTTTTATTGTTAATATTATTGCCAATTTGTCATTATGTACTTTTCAAGCCCCCAGTTGGTCTTCTTACTCATAACAATGGTCAGAATCTATTCTTATTGTTTCACTAATGCAGAATTCAACAAATGGTCACTGGTGAACTGTCAAAACCCTGCGAACCCCAGTGGCTTCTTATTTACATGGGCATCTTTGTTACCCTGGGCACGTTCTCCCAGTCCTCAAAGGAACTGTAGTGTCACCGCAGCTGACAACAGCCAGGGCTCCTGGTGTGGAGCTCTGAATTTAGCCTTGGACGACGGGAGAATCTGACTCTCCTAATAACATGTCGGTTGTTTTCCCATTCTCCCCATCTCCTCACAGCACTGCTTTCTGCAATAAGGGGAGATCATTTTCTCCGAATATTTGCTGAGATTGAAAATGACACGAGGTGCACCAGTGCTCTCAAGGGGGCATCTCAGCTGTGCCTAAATTAGCACGAAGCCGGGGAAACAGCTTCATTTGTGAAACCTCGTCAAGTGGGGGTGTCGCAAGGGCTGTCTCTGCAACGAGTTACCTGGAACTCAGATTCCCCCTCCCAGAGGAAAGCAACGGCTGGCTCTTGATCTTTGCTTTTCTTCTCTTACCTGCCAACACACCCAGATACAGAAGCAGTGCCTGGAACGTAGGTGCTCAATAAATATTTGTAGACTTGAACCGAAACTCGTTTCTGGGATTTCTTTCTTGCTTTGATGTGAAGTGCACCTTGTTCGTCAGACAAAATCAAAAGAAAAATTGAGTTGATAATGCAAGAGAGACAGCTGCCCTCTGATTGAGGACCAAGAACCAGTGCTAACTTCTGTCTTGCTCCCTGTTCCTTGGTGAGTGAAGTCGCATGACACGTGGCTGCTCCTGCCTTCCTCACACTCCCTCTTGGCTCTGTCGCCAGGAGCAGCCAAACTCCCCCTGGCTACTAACGACCGAAATACTTTGATCTCTTGGTCCTCTTTACGAACCGAGTTATCCTCAACTCTGTCTTCAATTTTCAACTTTACCAAAACCCACGGAGCCGTGATGAACTGGTGTGTGCGTGCAAACATCAGGCTTGGAGGAGCTGACACGGGCTGGATTATGCCTGTGAGACCTGCCTGAAACGCTCTGATGGCTTCTCTTATGTTTCATATCAGATGTTCAGGGTAAACTATTTAAGATTCATCTCCCTATTTATGCCATAAACGGTTTCATTGCTGACACCTTTGCAGAGGACGGTTCTGTGCAGTGCCCTTTTAGCAGAAGGCCCTGCAGTCTAAGCAATTTTGGTCACAATACCAACTGCACTGATTAAATTAAAAGGACACCTGTGAGGTTCTTTTTTTCCCTCCTTTGTTTCTTATAAAATGCTCCAATAAATAGGTTAAATTATCTGTGTCTGAAAAAGAAGGTAATTCTCTCACTGGCTTCTTCCTCTATTACACTGCTTTAATAGAAACCAACCTTCATTCCACACAGTGTCCTTCATCCAATTAACCTCACTGCATCAAAATTCTTCTTGTAATTAACCAATACCTATTACTTCCCCCAACAGCCACCCTAATTCACTTACTAACCCTGTGTATTTCTATACTTTTCTTAGACCTCATCTAAATCAATACCAGAGAGTTTAAATGGGCGTTTTCCGAAGCACCGGATTATTTATTAGTAGTACTTTCTGGCAACTTCCTGTAGCTTGTCGGAGCGCAGGCCTGAACTCAGCCAATTACCACAGGTGAAACAGACCAATGGTCCTAAGGAAAATTTGATAAGCTTGGTTTCTCCTTTCTATTACCTTTTGGTTAGAATTTCACAGGGCTTAAATCAAGCAGCATCTCTCAGGGACCTAAGAGCTGCTGCTTTCTCTACAAGCACAGAGAAAAGGGCTGGAGAATGGCACTCTAATCAAATCCCGGCTTCATGCAATTGACGATCGGTGGGCTTTCACATTTGGGTCTGGACCGTTTGCTCATCTTCCGGGTTGGGCCCGTGGATAACAGCAGCCAATAAAGCGTAAAAGCGTGTGTCCTGTAACATCGCTGCTGCTTGTTATCTGGAGGACTCTGGAGAATCACAGAGAATAATGTAATTAGTAGGAATGTGCCATTGTACAGGAAAATAAGAGGAAAGAAGACAAGTTTATTTCTGCATATAAGTAACTTAAGTACAGCTTAATGCAGCGGCCCACTGGACCATCGAAAACCCTTTCACTCCAAAAGCAGGAGCAGTGGAGTCAAGAATTACAGCTAATTGAAAGGCAGGAAAATGGAAAAGTTTTGTGTGGCTTAACCACTGTATCTGAATAAACACTGCATCTCTGCCAAAACATTTTCATTTGCGGCCTCTCAGAATCTTTTCATTAACATCAATGGACCGTGCAAAGAAATACACTTTGATTTTACAGTCAGAGAGGACATCCTTGGGGTAAGGGAGGGTCTTAATATAGAAGAGAGAAAGTTGAAATGTGTTATTATTACTAATAACAATAGAGTAATAACAACACCAGCCACCATCTTACATTAACGTGCTCAGTCTCTGCACACATGTTCCATTTAATCCTCCCGGCACCCATATGAGGCATGTTCTGCTGCTATCTCTCATTTTATAAATGAGGAAACTGAAGCTGAAAGAGAATAAATAATTTGCTCAGGTCACAGAACTGGTGAGAGGCAGAGCAAGGAAGTGGCTCCAAAGCCACACAATGAATCATACTATCCCTTACTTTCTTAGTTACATCTTCATTCAAAGGGACTTTTCAGAAATGAATCTCTTGCAGTGCAAAATTCTTCTTCAGGTAGGAGCACTTATTGTGATCCGATTAGCAAACATTATTGGCCTGGAAAAGAGTGGGGATGAGCCCAATCCAAGAGGTTCTCGCTTCCGAGTTACCATAGAAGAGGACATTGCCCTTGACCTTGGTTGACCTTCTCCCTTTATCACTGCAACTATGCATGCTTATTCCACAATCCCCTTCTGACACCTTCATCTTCTCTCTACTTCTGTCTCTCAGAAAAATTACAATTGTAAACTTTATGTATCATTTTATGTTTAACACTTAAATGTAGAGGAGCCCTTTTGATAGTAATTGTATTTTCCTCCCTGGGAGCAACCTCTTCGTAGATTTCTCTAAACTTCTGTCTGATGTTCTTTCCCCCTCTGCTCCTTTCATTATCTTCTCTGCCACACTGTTCCTTACGTTGTGCCTTATTTTTCTCTCCTGAAATCACGGCCCCCAGGGACTACATACACAGTGCAGTCATTAAGGTGCTCTTTATTCTACCCACTCTCCTGTGACCATCCCAGGTTGCTTGTTTCTTGGATTTTTAAATAACATTCCTGGCATCAAATTCATCAGGGCCAAGGTGTCCAGAAACGGTGCATGTGTAGCATTGTCTTTTCTTTAAGTACATTTCTAATTATCTGGAATTCTTCCTGAGCAGCTCTGTTCCATTTTACTCTGTTGCTGTTGTAATTTTTGTTATATCTATGTTTCTTCTTATAATTATTATCATTATTCATATTTGAAAGAAGGAGGGGGAGTGAGGAGGAGGTGGCTGATGAAGAAAGAGGGTGAATATTGAAGAGTTGGAAGCCAGTCTCTTGGGCAGCATCTTATAGTCCTGCCCCATATAGAACCCATCTGTCTGGCACCCCCCACACTCAGAGCACTAAGGACAATCCAAGGTGTTAACAAGCCAATTTCATAAAAACTCTTCCACACTGAGATATAAATAAATGTCACAAATGGACCGTGGGGCAGAAAAGTAGCTCTGAATTCTCTGTGTTTGTTTTATTATCTAATGCCAAGAAAGGGTGTCTATGAAGGCAGGGATTTGTCCAGGCACGGGAGCTCAGAAGCACAATGTACTTGTTCACAGGTCCAGGCTTCTCCTTCAGCGTCTCCCAGATCCCTCCCATGGATGATCGCCCAGGCCAGTTCTAAAGTAATGAACCCTGACAAAGGAGCCAAGCTTTCCTCCCCTCTAAAGCAATCCTCTATATCCCTTTTATCGGTACTTTCGGGGCCATTAGTGGTTTGTGTCTGTAGAGTTGGTTCACCACACCCATTTCCAGTCTGGAGATCCCCTCAGTATCCTTTTAGATATCTACCAATAGCCAAAAAACCTAGGTTAGTAAAAAATCCTTGTTCTGCCGTGGGTTTTAGTTTCCAAAGTCAGCTCCACAGTGAACCACGCCTCTGCGTAAATCCCCTCTGTTCCCACCTGGACTGGCCCCTGTGACTTGCTTTGGCTGGTAGAATGCAGCAGAGGTGATGCTGCATGACTCAGAGACAAGGTCATAAAAACATATGAGCTCTTGAAATTCTCACTCTGAGGAAAGCCAGCCACTAGGTAAGAAATCGGACTACTCTGAAATCACCTTCTTTGAATAAGTCCACCACAGCCAGACAGAGAGGCTACTGGGGGAGAGAGCCAGGCCTGGCCAATCCTAGCTACTTCAGCACTTCCAGTGGAGGTACTAGCCATGTACGGGAAGGTGCCATCTTGGACGTCCTACGCCTTCCATCCCAGCCTCCACCTGACTGTAACTGCAGCAGACACTGGGCCCAGTTGTTCAAGAAACCTTGAGAGATAATAAAAAAAAAAGTATTCTAAGCTACTAAGTTTTGGGATGGTTTGTTACACAGAAATAGTTAACAAAAACATCTGCCTTTCATCTGTCCCCATACCCAACCTGAACTCAGAAATGACTGTTTCTCCCGAGGCCTCCTTTCTGTCCCATGTTTCATAGAATTTTAAATTCTATGTTGGGAACTAAGAAAGAGCCCTATGGAACTCCACGATGACAAGAGGCATAAAAGGTCTAAAGGGGCAATTACTAGATACAGTAAGTCAGCCTTGGGGGTCTGCCCCTTTTTTCTTTAGCCAGTGTCTAAACCTGAGAAATGCTACATATCAAAGTATCAAAACGGAAGTCAAAGATTTTGAGAAAAACAAATATATAGAGTTCATGATACCCTAGGTTTTCTCAATTCAGGTTAATTCATTTGCATCTACAGTTCAAAATACATGACTTACCTGTTAAGGAGTGCATCATCATCAGGAATGGAATGAGGGCCGTTTGCCTAAGACATCTGATGACTGAAAACCATTCCCCATGCTATGTCTTCTGACCTTGTAGAGGGTCAATATGTGATCCCTTCAGGAGACTTTTATGAAGATGGTTGAATATGTCTTCTAATCCCACTTTTGGTCAGGGATAAAACAAGACCTATAGAAAGCAAAGTAATCTAGGATGGTCTGATTAAAGACACTGTTTCTAAACAGCATCTCTGTGTGGGCTCTACACACAGAGCTCAACAGATTTCTGCTGAAATGTAATTACAGAAAAGAAAATATTTTTCATGTATTAATTATCTCTGTTTAAAAAAAATGTGCACGTTGTGAGCTGTCAGAAAGCGAGACTTTAATAAACCAATCTCTTTGTTTGCCTTTGCTTCTAGAAAACAGAGCCACTGTAATGCCTGACACCCCTGATGTCTTCTCCTGCCTGTAGAAAGAAGATTCCATCCTGAAGCATCACACCAGGTTTAATCTGTAAACTATCTCAAGCATCACTGAAAGTAGGACAGGGTCCAAGTTTATAAGCTCAGTAGGCTCTAGCTACCAACCAATCAGCAAAACCGAACCATCCAAAAACTATCGATGCCATATGAACCTGTACCAGTGTTAGGGGCTGTTTTGGGGTGCCAGACTGTCCATGAGATTTTGCAGATGCCTACTGAAATCCAGACCCTGTGCAAGCACAGCAAGGGCTCCTCCCTCCATTCTGCTGCAGCCCTGATAGTCTTTCTAATGAAACACTTTTAAAAATTTTTTAATTCTCACCAGGGGATATGTTTACTGATTTTAGAGAAAGAGGAATAGGCAGAGAGAGACAGAGGGAAACATCAATGTGAGAGAGAAACATCGGTCAGTTGCCTCCTTCACACACTCTGACCAGAACTGAACCTGCAAACCAAGTCATGTGCTCTGACCAGGAATCGAACCCACTACCTTTTGGTATATGGGACCATGCTCCAACCAACTGAACCACCGGGCCAGGACCAAAACACTTTTTTTTTTTAAGGAGAAGGGTAGTCCCTACACACTTATAGCTACAAATTTCTCCTTTAAAATTAGGTCTTTGAGGTTTTCACACTTTAGAAACAGTGTCTGTAACCAAACTCTCCTAATCACTTTACTCTCTGTGGATCTCTTTGACCTCCGACTTTTTAGTAGAGTATGGGAGGAAGAAAGAACAGTAATTGTGCAGCTAGGACAGTCTGTCCAGAGTATATGATTATCCTATAATTTGTGTTCAAGAAAGGAAAGAGGCTTGAGTGTCAGACAGACCTGGATTTAAGTCCTTGCTGTGCTTCCATGCGCAAGATCCGGCCTCTCAGGGTCTGCCTGCTCCTCTGGAACAATAAAGCTAATGACACTCGCTCATCAAGCACAGACAGAGTGGATATTCAATGAGGGCCGGCAGAAGGAGGAGATATAGTAAGGATTACATTAACTTTGCAAATTAGTCACTAAGATCTGGTAAGAGAAAAGTTATGCAAATATCTGGGCTTGGGGACTTTCTTAAACTATTTAAAATGGTAACTGAATGTAAGTAAAAGAAAATAGCATGTTTTACATTTTCAATAAAATGTCCATTCTTGATCTTTCCTCCCAGAAAGGCTGTATATGTGTGTGTTTACTAGGTATAAGCACAAAGTACCCAGAGGACTGAGTGACGGGAGAGAAAGCGAGCTGCAGGCTTCCGGGAAGGTTGCTCTCTAGAAAGCCAAAAGTAACATGACCAACATTAGTTTCAGAGGTTATGAAAGTCTACTTGCAAATGATATTGTCTTATTTATACATGGAATGCATTGCAACGTAACTGACACATATATTACTACACATCTATTGATTTTGCTATTCTTATTTAGCCAAGAAGAAATCAAAGCACACTTCAGGGTATAATATCTGCATCAGAAGCCCATATGTGCTGTTTATTTTTATGAATCAAACACTCGGTTTATAGTTATTTGCTCTTAATTTGAGCCCTGAACTAGAAGTCTTTCTTTTGAAGATATCTAGTTAATTATAAGAGCACATGAACTACAGACTGAAACAATCCTGGAAATATTATGTACGTTTGTAATTGTGTCAAAAACAACTCATTTATTTTTTTTTTTAAATCTGTATGGGGGGAAAAAAGCAAAGCATCTATATCAGAAAAGGAGGAAACACTGAATTAGAGTTTAGCATTTTTCTTTAGTATTTTTTAAGCATATTGTGACATCTGGGATTTTTTTAAAGATATATTTAGCATAGATTAATTTTATTTGGGTAGAGGTTAAAATTACCATAGTGACAAACCAATGATATTGAGGTTTTGATATTCTCATGATAATTGTTATTTTGATGATGGAGAAAAATGTCATCCAGCAATTAATCTTAACTTTTGGTTTGGCTGGTTTTCTGCTGGGTAATAATTTCTAGTAAGTTATAATGCAGCAATTCTAATTTTTCTAATTTAACACTATTCTTTAAGCCATTCTGCCTTTTTGGTAGAATTTCCTTTAACTGATAGCATATCAGCAAGACCCCAGCTCCCATTATACCCATTTTGTCCAAGGAGAAAAACTAAGTTTCTCAGTTATAGACTCCTCTTAACTCAAGTCATACTCTCAACAGAAGGGTTTATTTTGTTTTGTTTTTCAGGTTAGGAAAGTCTCTATCATGAGGTCATGAGAAAATAAATTGCAATATCAAAAGAAACAGGAATGGGGACCATTAATAGGTCAGAAAATAAGGCTAGTGATGCAAAGTCTGATGTAAGCTATATTCAGTCCCTTAAGGAAGTTTACTTTTATTTTTTATGATTGTTTTCTGTAAAATGTCTTTGGTAAATATACTTAATACTTCAGAAGACACATCTTTCAGGAAGCACCGTTGCACTCAGGTTCTACCATAGTATTCATGCCACAAATGATCAGAGCTAAATTTAAAATGCAACAGTCTTATAATGTGGATGACTAGGCAGGCTGGAGCCCAGCATCCTATAACTGGTTTCATCTGTACTTACCACATCCACTTCCTCAAAATCTCCTCAGTCCCCTCAGGGTTATTTGGCCTATTCTCTCACCAGCTTTGTCAAATGTCACCTGGAACCTCTTGGTGTGCATAAGGTGTGAAACTTTCAGCGCCAGTTGTCCTTAGCTGCACTGCCGAGTGTGCTCTCTCTACTGAGACTCTCCCTGAGCTCACTCCATCCTAGCTTTCTGGTCTTTCCTCTGTTAACTCCTGTCCTCTTCCTGCCCCCTGCAAGGGTGATATTCACCCAGTCTCATCTCTCCATTTTCAGATCTTTCTTCCTACCTTCTTCTCAGAAAACTCATCAAGTCACAGGAATCCCAGGATTTGGGGGCATGGAAGTTTTCGACCTAGACTCCATTTTTTATCACCACACTCCTTGGGACAGCTTTTCCCTTCAGATACCTCAGACATCACTTGTATGCTGAGAAACCCCATATTCAAATCCCTTATATCTGATCTGTCATGAAATCCTGCCTGTTACTGCTCTTCAATCTTTTTGATTATCCCTTTTTCCCCATTCCCACTGACACTGCCTTAAATCAGAGCCTCCCCATTTCTCCTTCAAAACGAAAGTCGTATTGTAGCCGGTCTCCCTGAGTTCAGCCTTAGCCCTTCCAATCAATTTATCACACCACTGCCGGAGCAGTCTTTCCCTTTACTTTGTTTTATTTTTAATAAGAATTGCATATATTTATGGTACACAACATGATGATTTGACATAGAGGGGCGAGCAAAAGTCTGTTTACAGTTGTGAGTACATGAAACACAAAGTTTATTCATGTACAAGATTATTTATTTATTCATTATTGTATTATTTATTCCTATTACAAAAAAAGGAATTTATTTATAAAAAATTGTGTATTCTTACATGTTTAAACTTCAGTCATCTTCAGTCACTCTTCATTTGATGTGATACACCTGTCGAGATGTTTTTTTCACTGCTCAGAACAGTTTTTGAACTTGTCAATTTTGATGCCTTTTAGTGCATCTGCCATTTTTTTTGTTTGTTTCACCTCTTCCACATCGGCCATCATCAGCAAAATGTTTCACTTGCAGAACGTTATTCATCAGGGAAACAAACAAACAAAAAAGTCACTCGGGGTGAGATCTGATGAATAGGGATTGTGGGGCATGGAGGTTCTGCCATTTTTGATCAAAAACTGCCGAACACTCAGCATGTGTGTGCAAGTGCGCACATAAATCAACTGTCATGAAATAAGCAAACCGTAGAAAGTCTTCTAAAAAAATTTTCACTGAAGCCGAACGCAGCCTCTCACAATAATGCCAGCTGGTGCATTGATACAGATGGGCTCCGAGAACACTCACCTAGCTGGGGAAGCCTGTACTGCAAGGGGCCTGCACTCCAGAAGATAATTCCGGTTTTTTGGGGTCCCCCCTTGTACTTGTCTTATTATTGTTGTTGTTGTTATTTCATAATTCTTATCTATGATTCGTCATTTAGGTAATGATGGTTAGTAATTTAACCTACATTTTCCCACCCCAGTGTGTGTGTGTGTCTGTGTGTGTGTGTGTGTGTGTGTGTACATAAATATAGAGAGAGAAATGATTATCACGGTCAAGCTAATTAGCATATCTTCTCCTCATAGTTACCTTTTGTGATTGTGATGAGAGCAACTCAAGTCTTAGAAATTTTCTAGTTCCAGTATGATATTATTAACTGTAGTCATCATTTTGTACCTTAAATCTTTAGATTTATCCATCCTATATAACTACAACTTTGTACCAAATATCTCCCATTTCCCCCAATTTCTCCAACCCTGGCAACCACCATTCTACTCTCCACTTCTACGTATTCGACTTTTTTTAGATTCCGCATATAAATGAAATCATGCAGTTGTTTCTTTGTGTGTCTGGCTTATTTCACTTAGAATAATGTCTTACAGGTTCAAAAATGGCTAACGTGATCACAGTGCTTCCAAACTTAAAGCAGTCAGAGAAACCCATTACTCACAGGATGGAGTTCAGCGCTTTGGGGCATCCCCATTTGGATGTTCTACAAAGCAACTCAAAGTCACCAAGTGCCCTACAAGGCACTTCACAGCTAAACTTCTGCCTCTCTCTTCAGCTTTATCTTTTTTCTCTCCCTCACATGTATCCATTTCTCCAAACAGATTCCCAAATAGTTCATGCTCTCTCTTGCCCCTATGCCTTTTCATGTGCTGTTTCCTTGGTCTCCAATGCCCTTTATCTGCTTCTTTGCCTGATTAACTTCTACTTGTTCCAAAACACAACTTGGATGACACCTCCCTCAGGAAACTTTCCCAGCACCCCCCTCTCAGCTGGGTGTCACTGCATGGTGCTGCCATTTCTACCACAGGCATCACTTACCAGGCTGTGTTACATCATCTGCTCACCTGCTCCTCAAGGACACAGACCACACTTCTGTGTCTTTTGTTCAAATGCCAAGCTCAGTATATGACAAACTGTTTATAACAATAATTTGGTATGTGAATTAATTGAACTATACTATTATCAAGTGACTCCCAAATCTACATCCTGAGCCCCGAACTCTCCTTCAGTCCCATATTTTCTAACAGCTGTACATATCTACTTTGGTATCCCACTGTCTCCTCAAAATTCAAACACCTAAAAATACATTTGTCATCTGTACTCTGAAGCAAGCTCCTCTTCTGTCATCCCTATTTCTATACCTGGTACCAGCATTCTATCAATCAAGCCTCCTCAAAGGTTTCAAGTCGTCATGGGCTGCCTCCTGCCCTCATCTTGTATGTGAAGTCTCTTTCCCAGTCTAGTCAACTCTTCTTTCTTGAAACTTGCTTCTTCCTTGCATGCCCCCACTGCCACTAACCAAGCCTTTTGCATCCAATCCTGAAAGTTTTTGCTGAATTTCATAGGCTCTTTGTATATGTTTAACATACAACTGTCAGGTTCCTGCTAAAGCATGACTCTCATTTCAAAAGCAGACAGTTCTTCATAAGGAATAAAGCAAAAACTCCTCAATCTGGGCTTTGCTCCACCTGTAGCGCCTGCAGTACAAGTGAGCTCCTGGGGACAGAAACACAGGTTTCTCTGTCTACCCACTGCTGTCTAACACTCTTCAGCACAGTGACACCCGTAGGATATATTTAGTTAAATAGATAAACCTGGTCCCAGCCTTCATTGCTTTAGACCAGATGGCCCTATAAGTAGCATTAGCCTGCCTTTCTGAAAGTACTGCATTCTTTCTCACTACAAGAAACTTCGACCCATACCTCACACCATATGCAAAAGTTTACTCAAAATGAATTGTAGACCTGAATGTAAAAATGAAAACTATAAAACTTTGAGAAGAAAACCTTTGTGACCTTGGGTTATGCAAAGAGTTCTTAGATATAACTGTAACATAATCCAAAAAGAATAAATTGATTAATGAATTTCATGAAAGTTAAAAATCTCTGCTCTACAGAAGATTCTAAGAACCACAGACTGAGATAAAATATTTTCAAATCATATATCTAATAAGGACTTATATCCAGAATATACAAAGCCCTTTCAAAACTCAATGAGCAGTTCAATTTTTTAAATGAACAAATTATTTGAAAATGCATTTCACCAAGAAGCTATATGTATATGAAAATATGCAGAGCATCATTACTCATGGGGAAATGAAAATTAAACCACAATAAGAGACTACCATTTTTTTTAATTCTGGAAAATGAAAACTAATCTATAGTGACAAAAAGTGGATTAGTAATTGCCTTGAAAGGAGTTGCAGGAAGGTTGGGAAGGAAAGATTATGAAGAGACAAGAGGAAACTTTTGGGAGTGATGGATATATTATGTTGATTGTGATGATGGTTTCATAGGTGTATTCGCCTATGGTCAAAACTCAACAAAAGATATACTTTTAGTATGGGTAGTTAATGGTTTGTCAATTATACCTTAGTGAAGCTGTTTTTAAAAATATTTTCTACAAAAAAATTAAATTACTCACTAGTCAGTATGGCTCCCAGTGACATCTTTTAGAATTGTGGAATATTTGAATTGGTTTAGAGTCTCACCACCCCATTTTACACAGAAAGCTGTGTGGAGCAGCCAGTAGAAAACTAACCTTGAGTTCTTCAATAAACTCACTTCGGTTCAAATCCAGACTCTGCCCTCTTCACCTCTCCAAATCCCAGTTTCCTCAACTCTAAACTGAGGCTAACAGAAGTTGTTGCTTCGGGTCCTTGTGAGAATTAAATGTGATAATATATATAAAGCCCTTAGCACCTTGCATGTGCTCCATAACTGGTGGCTATCATTAAGAAACTAAAGCCCCAAAAGATGAAATGACTAGCTCAAGGTCATGCAATTACGTCACAGCAAGGAGAGCCCTACAGCCTTCTCACCTGCTTCCTAATTCCATGTTTTTTCCTCCATGAACTGTGATCCTTCAACTGTATTTTGCAACATCAAACACATTGCTTAACAACGGAAGTAAAAGTAAGAGGCCCACAAGTAGAATATAGCACCAAGTAAATCTAGCTGTCACAACAAAGAGTAACAGAATTGTCACCCAGAATTCTGCACAGCCACTAAAACTGTGCAACTGACACAGACACCACGTTGGGACCATTTATATGATAACAAACACGGCACAGCCTTCAGCTGGGATTCATGTGGGTAGAGGTGAAAAGGGGGTAGAAAAACTCAAGAACCTCTATATCACAGTCTTGAATTCTTGATCTAAGATCCAAAAACCTGAAAGGGTTCATGCATAATCTTTCAGGGCCCTAGGAACCCCTTAAAATGGTATAAAGACAGTACACACACAGACACAAACTTTTATAAAATTATTAGAGAGGTAAGTGATCCTCCTAAAATATTAAGAACAGATAATATAGGTAGTAAGCCAAATTTTGAGACAGGAATAAGTTACAAAAATTCATAACCATTCGGAAGTCATATCGAAATACAACTTGAAATAGTAAGTTTGGTCTGTTTCTGAGATTCCATGTGAAATAAAATCGATAAGCAACGCTGATACCACCTCCAGTGTTCCAAGCAGAGGGAAGACTCTATCAAAGGCAGGGCTACAAACAATTGGTCTGGCAGTTTGGGTTGGCTTAAACAGTAGGTAGCTGGTTAATTGAGTCAAAACAAAATTGGTTAATTTTTTACCACTCTAACCCCAATTAAATCATAATAAAATTCCTGTTCATAACATAACCCCGATTCTTCAAAAGAACTTTCAATGACACTAAGAAAAAAAAAAAAGGTCATTCTCAATCTTAAGCATTTGTAGGCTACTTTTAAAAATCCCTGAGCGTTTTCCTAAGTACTTATCTAGCAATGGATTGGGTAGATTCTTTATAGGGTGAGAAAAGGAAAATCCCCACTAGAAAGGGGTCGTGATTAAAGTTTACTTTCCTCAGAATGGATAGTGAATCAAAGTTTAGAAGGCCCCTTCGGAGGGACTGATGGAAGATTAATAATGTATGGCGGAAGACAAACATTTTGAAATGTAAATCTGACAAACAAAAAGCGGTATATTATGATAAGCAAGGACAATGAGGGAAAATGGGAGGAGGCTCTTTTACTCAGAGGTAGAATAGAAAGAAACACTGGCTGAGTTTGCAGGGCTTCCCCCACCCCCGCCTTTTTTTAAATGCTTACTTTTGTCTGGACATGGACAAACACTGAAAAGTTATGAGAGAGCAAGGCGAGGAAAGGCTGTTTAACCAAAACAAATCAGGTTCATTTGTAGCATTCCCTAGAGGCTTTGTCTTAAAAAAAGAAAATGAAAAAGAGGAAAGTTTAACACATCACTTTGATATGTGCTTTGCCAGCCAGTTCCCTGCACTTTCCATTTTCTTCCCATCCTTTTTGCTCTCATTCTTACTATTAGATTCTTTTTAAGAATCCATTCCAATTTTCCTCTAATATTTGTGTATAATTTTTCCTCTTTTTACTAAGCTCCTTTTGAAATGCCTCCCTTTGTGTATCTCTAGGCAGGGGGCAGGGTCTTTGCTCTCCTCTTTGGCCCAGTTTACGGGAGCTTGGGGCTTCACCCGGAGCTCTCAGGAGAATTGTGCAAATTGCACCCGGGCTTCCGTTGGAAGAGCCACTCATCCAGGCGGCCCCGTGCTGTGCCCGAGTGCATCAAGGCCATGTCAATCCCTTGATGCTGCCTCATGCTGTGATCTTCCTTTGCAGTGTGTCATATGTCACGATGGGTTTTCCCACAATGCATTCTTTAGTTCAGTGTTTGGGGGGAGGAGAACAAATAATGTGCTCCCGTGGCAGCCAAACATGCTACCTGCAAGGTTGGGGAGCAGAGCACATTTTCCTCTTCCTGAGTGAATTCCTCCAGCTGAAGCTGTCTTTTCCTTCCCATTATTCTAACTCTCCCACCCCTCCCCTACTCTGACTTCAGCTCCTCTGCAAAGTACTTTCTGAAGGTTAAAGCTTTCATCTGGCAAAAAAAAAAATTTGGAATTGCAGACTATCTTCATGAGTTCATTGATCCAGCTATTTGAGCTAAATGTATTTATACAACAAATAATGATATAAGGTGTTTTATATTTTCTATTCAGAGCTCAGACATGAAACCGTGAGAAAATTTACAGAAGGCAGAAGATCCGTACAGATGGACCATTGAGAAATCATCTCTAGCATCATGAAAATGTGAATTTTAATTGCCAGTTAGTCATCACTTTACTTTTTTATAAAAAATGATAATGAAGAACACCTCCTTTGCTATTTAAAATAGCCAAATGTGACTTCCAGACAACACAGTGGCATAGGTAAACAAGGTACACACCTCCTCCTACAACCACATCAAAATTACAACTATACTACGGAGCAACCATCATTAAGAACCACCGGAAATCTGGCTGAATGGAAGTCCTACAACTAGGGAATTAAAAAAGAAGCCACAACAAGACTGGTAGGAGGGGCAGAGACGTCAAATGGGCTGGTCCCCCACCATGTGAAATGGATAAAAATTGGCAGATGTCCCCCTGAGGAGGGAGGGGTCCCAGCTCCACACCTGGCCTCCCGGCCCAGAGTTCCAGTGCCAAGAAGAGAAGTCCCCATAACTCCCATAACTCCTGGCTATTAAAGACCAATGGGGATTGAGGCTGAGGGAGATGGAGGGTCTTTAGAGCCCCAGGCAATTCCTCTTAAAAAAGTAAGCCCACATACAGACTTACTCAGATTCATTCCCTGTAAGCTCCAGTGCTGGGGCAAAAGCTTGAAAGGTACCAGATACATACTGGGAGGAACTGAATTTTCCAATATCAGGGTGAGAGCCAGGGGGAGCAGCTTTGTCCCAGACAGAAGTGCTGGCAGAGGCCATTTTTCCTTTGATGGGCCCTCCCCCTACAGAGCCAGCAGGCAGGCACCGTATCTGAAGCTCCATCAAACTGGCTCACACTGTTAGCCCCACTCTGGTGCTTCCCTGAGGCCCTGCCACACCCCACCCAGCCACCCAACTTTTAGGCCCACCCAAGCTATTTCCAGTGGTTTTTCCATACAGACGTCCTACCTTGGCTCATGCTTCAGGTTTTCCTATAATCTCTCACATCAGCA
This sequence comes from Mormoops blainvillei, assembly GCA_004026545.1. NCBI lineage: Eukaryota > Metazoa > Chordata > Mammalia > Chiroptera > Mormoopidae > Mormoops > Mormoops blainvillei. The sequence goes on along the minus strand of PVJD01000190.1, from coordinate 282,693 downwards.
GCACCTGGCTTCAGCATGCCCCATAGCTCTCACTAAGTGGCCCCAGGCCAGGCATTTGCAGCAGCCAGCCTTGGTTCGCAGCTTGGCCTCGCCGGGGCATCTGTACGCCCAGAACAAATAGCAGGCACCTGCAGATTGCTTTGCAGCGAATGCCAGGTGGCCCCAAGCAGAACACAGATGGCAGCTGACCTTGGCCTGCGTCTCCCAGAAGGCCCCAGAGCCAGCTCACCCAGTAGACAGTTTCAGACCACACTGAATCATCACCACCCAAACCACCTCCATAAGCAACACACTCAAGGGTGGACTCAGAAGGCACCAGAACCCTGCTGAAGTAAGTCCTGCTTTGTGGGGTGGGCCCCTGCATAGCTGATCCTCCACTGGGTCTGACCACTGGGTCAGAGGTCAGTGATCAGTGGTCAGAGCCAGTCCTTGCTCTGGCCAGGAGGTAAATCCCTCCCATTGATGTGCCAACAGTAATCAAGGCTCAACTACAACAGGAAGGTGTACACAGGCCACTGCGGGGTTGGGGGGCAGTGTGCACACCTGGAGTGCACAGTTTGGCTGATCAGGGAGGCTGTGCCACAAGACACTACAGAACTTCTAGTACATTAGACCACTCTGTCAAGTCTAAGAGACATAGCACCGCTACCTAATATGCAGAAACAAAGACAGGGTGTTTGTCAAAATGAGAAGACAAAGAAACATGTCTCAAGTGAAAGAACAGAACAAAATGCTAAAAAGAGAACTAAATAAAATGGAGGCAAACAATGTACTAGATGCAGAGTTCAAAACATTGGTCATAAGGATGCTCAATGAACTTAGGGGAAAAGTATATGAACTTAGTGAGAACTTCAACAAAGAGACAGGAAACATAAAAACAGAACTAGAAACCATAAAAAAGAACCAGTCAGAAATGAAGACAACATTAACTGAAATTAAGAATTCATTATAGGGAATCTACAACAGAGCAGATGAAGCAGAGGAGCAAATCAGATGTTTGGAAAACAAAGAAGAAGGAAATGCTCAAGAAGAATGGCAAAAAGAAAAAAAGAGTCCAAAAAAAATGAGGATAGTGAAAGGAACATTTGAGACGCCCTCAAGCATATCCAGCATTCGCATTACAGGGGGTGCCAGAAGGACAGGGGAGAGAACAATGAATTGAGGGCCTCTGTAAACAAATAATGATTGGAAACTTCCCTAATTTAGTGAAGGAAGTAGACACACAAGTCCAGGAAGCACAGAGTTCCAAACAAGATGAACCCAAAGAGGCCCACACCAAGACACATAATTAAAATGCCAAAGGTTAAAAACAAAGAGAGAACCCTAAAAGTAACAACAGAAAAGCTGTTAGTTACCTACAAGGGAGCCCCCATAAGACTATCAGCTGATTTCTCAATAGAAACTTTGCATATCAGAAGGAATTGGCAAGAAATATTCAAAGTGATGAAAAGCAAGGACCTACAACCAAGATTACTCTACCCAGCAAAGCTATCATTTAGAATCAAAGGACATACAAAGAACTTCCCAGAAAAGAAAAAGCTAAAGGAGTTCATCCCCACCAAACCAGCTTATGAAATGTTAAAGGGTCTTCTTGGTGGAGGAGGAGGAAGGGAAGAAGAAAAAGAAGAAAAAAGAGAAGAAGAAGAGGAGGAGGAGGAAGAAGGCTGAGGAGGAGAAAAATATGAACAATAAAATGGCAATAAATACATATCTATCAACAATTGAATCTATAAAACAAAATAAATGAACAACTGGACAGAAACAGACTCATACAGAGAACATTTTGACAATTACCAGATGGGAGTGGGGTTGGGGGGATGGGTGAAAAAGGTGAAGGGATTAAGTACAAATTAGTAGTTACAGAATAGTCATGGGGATGTAAAGTACAGCACAGGGAATATATTTGGTAATATTGTAATAACTATGCAGGTGCCAGATGGGTGCGAGATTTATCAGGATGGTCATGTAGTTATATAATGTCTAATCACTGGGGTGTACACCTGAAACTAATATAGTGTATGTCAACTTTAATTTTAAGCATTTTAAAAATCATGTTTAAAAATAAATTAAAAATAAAATAACCAAATGCCAGTTTTGCTGGGCTTAATCTCTTTCTGGGAAAGCATGAAGCCTTCTCCCTGGCATCTGTATTTACTCTTTCACTATTCACAATCTCTTTTACACAAACCAAATGTGGTAGCATGTACGGTATTTGTAGGTGTTTATGAAAACCTCTTACACCCACTCCACCTGCCTTGTAGACAGAAGAAAGGAAACAAAATCAGATGTTCATCCTTAGAGCAACTGAAAAGATCAGTGAAAAAAGACAGACTTGCTCCCTACCTCTGGAGGTTTCACAGTTTAAAGTAGTTTTTTTTTTTTTTAATCAGATAGGGTAACAGTCACATGGTGAGAAGCAACCCCTCTGCACCCCCACTATGCAGCATCAGCACCACCAGGGGATCTGTCAGAAACTCAGGATCTCAGGACCCTCCCCGGACCTACCAATTCAGAATCTGCATTTTAACAAGATCTCCAGATGTTTTGTTTGCGTGCTAAAGTTTGAGAAGCGCTGCTCTGCCGTGCTGTGCAAGTTTCTGAAAAGATTTAGCCTGAACCAATTGCATCTGCAACTTTTGCCCTGACATTACACTCAACGACTTTGTCTGGTGTAGGTAAAACACCCTCATGAACTGCAAATGGTATTCTCCATATTAGCAGAGGGAGAGAAAGTCAACTAGAAACACTTACTAGGTGCAAACATCTCTTTTCTATTTATGGAGAAATGCATGTGAAGTATACGTAATTTTATATATATTAATCTACATGAAAATGCCTTAGCCACAAAACAGGCAGATCCTGAATTGCTATGACACTAAATGGAGGGTGGAGAACCCTGATAAAGGTTAAAACAAAATAATTCAAATTTGCAGGTTGTGCTGACTGCATAATTCTGAAGGAGTTTGCAATGTGATTTTCTACATTGTATCATTTAGATACTTACACTGTACATAAATTGAAAATTGTTATTTTTGCCCCTCCGAAATGAGCTGCTGAGTATGTGTGAGCCCAGCTCTACAAAGCTTGCTGGCTCTCTCCTCTCTTTCTCTTATCATTCTTGTTGTCAAACCATGATTGGTTGATACCATAGCATGTCTCCTCATTCAACTGAAAGTATTCTTTAAACTCCTTGGTAGACTGTATCCTCCCTACAGCTCCGTTCCACCTCTGCCCTCATAAATACACTTGCTTTACCAATTCTACTCTAATTTATAACAAGGTGAATTCTTGGGCAATGTTTATTAGAAGGTTCATGCTTGCTTATTCATACCGGTGTTTTATCACATGTTTCTAAAAGTGAAAACCTCATTTCACTAATGAAAAAGCTGAGTTCAAAGAATTCTTTAGAAGTGTCACATATAAACAACCATGAAAGAGGGTTCCCAACCACAGCGAGGCAGGTCTTGCTTTCCGCCTCTCGAAATGCCACTCATGACAAGCATTGGGAAGATTCTGCTTAATTTCTTATCATTTCACCTTGCTCCTTTTTCTCTCTCTCTTGTTACCAAATGCCCGCTTTTCAACTTTTTTAAATTAATAAACTTTATCTGGGGGGCAGTTTTAGGTTAACAGAAAAATTGAGCAGAAAGTATAGACTTATCTATCTGCTCAAATTTCTCCCACTTAGTTTCCCCTATTATTAACATATTAGCACCTTGCATTAGTGTGGTACATTTGTTGCAATATTGATACATAAATAGTAACTAAATTCCATAATTTACATGAGTTCACTCTTTGTGTTATACATTTTATGGATCCAAATGCCTATTTTTTATAGTATAATAATCATAATCATTTCTAGATTCTCTTTCCACCTGATTAAGAGAAGTATCTCTAAAGAAAAGGAGCATGCACAAATTAATCCCATTACCAGAACGAAGTAGCACTTATTTTTTCTTCTATTTTTGTGTTCTTCTCGACTCTATATACCAGCTTTTTCTCATGAAGTCATCCATTCAACCAATGTTTATTGAGCAGCGATTGCCTACAAGGGGTCCTGATAGGTATGACCTACTGGAGACCCAGGAATATATTTAACATGGACTCCACTGTGGACCTATGCACACTTCGGAGCGATAGGACATGTACATAAACATTGAACAGAGCTCAGGAGAAAAGTCATGGCAAGTTGAGTGAGTGGAAAAGGATGGGCTCTTTGTGGGGAAGTCAGCACTTGAGAGCCTGAAAGGACCAATATGATTTGAAAAAGTGTCCATCAAATATAGGGACTGGCTGAGAGAGAACACATCTAGTGAAAGCACTGAAGATAGATAAATGTGGGTCTTGTAAGAAAGCTAGGGGTTCAGACTGATTGCCCACAGAATGAGTGAAGGGCAGGAATGGTTAATAAACCTGAGACTGAATTATTCATTTGTGTGGTGAATATTCTTAGAGCCTTTAGGAAGGTGCTTCTCAAGTTGAGGTAACAAGACACCCCAAGGCTGTTTCCTAGAGCTAAGTTTCTCATAGCATGCTACCTGGGTCAGCTAAACAGAATCAATCTCCTGGGACACTAATTTCCAAGCCTAGCCTTATGCACACCTATCAGGCCCTGGGGGTAGAAGCCAAGAATCCACATCTGAGTAAGCATTCCAGGTGATCCTTATATGCACTAAGACAACTGGGAAGTGTGCAAGGACAAAATATTATTTTACAATCATTTTTAATTGAATACAAAATCCACACAAGTTTTTCAAAATAAACACAAGACTTCAAAAAAATTATCTCCGAGGTAAATACGCATTCACTTACCTCTCTCATTGGGAATATTTGGATGAAAATGTATGAGAAGCACTGTATCAAAAGCAGACATAAGACTCAAATATGCTGCTAATATGTTGAAACATCCACAAATTCTGGGGCATAAACTCTGCTGTGTATATTGTCTTTATCTGTAGTGACCAGTTTTGGTCTCCTCCACACCTCCCCTGGTTTGATGGCAGACCATAATAATGTCACTTGGCTATTCTTGAAAAAGAGCTACTAAATGTTGATGATACTTACTGCGGCAATATTCATGTGAAAATACTAAAATACTTGAAAAAATGTTTTTAGGGTACACAGGCTGGCATAACTGTAAACTCTGAGTAACGCTGCAGCTGGGCAGGGACATAAAGTTCATAGGCCTCTGACTAACTGGACCATTCTGTTTCTTGTCCTGTATGCCCGTGCCACCCTTCTCTGTCTAACTGGGCGCTGAGCTCTTCCTAGACGGTTAACTGTCAAACTGAAGAACTGAAGAATGTCATTATCACCCAGTTCCATGTGCTTCTGGGGTAATCCTCCTCTGCAATGAGAAATCAATTCGATGGCCAGTGTGCCATCAGAATAACCAAACAACGATTCTGGGCCATTTATCTCAGATTGGTAAAGATTAAACTTTAGAATTTCTGTCCAGGCAGAAGTGAAAACAGAAGGAAAATCAGTCTTCAAAACTACCACATCCATCCCAGAATGTGCCTGAATATAATGGCTGCTGAAAACAAAAATTAAAAACACTCCTTTTGAAAGAAATATACTAAACAATGCAGATACGAGGATATAGGCAATTTATTAGCAAAAAGACAGAGGAGTTGCATAGGCAAAAACAGCCAGCCCTTGACTTATAAATGTCAAATTACCAATCACCTGCTAGGGTGAATGGCTATTTCCCAACCTCAGGTCTCAACTCCCATCCTACCTACCTGGAAGTTATTCTCCTGAATGAAGATGCAACGTACAAGGAAAATTTTGCCTCAGTTTACTCTTCCTTCAAACATTTATTAAAAAGTAAACAATTACTTTTCAAGTATGTTGTATTTCTGTTTTTGTGTTTCTCCACACGTCACTGTTGTAGTTTATAAGACCCTATCACTGTCACTCTCTCCAGCTTTCGCACACGTCTGGAGCCCATTTGAAAGGTCGAGGGTGGCTACTGCCATCTCTTCAGCTATTATGCTTCTACCCTTTATTCAGGCAAAATAATTTTTTAATGTCACATCAGACTTTCCTTGACGAAACCTCTCATTCACCTGAGTTGTTACCCTTTTAGTGTCTTTGATCAGAGAATCATACCTGTACTTATGCTGAGCTTAAAGAAACTAACTTTCACAAAGCCTACACCTGACATTGTTCAGTTTTCTAGCCCTTTATCATATTAAAAGTCTAGGATGAGCAGAATTTTTTCCTACAGTTCCATTCATTTTCACATTCTTGAATATTCTTCCTTATTAATCCAAACAAGAGACCAAACAGCTCCTCCTAAACCCACCCACTTCTGCCTCCCTAAATCGCCCGAATACACAGGCACACACTCAGGCATGCATGTGCACACATATGTTCCTCTGTGTTCTATGATACCCTAGACTACCCCAAAACAAATTTGCTTGACTAAGGCCGAATATTTGGGATTGGCCATGAAAAGAAAGAGCCATTCAGGTTTTCAGGGGCTGTAACCTCACATATAGAGTCTGATTTTCACAAGCCCACTGAAGAGTGCATCAGATTAGATGCTATACCTTGCAGAGTGAAATTTCCAGCAGAGTGCCAAATATATGAGGTTCCTCATATCTGTTTTACCTTGACTCTACCACTGTTGCTACCTGGACTTTAAAAGTTTATTCCGCAGCCTCTATCTGTGGAGGCAACCTTCAGTTTAATAAAAAGAATACATGTATTTTTTTTCCTTTGCCAAATACTATATATACACAACATGTCATAAGTATATATGTACATATATATATATATGATTACATGACATATGTGATTTTTTAAATTGTAACTTTACGTTTTCAGAAATATTTCCCTGTTTAGTGTAAGCAGTTGTCGATGACAAAGACTATCCAAGAGATCTTTTGAGCTTCTTTGCCTCTTTTCCTGGTCAATCCAAATTTAACACATTTAATAGTAATTCAGTATGAGAATAAAAATGCCTCTCCACCCATCCTCGAGTGTAGAGCAGTAAAAGATGAAAAGCTATGATAGTATTCTGGTCTTGAGAGAATCAGAATGCCTATTTATTTCTCTTTTGTGGAAGCGCACTTGAAAAGTAACACGTGAAACCCTACCCCAGAGCTGAGATTAAAAGCAGAGGGAGGTTTTCCTCATAACTACAAATGATCTGCATGGAGAGAACAAGTAAAGATGAATTTTTGAAAATGATAAGATTGTAGCAATCCGAAGCCCTGCAAAAAATGGGCAAATTGTAAAACGACCAGAATAAGCCGCAGCAAAGCTCTAATTTTGCCAACTCTCCGGACCCAGCAAAAGGAGGAGATGCAGGCAGCGGGACTGCGTTGCCACTTTCCGGGGTGGCCAGACCTTCTAAATCATGAGACCCAAGAGGGTAGCTGTGTGGTCCTGGCCAGAGAGGGTTACGGATATTGGCTGCAGAGCATATACTCATTTCTGTCGTTGTTTTAAGGACACAAAATCCTCCTGGCTCTATTGAATGTGGTAGCTGCCAGCATGTTATGAACATTCACAGGATCTGCAGAAGTGACCTCCATCTTTGACTAGATCACTCCTTTTGGAACAAGGTTACAAGTTCCAGGGATCAGGCAAAGTGATGCCAGTTAAACAATGGGAACTTTATTGTCGACTTAAGACTCTGGAGGCACCTGGAAGCTGCTGTTTATCCATTGAAAACTAACTCCTTGACATCGAGACACCAGAATTCTCCCAGTTTAAAAGTCCTTATTCTTTTACAGTCAAACTAAGTGCAAATAAAACCCTAATGGTGAAACTGGGAAGTACTCAAATGCCATATATACTTTGTGGATCTATTAAGGCCCACGCCAAAAAAAAAAAAAAAATCGTGAAAGTCGTTTGGGATTCCTTGATCATAGTCTTGAAAAAGTGGAACATTAGAGATTCTAAAAAACCATGACCTCCTTGTTCAGATCATAGTCTCCCTGTGCCAGGTGGTTGGTTTGGCAGTCCACCCTTCACTACCCTACCACGAGTGTCATGCACCAGCCCAAAGGCCCACTCCCCACTGTTGCATGCTGAACCTCCCTGACTTCTGATACGGTCTCCTGACTGTGTCCCATAGTTAGCACCTCTGTCTCCCCTTCACATCCCAGGCCTTAGCCCTCGCCTGGACTCAAGGTTCCTTAAGGCTGACCCAGCCTCTTGCAGCTAAGCCTTCCACACACAACAATGACAGAGCAAGGTACTACTTATAGGAAAGTGAATAATTATTGTTTCCCCCTCATTCACTATAATCTAATGGCTTTTTTTTAAATAAAGTCTTCATTGGTAATTATTTTCCAAATGTCAATATTGCTTACTGCTTTCTTTATTTTTATTCTTAAAGAGAAGATGTAAGCACATAGCTCAACACTTTAAAGATGGTAGAATGAGCTTTAAACTAAACTTCACATCTGTCTTTGGTCATCTTCTCTTGACAGCAAGCACAGTATACCTTTTTAAAGGTCTCTGACCTCTTCCATTCAGCTTTCATTGATTCATTCTTTCAACAAACATCTATCCTTTCCATTTTCTCAATTTTTGCATTCTAAAATATCTTCTCCAAGAGCATTTTCCTGTGACTAGTGAATCATAACTGATGTTTTCCATTCTTCCAATTATTTCAATGCAAATATTTCCAGACTGCTTCTTTTTCCATTGATTTTCACACATATTTACCCTTTTTTAATCCAAATAATGGATTTTTCTTGTTCTTTATGCCTATGTTTAAATATTTCCTTTATTTGTTATATGTACCTTTCCTTTGCAAAATAATTATGGTTACGGTGTGTAATTATGGTTTAATCACTGCATCTATTCTGTTCAATGATCCCTTTACTAAGCGGAATTACATGTCACGTTAACACCCTTATCAAGTGCTAGTTTTCAAAGAAGAAGCTATGCGGTCTTGCTGAGTTTTTCCCAGCACTTGCCTTTTCCAGAACAAAGCATTCTTCCAGAGTGAATGGTTTACAAAAATCTGATTGCGATTCAGTTTGAGAGAAAAAATGAAAACTCTATATTGTAGCTGTGTGGCAGCCAAGAAAGAACTGTGAAACTGTATCTTCAAAACAAAAATTGACTTTTTAAAGACAGATTAAATGGTTTACCTTTTAAGATTCAACTTTTTAAGATGATTTTGAAATATCAACAACTCACGCACTTCAAATGCCTGCTGTTTTCTTTTAAGGTATTTTGCTCTGAAGAGACTTCATTGGAAATAAATAAAATTAACATATAATTCCTACATTACCTTTGATTTTTATTTTATCACCTCAAATTATCTTCTAAAACCAGAATGGAAACCAATCAGTCATAGATTAATATCTTTACTGCTAATATTTAAGTTCCTACATGCTGAGTGCTCTGTTAAAGTATTTGCATGCGTCATCATCTTCAATCCACAGACAAAATGATGTTGCTTTTATCATTATCTTCATTTTACAGATGAGCTACAGGTTTTTAAAAGGTTCAGTAACTTCCCAGTCACACAAGTATTGTGGTTACAGCATCAATAAGCGACCTCATTCGAACACACATATTGATGAGGTCTGCAAATTTTTAAGTTATATAAGTTAAATAGCATTTTCCAAGGTCATCATGGAAAAAACTCAGGATCTATTACCTTAAAATCACTGAGAAGTGGAAACCTCATGCTGTGTACAGACTTTGGAATCCACCACAGGGGCTGCAATGTGCCGCAAGAACTTTTTGGGAATCACAACATGTGAGAATTTTAAATCCCTCTGGTCTCTATCTACAGTCCATTAATATCCACTGGCTGCTGTATTATCATTTTTTATTATAACCGAAGGATTTTCTAACAATTAGCTTACAGGCAAGAAAAACCAACCATAATTTTGCAAACTTCAGTCAACACCCTTTTGATTTGCCATGTCACAAAACAACCACAAACCCCTCATATATATGTGTGTATATACCTGTATGTATAATATAGATCATACTATATGATATACTATACAATATATTATATGTAATGGAGTTAGGCAAAGTGGAGTGGGGACTAGGGACATCTGTAATAGCATCAACAATAAAAATAAAGAAAAAATACTTTGTTAGATATTAAAAAACAGAAAATAAATAAATGCTAAAAAAACTAATTTGTTATTTTGTATACCTTTTAAAAACATGAGCTATTTATATACTTTTATCATGTGATATGTGTTTGTATGCTTTTTAATGCAAACTTTTTTATTCGACATGATCTGAAAGTAAAATATTTTGAACAATCTATATTTTGTTTAGGAAGTCACCATACATGTCACAGAAATTAGCTTTGCTCAAAGAATTCAGAAACAATAAACATCAAAACTCAATAAGACTCAATTTAGGGATTTTGCAGGGTCTCAGGCTTATGATACAGATTAATAGCATCATTTCCTCAATGAAGTACAATTATGTCAATTAATGAAAATTTCCTGGTAACAAGATGCTGATAATAGACATTGTATTATTTATACATGTACGCACAAAGAAACATGCACACACTATGTGCACAACACCCTCAAATAAAATGAAGGGGGTAGTTTAAGCTCTATTTCTCCTCAAATTCTCAATAAAATAATTCACATTATTTGTGGCCCAGTTGCCCATAAAACTTCCAACAGCTGAATAAATATCTGAGTTCTACCCTGTCTTTGTTTCAATTTACTCAAATAGCTGTGAGTCCCTTTCCACTGCCCCCAGATAGACCACCAGGAGCCCAGTTCCTAGCAGTGTTAATAGGAGTTGAGTACTTAATTTCCTGCAAGCTGCATATAAAAGCACCCTTATGTGGCAGGCTCCAAAAGCATAATACGAAAAGGAGTAAACACTGTTGGTTTGTTTTTTTGTTTTGTTTTTTTTTACAGAATCCTTCATATACAAATTATCCCAAAGAGTTTTGCAATGATTTTAAAACTGGTAGTTCGGGGATGGTGTAAACAAAAGCGGCAGCCATTTAGGGCTCCGCGATAACTCATATAGAGGCCCCCTTGAAATGTCAAAAAGTATGTACCTTCCCCAGTATTCCTTCCCGAAACACACTATGTGCACGTGATGCTTGCTGTCAATCGCAGAATTCCGCTCACACTTAATATAAGGAAAGTGAAAATTCCTTATTTAAAGGATTGATGCAATAACTTGTACAGGAACATCCCACTGGGAAACACATGGTATGCACTGTTAAATTAATTTATTTGGTGTCAGGTTATCAGACCCATTGATTGCTGCTGGGTAGCAGCAATGAGTCAAATATGACTCATTACATCTACCCCCTATCCCCATTGTCCCCAGCCCCTCTGTACCCACGAGCACCCCTAAATATCAACCTTGAACAGCACAGAGCACTTTAATACTTACCTCACACTCGGCACGTTCCCTGCCTTCATTTTCCTGTTAGCCATTTCATCTTACGAGTTGTGTTCGTGTCTTCTGCACCAAATTAACAGCTCATAAGAAACCAATCCTGTGTTGTTATTTCTGTAGCCACCCCTTCCCACCACTCTCCTCCATTGATGGCATCTACCCAAGCTCTACCTTGGGAACATATTCTCAAGAAAAACTAACTAAATAAAAGTACTTAAGTTATTCCAGGGCACAGACATCAAAAAAAAGGAAAGTTACACTTTATGTCTTCAGTTTTGCAGAGATTGTAACTAGGTCACGAGAATAAATTTCTTTTTTTTTTTTTAACGTTAGTTGGAGGAAAATGAGCCATTCAAACAATTCATTTAATCAGTAACATCCAGACATCCCTCATGAAAATTTCTGTGAATTTCTTTTGGGTCCACACCAGCTGGTTTTGATGGAACATCATGAAAAGCAGAACTTCCAATCATTGGTTGCTGCCTGGGGAAGCTCTGGAAAAGCATTCTGTCGTACAAGAGCTGTATATTGCCCACTTGGAATGAGGGACCAGTGCCAGCAGGAGTCTTGTTGTCACGATCTACTTGACAGTTGCCAAAAAGGAAAAGAGAAAGACTTTCTCCTCCCCTTGGCTTTTTCACAAATGGTCCTTGTAAGTTTGGGTTTGGGGTCGTCTCACACCAGTTCTGATGCTTTTGCAGCATTTTTAAGATTAGGAACCAGCAGGGACGCTGAGCGGCTGGATAAAGGAATGCTCGAGCCCCTGCCCTGCTCCCCACCACACTTTGCTCTTCTCTGCAGGGGAGGCTTTTTGAAGGATGGGTCTGGGGCTGCAGCAACCCGGTAAGTGTAAGCATCTCTCCCCTCCATTCCCAGTGGGCTTCGTTTGGGGCACTGGGCACCACTGACTCGGCCCATGGTGTCCACTACCTCCAGTTCTTTCAAGGTTCTCGAAACTCGGACCATAATTCTTTTTTGTTTTTTTCTTTTAACCACCCATGACCTTCCTTTCCATTCCCCTGGGGCAATTCCTGTACCCTCTTACCTGTGTTCATGATCCAGAGACCCATGGCAATCAGGACACTCATGCGTGGGTCAAAGCCATACTGCATCCTCTTGATTAAAGGTAACATATTATTTTTTCTACAAGAACCCTAAATCAGAGGACCTCTTCAGATGATAAAATACATTAAAGTATAGTCCCTGGAGCTGGACTGCCTAGGTTCAAACACTGCCTATGCTACCTCAAGTTCCATGACCTTGGGGAAGTTAACATTCACTGTTCCTTATTCGTAAGCAGGAATAATATGAGTACTTAACCATATAGGTTTTTTTATTTGGGTTAATTGAGTTAATATATATAAAGAGTATTTTGCACATAAAAGCACTGTATATGCACATGGTTTCTCTTATTACCAACACTAAATTAGACTATGCTAGCAACTGTAGCAGGTAAACATTGAAATCTCAATGGTTTAATCAGATAGAAATTCATTTCTTACCTGCATAAAGTCTACTTGGGTGCTCTGATCAGTGGGGTGTATTTCTTCCTTATGGTGATTCAAAGGCACAGAGAACTTCCATCCTTAGATTCTGCCATCCCCGTGTTTTCTGCTGGATCTCCTCTGGCCAGCAGGTCAGAAATGAGAGAGAGCAAGGAGCAAGGAGGATAGCGAGGGCAGTCTTTAAGGTCCTGGCTTGGAAGAGGTGTTCCCCACTCCCTTGCACATCCCATTGGCCAACACTCAAGTCACATGGTCACGCCTAATTGAAAGGGATCTTTAGTCTAGTTGTGTCTGGGAAGAAGAAACCTTCAGTGATCACATATTAGTTTAGTTTCTCCCAGAACCACCTCATGACCCTCAAGGGAAATTGTTCCTGAAGAAACCTCAGAGCTAATTTAAGAATGAAGCAATTTAGACATTAATTAACTCACTATGAGTTATCAACTGTTGATATTATCTCCTATTAACTATAAGCTGTCCTCCTTCTCATTTCCTTATCCTTATCAGCACGAAGCAATGAGGACTTCTAACCGAATGATATGGGGGTTGGAGAGGAGGGAGGGAAAGCTCTAGATTTTCAGGTTGATTGTTTCTGTCATAGGGAGTTGTACAAAAATGAGTCACTAAACCAAGTCTGGCCTGGCCCTCTGAGGCTGAGTTACATTTCTGTGTGGTACTGGGAAGTGCCCCCAGACTCAACACAATTACTCCACCTCCCAAATCCCAGCCCTGCCCTTTGGCAGGAATTCCTACCACACCCTCCATTCAGCTCTACATTGGTTTGGCAAGTGGAATTTCAGCAGCCTCAGTTCCACCAGGCCAGGAATAGAACCATCTCTCCATGGTCAAGGACCCCCTTTACACTCTCTGCCTCTGGGTTTGGGTCACCTGATTACCTGAGGACCTCCTTCTTATCCAGGGATAACCATTGCATAGAAGACTTCTGCACCCAATCACCACGTCTTTTTGAAGGTTACAGGTTTTATACGTGACATTAAATAATTTAATCTAAAAATTCTTACTGCTTAAAGTCAGTCATAACTTCGTGTTGTGAAGATGAATCTTCTCCCAATCCCAGCCCCAGCCTTGGTCTGATGATTGCTTTTGATGGAATTTTTCTGCCGCCAAGAATCTTCTCAAAGCATTAGGAACTCAACAGACTTAGTGCTGACATTATATAGATTGTTGGCTTAGTTCACCCTTTTGCAGCTACTTTCTTCAGGCAAAATATAGTGTGGCAGTAAAAAGTACAGTTCTGGAACGAGGCTACCTAGGTCCAAATGTTGGCTCTGTCAATTACTATGACAGGTGTATGTGACCGTTGGCCAATTGCTCAGTCATCACGTATCCCGGTTTCTGCTTATACATTATGGGGGATAACAATAATACCTACCCCATGGGTCATTAAGCATTAAATTAATTCACATGGCATATATAGAACAGGGTTTGGCACATGGTTAATATTCGCCACCATAAGTATAAGCTAGGGTTTACCATTTGTTCATAAACATGGTTTCCCTAAAACAAAAATTGCCTATTCTGAACTATAAATGAATATACCAAGGATACAGATTCTCACAGTCTGCAGAGAGACTGCATCAGGTTTTAAATCACCTCCTGCTATGAACGTCCTCAATACTTCACCCCACAGTACTATACAATATTATCATTATTCTATGTGTCATAGTGTGACAAAGCAGAAATGTAATCCCTCAGAAGTTTCTAGAGGGACTGTGATCAAAAAAGAAGATCTCATTCTATTAAAGTTGAAACAGAACAAGCAAGGATATACTCACTCAATTTTCCACTACATTAAGGACATTAGCTTCTGACCTAGGCTTCTGTGAAATCTTTCACAGGGCAGAGACTCATACCAGAAGAGAAAAGACCAGAGGAAGCCAGAGTTTCTTAAGCGCTGACCTGAAAATTTCTACCAGTGGTTCCTGAACTGGGAATTATAGACAGTGGTCTGACAAAAGCAGACTCACTGCAGGTACTTTCCTATTCTTGGGATAACGGAATTCACCCTGAGCCTGGTCAGGTTCCCACAGGAACACTCAGTGCTTACCCTTCTACACTTGGAGAAGTCTGACTTTCCCACCCTTGAATCTGCAAACTAACTGGCCCGTCTTGGTTCACATTGAAAGCCATGTCCTCTAAATCCCCAGGTTTGTCCGGGTCCCAGATTCATTCATGGAGGAGATATATCCAGACAGTGGCTCTAACCACCCATATGTCAAACTTTTTTTAAAATACTATGTACACCAATTGTGTCCATAGTTGTGGGACAGTAATGTTCAGACAAGGACTTGTATAACAAAATAAAGAATTTTAACAGACATCCAGTAGTCACTCCAGTACTTATTCAAAGTCACTCTGACTTCTTTCAGGTCTCCCTAAATTAGTCCTTCATCAAGTCAACTTACAACAAAATAGGTGATTGGAGTAGTACTTACTGCCTCGAATCCACTATGCAAAAAAAAATCTTTTGCTGAAAACAACAATAATAATGCTTTTATTTTTATAAACACATTACAATTCAAATGATGCTTTCATGTGTTTTGATTATAGTAAAAAATAAAAATCCAGGAAACTGCTTCTATATTCAGGTTTCTCCCAATTATAGTTCCTCTTGGTCAAAATGGGACTTAATTTAGGAGGGGGCGATACTGAGGCTCTTCCTGAAGCCCACCAAAAGGAATTTTCCCTTCCATTATAGATAATCAATATGTTAACAGAAAGCTCTATCATTTTCTGAGCTCTGACTATGTGCCAAGAAAATGCCTCTAATGGTTTCTCTGCCTTCCTCACTAAGACGTATACCAAGTGTACTTTGAAGGACAAAAAGATTCACACTTTCTTGATCTAGCAGCTTGACACCTCCTTGAAATGTCTAATTAATCTCTGAATCCCTGATGACACACAGTAGGTATTGAATAAGCATTTGATAAATTAATTCTTTCAATAATTAGTATAATTATCTACTCTGAGCTCTTCCAAAATTGATGTCTCAATAAATATGTTCAATATTTTCCACTTAGAGTCATTGAGATTTACAATCAAAGCACATACCTTCAAATCAGCTGGGGAGTTAGTTTAAACACAAATCAAAATATTGCTTCTCCATTATTTTAATTTTTAATCTAATACCAATAGCTTACATAGTTCATTAGTTAAAAGATTTTAATATGTAGGGAAATATGCATTTTAAATTTTGAGTTGTCCATCAGTTTTTATACAGTGCATTCTTATTATGATGAATGATTTACTCAAGCTGCTACACTTAATGCACCTGATCAGAAAAGCGAAAGTACTTTACCAGTTTATTGTTTAGCACTTTGAAATTAGAATTTTCAATCAGTTCCACCTTAAAAATGTATCTATGACTTTTTGTTTTCAACCTTTGTAGTTCCAGAGAAATGTCTTTAAAATAATTATTTTAATAACTTAATGGGTTTGCTATTTTATGTCTGAGTGAAATTTGTTACCAATTTTATACAAGTACCCTTAATGCCTACTAATGCTGTGTTACCATGGGCAAATTAGAGAGCTCTAATCTGTCTGCTTAGATTTATCTCTTTCGGTGTTTTCAATTTCTGTTTTACTTTGATTTTTTATGTCACTTTTAACACTTTTATTTGCACAAACTATTTTAATATTTTTAGAATTTACACACTACTGTTAATTGCATAAATATCATGTTATTATCAGATAATGACTGAAGGCAAAATTAATTCCACCAATATTTGCAATGAAGTAGTATATACCATTACTTGTAGATTTTAATAATTTCAATGAAAACATTTATATTGTCATTTTTGTAGGTGAAAGCAATCTAATGTTAGAATTTCATGTGCTTCAGTCTAACACAAGAACTCATTCTAGCCTTAAATTACAATAGCTTAATTTTTTTTTTTTTAATTCATGGAGGCAACATGAAATAGCAGAAAGAATATGAACAGGGAGTTAGTCAAACATAACTTAGAATCTCAGTTCTGCGTACATACAAGTCTGTGACCTTATAAAACTTCTCAACTTCTCTGAGCCCTTAATTTCCTCACTTACCAAATAGTATTGAATCGTTATTACCTGAAAGGTTATCATGAGATTTAAATAAAAACATATATAAATCATCAAGCACATTGCCTAGAATATTTGACAAACATTTTATCTTTCCTCTTCTATTTCTTAAATGCAAATCTAATTGGCTCTAAAAAGTTCAGTCTGAAGGGCAATAGACAAATTGAGCAAAGAAGCACCTAAGTTGTTGTATGAACCGGGTGTGCGCATGCGCACATGCATGCTCAAGTGTGGCGAGATAAACCACGTGTCACGCTATGCAATTCAACACGTTTTTTCAGGCAAGAGTTGAACTTATTAAACGCCTCCCACTTATTTTTATCTCAAGTGTAAATTCAGGGAAATTTTCACTTTTTGTTACAAAAACGCTGTTTTATGAATTATTAATCATTTAATAAATTCACTAGATTATATCGGGGTTACTAACAGTGCTATTTAAAATATATTAACTATCTGAATTTTACTACTATGACACTATCAAAGAAAACTGGAAACCTTTTTCTCTTCCAAATGATTTCCTTACTTTTCACGTTGAGAAACTAATGGGCAGCAAGTTTCAGTCCTTTCTTAAGTGGTATTTTCCTTTCTTTTTCCTTTCATCACCCACTATGAATTTGTATCACGTCTGCCAGCGATTTGAAAATCTATGACTCTAGAAAAAATGGTATTTTAAATTATTTCTACTTTTCCAAAATTGCTTTCAAAGAAGGCACAATAAAAAGAGTAGCAATTTTTAACACACCACCGTTCACAGGGCCAAAAGCTTTGTTTGTAGCTTTGCATTCTTTGATAAAAAAAAAAAAATCTGTCCAGTTTCATTTCTGAGTTTTACTGAAATCTTACCAAGTTTTTGGTGTATGTTTCAGCACTTTATATAGTCCCTGTTTTGTTCTTTGATCTCCTGCTTTAGTCCTCCCAAGTTAAAGTCGAGGTTGGAACTAAACCCTCCTCAGTTCCTGACTCCTCCTGATGAGGAGATGGGGGCAGTTAAAATGTAAGAGCAAAAATATTCAAAGCACTTATACCTCATTGATCAAGTTTTAAATTCTAGTTACTATATGAAAAAAAGTATTATCCTATAATTGACATTATATATTTAGACTATCTAGTGTTGATACTTTTTTCTTTATGGTTAAGATTAGAGTGTTATTTCATTTATCCCAAGACCCTTCAAGAACAAAAACAGAGATAATCTTCACATAAAACAGAGAACTATGCCACCTTCCTGCCAGAAACTGTTATCAGCTTCCCATTTCACCTAAACAAAATCTAAATTCCTCACTATGGATTGGTGGTCATTTAACTGCCCAGCAACTAAATTCCCTTCCTCTGTGGTGACAAATCCCATTTTATGAGTCTTCGTGAAGCCAGGGATCCAACCATTTCTTCTCCATTCCTGGCCAGCTGGAGCACACAGCCATGACCCATGCGCATTTGGCCAGTTGGGTCCCTCCAGGTGGAATTCTGAATCCCGAGAGAAGACCATAAAGCTGGAGAGGTAGGAAAGAAACTCTTCCTTACAGACATCAATTAGCGGCATTAACTGTCCATTGGAGGCGAAAACACCAGCATTATTCTAAAGACATAGTTTCTCCTTTTACCCTTCCTTGGTTCCTGCTCATTTTCCAAGCTATTTCTCCATGTTTTTCACAATTATGGTGCAATCCACTGCAAAACAATAAATTCCTTTCTGCATTTTAAAGCCATGGCTGCCTTCTCTTGTTCATGACCAAGAACCTGACTGATATCTGGCCTATGAATCTTCGTTTTTACCAAACTCTCCCTTATGTTGACTGCTTTTGAGTTCACCAAACTTTTTCAGGTCCTCATACATTTGAGTCTCTTTCCTTCCTTTGTACATTCTATTACCTCTATGGAGAGCTCTTTTCTCCACACTTACATGGCTAGCTCCTTTTCTTCTTTTAAGCCTTACTTTGAAGGTCACTAATTCAGAGACACGGTCCCATGGGATGGACATGACCCAGTGCCCGTGTTGCACCCTTCTTTTCTCCTCTGTCTTCTTCCTTCACATGACTATTAGTCTATTACTTCCAATTCTTAATTTCTAGGAAGCACCCAAATAAGAAAACACATATTCTTGAGATTATAAAATGAAGAAAAAGCTAAAATTTTATATCTGTACCATTATCATTTAAACACAGCATATATTACAAGGGGAGTGTATATCACTTTGAACATGAAGTTTAACGTTAACAAAGGTGTAAATATCACACTTTACGTAAATTTTATTCCCACAGGTTGTCAGGCATAATCCTGAAGCCATAAGATAAATTATCTGAAGAGTCAGGTTTGAACAAAAGGAGACTGAAAATTTAGAGATATTTGAAATTCTAAAACTCAGAATGTAGGCTTTAATCTGAATGTTATAAACTTTATGCCAAAGAACATTTTCTTGATATTTATTATAATGCCAATAAAATGTAAGATTGATGTCTCAAAATTCTTTAGCTTTTTTATACAAGCAAGCTTAAAGGGACTTCTGCTGGTTTTTGTTAAAGCAATAGTATTACAAGATTCTCATATTTCCCCTATGCTTGGGGACATTAAAATGAATATTTTCTTACTATAAATTGGAAATCCTGAGGCTTGGGGGACACTGAATTAATCTGTGCTGAAGAAGCAAGTAAAGATGACAGAAGAGATTGAAAGATCACCTTGGCTTCCCTGAGACCCCTGTGTGGTGGATATATATCATAAATATATGTATATTATATATGTACTGTGGGACTTTAGCATAGAGCCTTCTGAGGACGATGCAGTAGCAATCGGCAATAGGCATGCTAAAGAGCATGATACTTGGGCACGATGCCCATTTATAGAATAAAAATAATTTTTTTTCCTCCCTGGAGCAGCAGGAAGAGTGCCACCATACTTCGTCAATTCTACTTCACGTTATTGTGCTTTTCACCCCCTTCATTAAAGCACTGGTATGCAAGTGATCATTCCTAATAATAGGCTCTCCACTATTAGAAGTGGGCTTTTTTCATTTTTCACCAAATTATGAAATAGCTTCCCATTATAACTTATATTCTGTATACTTCAGCCAAGACTTTTCTCTCATCTTAAAATGCTCTGTTTTAAATGGGCCTCTAATGTATAATTTTATTGTTTGAGCATTTCATTTTCCTTTTGATTTATGTTTCTTTATAGCTGGTTAGACAGCTCTTTGTGATCTTTTGATGAAAGATTCTACATAAATAAAATTGACTGAGAAGGGGGACCTTGATGGCAACGTTGGAGAATGCTCTCTGCACTCTGTGAGCTGAAGATCAAGATTCAAGCCTCCAATTAAAGAGTCAAAGAATGTTCTAGTTTTTCTTCTTATTTTTTGTGTTAAAAATTTAGGTTAATATTGGTAATTTTGTTCTACGCTGCATCAAATCTGCTATATACAGTCTGGGGGCATAGTTTTGGCTCTTTTTTTTTACCAAAATGTATTGAAATTTCAAGGCTAGAAGAAATAAATAGTTATCCTGATTGTGTTGAATTTAACATCTCTTAGCCTTTAAACATTCAATTTAAAATATACAGACAATCAGAATTTAGAACAGAAAACTGAATAGATGCCAGTCTTTTGCTATAGTTATCAGAAAACCTTGAGGTCTTTACGTTATTTCCAAAATCTTTTAAACAATTTTAAAAATATTTTCCTATTTATATTCTACATTTATTTAATCCCAGGACATCATGTAGTTTTAATGGTCAATGTGTCACTGGTGCAACCCAAGGAAACCCCTTTTGTTCACTGTATTTGCAGGCCCTGGTAAATGCCTTGATGGCTGACTGATTTTTTTACCTTTCATCTAGTGTATTCAGTCAATAGAATCTGCCATGTCCAATGCAGAGATCTCATTTTTTTTTTTTTAGTGAACTTAAGAAAAATAGTATATACATGTTACAGTTTGTGCTTCAGCCTAAGCATTCTTTTTTCTCTTCTTTAAAATGACAACTTTCAATTTTAAATAATAGTAACTGCTGTTATTTACAATCAGTTTTTGGAAAATCACCATGAAAGATAAATTATAAGGAAAATATTAACCTCACCAGTCTAAGTAGTTAGAAACCCCTCAACTTATTTACACTATAATAGTGATAGCAATAATTTATGGAGCACATACAATCTGTTGGACACTGCAAAGTAGTTACAGTCATCACCTCATTTCCATCTAACCAAACAAGCCTATATGATGATCCAACTCAAAGGAAAATCACCTGGGTTGGAAGTTGAACTGGGAGATGTCATGGCCTCAGTTTGGGATGTACTGAAGGTGTGGTCTTGCCAAGCCATCAAGATGCTCAGTAAAGTGTTCTAAATACAGAGCATGGCCTCAAGAGAAAGACTTAAGCATGGAGTTGTAAATCCAGGAGTTGTCTGCCACTGGAGTAAGGACGAGAATAATTTGCAAACAGTCAGAAATAGCCATAAGAGATATCTAAAGTTAGAAATTGGGGGGGGGGGGGGGAGGGGAAAGGGGGGTGGACAGAACAGTTCAGAAAAAGAGGAGGATAATCAAGAAAATAAATGACAACATGTGCTTATTTACGAATAAGTCTTATTCATCTACCATGTGCCAAGCACTATGGGAATGGAAAAAAAATGAGCATGAAGTAGATGAATATCTGGTTTAAAATAGAGGGGAGATATTGGGAAACTTGAGGGAGACCAAGAAAATATTGACATGTGATAACCTGAGTCTGGGACAGACACGGTCATCACAATTCTGAATCCTTCTCTACCAGCTCAGGATTGAGAGCAAAGACAAAAGGCCTGGGTAAGTCATGGCTTTGATTCTTGCATGGTTTCAGGAAAATATCAGAACTTTTTCATTAACTGACTTATTTTTTATTGTTTTATACTAAGATTCAGAGTCAGGGGATAGGATGTCAGGGAGTTATAAAAAGATGGGGAGACAGATAAGGAATAATAACTCATATTTATAAATACTTGCCTTTTGTAAAGCACTTTGCATTCATTTCAATTCTCACAATAATATTATAAAGGAGACATTATTAGTGCTAGTTTAGAGATAAAGAAGTTAGATTCTAATACAGAATATGAGATGGGCCCACTCTCATGGCATTGCAGGGTGACTGAGAACTTAAGGCATGACTGGCACCAGTCTTTTAATTTCGGTCCCACTCTCTTAGCCCAGCATTGAAGGAGCTGACTCAGTGAAGATTGGAAGGCTCAGGGAATTCAACGTATCTTTGGGAGACTGAGGCTCTCCTTGGTGCAGCAGGAATGGTGAGTATCTGTAATTCCCTCTGAAGGCCAAGAACGAGCAGCCCGGGTATGCTGGCCGCTGAGGGAGGTGAAGGGGAAGAATGGAAGGATAGGCAGTTGTGACGGAAGAGAGGAAGGATAGGGTAGTGAACAAAATATTTAAAATATTAACTTTTTATTCTTTCTGGAAATTTTTCTTCTCTTTCTTATGTTTCCTTCACCCAACACATACAACCCTGCTGCATTCATTATAGTGTATCATTATATTGGGGAAAGAATGTTACCATATAAGGCAGACAAAAAGAGCTTTGTATTTCAAAAACCTCGATTCTGATGGTGCTCAGGATATAAACACAAAATTCTTTTTGGGGGGGTATATTTTATTAATTATGCTATCACAGTTGTCTTATTTTTTTCTCCCCTTTATCCTCTCTGCCCTGCACCTCATCCCATTATCCCCACGCCTCTTAGTTCATACTAATGGGTTGTACACATCAGATCTTTGACTTCTCAATTTCCTATGCTATTCTTAGCGTCCCCTTATTTTTTGGGGGGGGTCAACATTTTCCCACCACCACTTTCCCCAGCTCCACCCTTCTCCATCTCCCACCCTCAATCCTTCCCCCATTTGGCTTTGTCAATGGGTCCTTTATGCACATTCCCTGATGACCCTTCCCGTCCTTTTCCCATTATGCCCCTCCCTCTTCCCCTCTGGTTACTGTCAGTTTGTTTTTTATTTCAATGTTACTGGTTATGTTTTGCTTGCTTGTTTATTTTGTTGATTAGGTTCTACTTGTAGGTGAGATCATATGGTATCTGTCTTTTACCACCTGGCTTATTTCACTTAGCATAATGCTCTCCAGTTCCACCCATGCTGCCACAAAGGGTAGTAACTCTTTCTTTCTTTCTGCTGTATAGTATTCATTGTGTAAATGTACCACAGTTTTTTGATCCATTCATTTACTGTTGGGCACTTAGGTTGTTTCCCATTCTTGGCTATTGTAAACTGTGCTGCTATGAACATTGGGGTCCACAGGTTCTTTTGAATTGGTGTTTCTGGATTCTTAGTGTATAATCCCAGCAGTGGAATTGCTGGGTCAAAAGAGAGTTCCATTTTTAGTTTTTTTGAGGAAATTCCAAGCTGTTTTCCACAGGGGCTGCACCAGTCTGCATTCCCACCAACAGTGCACTAGGGTTCCCTTTTCTCCACATCCTCTCCAGCACTTGTTGTTTGTTGATTTGTTTGTGATGGCCATTCTGACTGGTGTGAAGTGGTATCTCATTGTGGTTTTAATTTGTATCTCTCTTCAACAAATGGTGTTGGGAGATCTGGACAGTTACATGCAAAGAAATGAAATTCAACCACCAACTTACACCATACACAAAAATAAATTGAAGATGGTTAGAAGATTTAAATATATAAGTCACGACACCATAAAAGTCCTAGAGAAGAATATAGGTAGGAATATCTCAGATATTCCACACAGCAATATTTTGACTAATATGTCTCCTAGAGCAAGGGACATAAAGGAAAGAATAAACAAATGGGACTTCATCAAAATAAGAAGCTCTTGCACAGCTAAAGAAAACATCAGCAAAACGAAAAGGGAACCAACCATATGGGAAAATATATTTGCCAATGATACCTCAGACAAGAGCTTAATCTCCAAAATATATAGAGAACTCACATGACTCCACTCTAGGAAGACAAACAATGCAATTAAAAAGTGGGTAAAAGACCTGAACAGACACTTCTCCAAGGAGGACACACACAGGGCCCAGAGACACATGAAAGGATGCTTAGCATCACTAGTCATCAGAGAGATGCAAAAAACATAAATGCAAAATTCTGAGAGAAGGCCTAATAAAAAAGAACTAGGCTACCCCACCCTGTGGCTAGGGAAAATATTCCTCCACTGAGAGAGGGATGCTGAGGAGAAGAAACAGTGTAGAGAGAGATGGGCAGGGAAAATTAGGTCCTGCCACATGGAAAAGAAAAATTTTAAGTAGAGATTAAGTTCAGGAATGAAAACAAAAGTTATGTTTCTTATATTCCTGAATTTGCAGGCTTCGATTCAGCCTGGCAGACTGAAGTTATCTTAGCAGAGGTGGAATACTGCCCTGGTATCTGGAGATCCAGGATGGGTATGCTGCTAAGTAGCTGATGTCAACTGTCAAAGGACAGTAATGCAGGATCACAAAGAGAAAGAAACCAAGAGTCAGAAGAATCCAAAGAGTTATAAGAGTGAGGACATAGCTTAGGGAAAGATAAAGATGAGGTTAAGGACAATGGCAGGAAATAAGTGGAAAGTGGCTGGGAGAAATTGGTGAGAAAGGTGTATGAATCCATGAGTGAAATAAGACTCTTTAGGAGGTGAGAGCAGGAGAGAGCAGTCAACAGCAGAAATAGAGCAAGGACTTCAAATGAAGCAAAACACAGGAAAGATGTCAAATGAATGGCCCTGCAGATCGAGGCCACCAATACCAGCCCCAACAATCCAAAGAAATGAACACTACTGCAACTTATCACAGGCAGAGAAAATTAGCAGGAAGCAAGAGACTGGAGACAGACAGGAAATGAAGGGAGGAAGGGTGTAAATCCCTGTGAACTGGTCAGGGTTGAAAGCGGGTGAGAAGTCTGGGATGAGGAGATGCAAAATGGGGAAGAGTGTCGGAAAGCAAGCCCTGTGGGGGCGTAAAAAGGGATTTTATTTATAAATAAATTGGAGTAGATAAAACAGGACATATTGGGTTAACAGAGGAAAGGTGTGAATGATGATACATAGACTAAGGAAAATATATTTTTTATTCATTCAAAAAGATACACTGACCCTGTAATCCCCAGAGTTATGATCAAAGCTAAGGTTACGAGTAAAAGAAGACATGCTGTTGGATTTCCAGGAGGCTATGACACAGGGGGAGGGAGATTGTAGACAAACCAGCAAATCGGTAATATTGTTCATGAGATGGAAAAGTGCTTTGGTAGCTTGAGGAAGAAGAAGGTGTGCACACATGTACAGCTGTGCACACATGTATATACACACAT
This sequence comes from Mormoops blainvillei, assembly GCA_004026545.1. Lineage (NCBI taxonomy): Eukaryota > Metazoa > Chordata > Mammalia > Chiroptera > Mormoopidae > Mormoops > Mormoops blainvillei. Next base: position 257,441 of record PVJD01000190.1, on the reverse strand, counting down.
GCACACACACTCTCACGAACATTATCTAGATTCCTTTTCCTCAGGTGTAAAAACATTAATATCAGAGACTTAAAGAATTATTCGTGAAAAGTAGCTCTGTGAATTTACCTTTATTCACTTGATTAGACACATAGGCATATTGGTTGTGCATTACTCTTAAAAATCAAATAACTATTCAACTATACATGGTGCCAAAATTCCAAAAGTAAAATAATGGCTTAAAAATTGGGTCTGTTGGCAAGTTTCTGCCCTTTTGTTTTCCAGTCATTGTTCTTCCCATGTGACCTCAAGGGTCTACTCTATTTCTATTTATCTATATCAATGCCTATCTATCTGTGTATCTATATGTATATCTATCTATCTATACCTATCGGATATAGATATGTAAATATTTACAGGCTTCATTTTTTTGTTCTAACATGCATAGATAATTTTTGACTCCTCACTTAGGAAGAGGACAGTGTAAACACTTCTAACCCTCCCTTCAGCTTTCTTTCACACTCCACCTTTTACTCTTGCTGGTAATACTTACATTGCATTCCGATATCATAATTAGGTCTATCATAAGCATAATTGCATTGTCTCTAGGTCGATTTGAAAAGCTAGAAATTTGACTATGTAAACATTACTCCTTGGAAAGCTACAATAAACTATAATTACATTGGCTTTCACATATAGTTTCTTTCTTTCCCAGATGGAATTCCTCCCTCTTTCTTTCTAGAAACTATTAGTCTATACCTTTTTTTTCCCTAATTCTCCATCTCATTGGGTATTCTACTCATTTCCCCTTCATCTAGAAACCACCCTCCCAGGACTCGTGCTCTTTCCTTTCTAACCTAGACTGACTGCTCCCCTGGAGTGCCACTTTCCCCTCACGTCGGGATCCCCCTGCACTGCTTTCCCGTGTTTCTTCTACTACTTCCTGCATCTTGTGATTGCTCATTCTCAGTCACATCTTGTTTTCCTGGAGTACATCTTCAAGTAGCCTTCTAATAAATTGGCTGTGGGAAGTCTCCCACTTACTCTACTCCTTAGGACAAACACATTCACCTCTGCTGCAGATGACATCAACAGCCCAGTAACCCCTCCTATCACTCAGCACTCTCAGTGAGCTCCAAGTGTTGGGATCGGCATCTGGGCCTGAGGACATTCTCCCTGGAACAATGGAAAAATACAGAAAGCCATGCTGCCCATGACCAGTCATCTGGAAGTGTAGGAAAATGCTAAGGAATCCACACTTTCTGGGAGAACACCTAAGCAATCCTTTTCAGGGCTTGTGTAAGTACCCCAGCTCCCTTGCCCTTGGATGCAGTAATTCTGAGATGCATGCTCTGTCCCATTTATCAGAGTTTCCCTGTGAGATTAAGCTACACAGATGCCCACAGTGATAACTGGCTGAACAGTTAGCTCTCTCTATTAGCCACCCACCTTCCCTGCTCTACTTCCCTCACTTCCCTACCAGGATTCCTTACACTTTAACTCATTCCACCTGAGGCCAAAGCCCAGGCTCTGCTCACTGTGCCAGGAGGCCCTGTTCATAGACTGAGGGAAGGTGAGCACCTCCTGGCACCCTCTACTTATCCCTGAAGAAAGCTCTAAACTGATAACTCACACAAGCATTAAAAATTTTTATTTTAATTGAGGCAGATACAAATAACTGGAAGCATTTACCAGTTCATGAATGGCAAGAGTTAACATCATTAAAATGTCAATGCTACCCAAAGGAATCTAGACTCAGTGCAATTCCTATTAAAAAACCAATAGTATATCTCACAGAAGTAGAACAATACTATTCTAACAATTTATATGGAACCACAAAAGACCTGAATAGCCTCACCAATCTTAAGAAAGAAGAACAAAGTTGGAGGTATCACACTACCTGATATCAGACTATACCACAAGGCCATAGTAATCAAAACAGTATGGCACTGGCATAAAAACAGACATATAGATCAATGGAACAGAATAGAGGGCCCAGAAATTAACCCATGTCTTTATGGTCAATTAATATTTGACACAGGAGACAAAAATATACAATGGTAAAAACAGTCTATTCAATAAATGGTGTTGGGAAAATTGGACAGATACCTGCAAAAAATTAAAATAGACCACCTTTGTTATTTTTTAAATTATATTCTATTTATTATGCTGTTAGAGTTGTCCCAGTTTTTTCCCTTTGCCCCCCACCACTCCCTCAGTCAATCCCCTCACCTTTGTTCATGTCCATGAGTCATGCGTGTAAGTTCTTTGGCTACTCCATTTCCTACACTGTACTTTACATCTCCATGGCTATTCTATGACTACCAATTTGCACTTCTTAATCACCTCACCTCTTCACTTATTCCCCCAACCCCCCGCCACTCTGACAACCATCAAAACACTCTCCATATCCATAATTCTGTCTCTGTCCTTCCTGTTTGCTTAGTTTGCAGGGGTTTTTAATTCAATTATTGATAGGTATGTGTTTATTGCCATTTTATTGTTCGTAGGTTTGATCTTCTTTTTCTTAAATAAGTCCCTTTAACATTTCATATAATAATAATTTGATGATGATGAACTCCTTTAGTTTTTTTCTTACCTGAGAAGCTTTTTATCTGCCCTTTGATTCTAAATGATAGCTTTGCTAGGTAGAGCAATCTTGGCTGTAGGTCCCTGCTTTTCATGTTTTGAATATTTCTTGCCAATCCCGTCTAGCCTACAAAGTTTCTTTTTGAGAAATCAGCTGACAGCCTTATGGGAGCTCCCCTGTAGGTAATGAACTGCGTTTCTCTTGATGCTTCCACCTTCTTCCGCTATGCATAAGAATGAACTCAAAATGGATAAAAGGCTTAAATGTGAGTCATGAAACCATAAAAATGCTAGAAGAAAACAAAGACAGTAAATCTCAGACATTTCTCATAGCAATATTTTTGCTGATATATCTCCTCAGTCAAGGAAAACAAAAGAAAAAATTAAAAAATGGGACTACCTCAAACTAAAAACCTTTTTCACACTAAAGGAAACTATCAATAAAATAAAAAGACAGCCCAATGAATGGGAAAACATATTGTCAATAATACATCTGATAAGGGTTTAATTTCCAAAATTTATAATGAATTTATATAACTCAAGACCAAGAAAACAATCTAATTTAAAAATGGGCAAAGGACCTGAATAAACACTTCTCCAAAGAGGACATACAGATGGCCAATAGGCATATGAAAAGATGCTCAATGTCACTAATCAGAGAAATGTAAATTAAAACCACAATGAGATATGACCTCATACCTGTCAGAAAGGCTATCATCAATAAATCAACAAACAACAAATGTTGGCGAGGATGTGGAGAAACGGGAGCCCTCATGCTCTGTTGGTGGGAAAGCAGATCGGTGAAGCCATTGTGGAAAACAGTATGAAGTTAACTCAAAAAGTTAAAAATGGAACTGTTTTATGACCCAGTGATTTCAATTCTGGGAATACATCTGAAGAAACCCAAAACACTAATTTGAAAGAATATATGCACCCCTTTGTTCATTGCAGCTGTATTTACAATAACTAAGACTTGGAAGCACTCCAAGTGCCTGTCAGTAGATGAGTGGATAAAAAAGCTGTGCTACATTTACGCAATGGAATACTACTCAGCCATAAAAATGAAGGAAATCATACATTTTGTGACAACATGAATGGACCTGGAAAGTATTGTGCTAAGTGAAATAAGCCAGTCAGAGAAAGACAAACATCATATGATTTCACTTATGTGTGGAATCTAATGAAGAAAATAAATGAATAAACAGAATAGAAACAGACCCATAGATACAGAGAACAGACGACAGCAGCCAGAGTGGAGGGGAGGTCGGAGGCTGTGTGAAAAAGGCAAAGGGATTAAACAAAACAAAAAAAAGCCTTACAGACACAGACAACAGTGTGGTGACTGACAGAGGGAAAGGGGGCTAGGGGGCGTGGAAGGGGGCAAAGGGGGGATAAATGGTGGTGGGAAGAGACTTGACTTTGGGTGGTGAGTGCATGATGTAATATGCAGATGATATGTTATAGAGTCGTACACTTGAAATCTATATGGTTTTATTAACCAATGTCACCCCAATAAATGCAATTTTAAAAAGAAAGAAAAAATCTCTCTTTTTTTTGCCACTTCAAGTCCCTTATGGATCTATACAGTATTCATAAATAAATGTATTTCTTCTATACCGAGGGCCTAATTTTCAATAAGCCAGCCCTGATTTCTTTCATGCCTTCAGTTTATAGGCCAGTGCTTATTTTCATGGCTGATTAATGGTTCTGATTAGTCCTCCTAGCAGGAAATCCAATATCCCTTAGGGGAACCCTAAAGATGCAGATGACCATGAATTCAAGGAAGCCTATTCACAACAAAAATCAATGGAGAAAGGAAGCAATGTTAACGTAGACAACAGTTCTACCAGTTTCTAAATGCAAGTGCTCAGATGGAGGGAGTGGAGGGAGGCAGGGGATAACAGAGAATGTATTCAGAATACCAAATTGCAGCTTCATCACTCTAAGAGCCAGTTTTAACAACTGCTTTCCCAATGTAGAAATTTAAATCTTCCTTTTTGTGAATTTTGACTGGTTTATAGCCCTGAAAGAAAACCTCGCCCCTCTCACAGGCTGCCTCTCAGGCTAAATGTGTGGCCAGGGGCCGGAGGGCTTGATTTCACAGAAGCCACGTCACAACCACAGCACAGGTATTATGAGAAAAATCTCAGGGTCATGCAAGTTGTTGAAAAATTGTAGAAATGTGAAAACACTAATTTCTGTAGCATGTAGCTTATCGGCAGATATCACATAATATGATCATGAAGTTTTCTAATAGTTTTTTTAATAGAATAGATTTTTTGATCAAACAAATATAACTCTCCCTTGACTGCTGTTTCATTATCCTGTTGATTATTTTCTTGTAAGCAGGTGTTAAAAAGTAAATAGATTTAATCTATCTAAGTGACGGCTGCTTGTTAGCAATTTTTTAGTTTTTCAATTACAGTTTACCTTCAATATTATTTTGTATTAATTTCGGGTGTACAGCAGAGTGGTCAGGCAGCTACATACTGTACAAAGTGTTCCCCGCAATATTTCCAGTGCTGACCTGACACCACACATATTTATTAAAATACTACCTGTTGGTTAATTCTGTACAGATACTGGGACAAAAGTACATCCTTTCCACTTCCCTCTGACTGTCCTATGGAGACTGACATGACCGTTTAGGTCTACAATAAAAAGGGGCTTTGCTCGGTAACTTGACGGCTCTCTCCTCTGACGTGCCTGACTCAGCCACCAAAAAATATGTCTCCACGGGAGATTTTCTTCCCTTCATTCTCCACGTGTCCATTCAGACCAGGTGAATAGCAGCCTTAAGTCCGAAAAACTAAGTGCGGCTTATGAGTCAGAAAATTAGACATCTGTATTTTTTGAACCATCAGTCAACAATTATTCTCTTCTGTGCCTGGCTCTGTGCTAGACAGTAAATAGGATACCAAATAACTATTTTCACTTATATTCGAATAGTATATCACATACACATAGCTTGAAAAGCTTGAAAAGAGTGTCACCCATTTTCTGCCGTTGATGGGAAGAGATGGTTATAGAAGGTAAAAGCTATCTAGTTTCGCCTACATCAAATGTTACTTAGTTTCATTTGGTTCTTTAATCCAGTAGGTCATTAATTCACATAATCATGTTATAAAACAATTTTTTATTGGAAAACTCAACCAAGAATCAACTTAAGTCAGGTTGGGAGCTCCATATCAGGTCACCCCAAGAAGTAACAGCCTTTCACCTTTCCCACTTCACAGACACACACACGTGTGCGCGCGCACACTTCAGGACTAGCCCAGAGATGAGATGGGATGACCAAAAGTAAAACGCTTCATGTGCTACACAAAGGAATGTATCTAAAGCACTAGCAGACTACCTGGGAAAAAAGTAGAAATGTAACAGATGCACATGTTTGTGGGGAATATATGTTATTTCTACCAGCCAACACCTATACTCCAAATTGACCTTGGGGAACCATCATAAATCTACTCTCAACCCATGTATTTGGGCAGGATTAACCCACTGCCAATTCCAAAGATACGCCCTGATTGGTCTAAACCGATTGATCAATTGGCTCATCCATCTCATTTCTCTCAGAGTGATTAGAGACAAGCACGTGACCCAATCAGAGCCAATGAGACTTTTGCTGAGACTTTGATTAGAGATGTAAAGATTCTTCCCAGATGGACTTGAACCTTGAAGGGTGTAGAACTGCTACTGCTGTATTTACTCCACATGAAGTCTGAGAAGGAAAGCAAAACCAATAGATATGAACCACTTTCTGATCACCTTCTTTGAGATGTGATTAAAAAGCAGTATTCCTGGACCATGTTGTTACATGAGCCAATAAGACAGCTTTTTGGTTTAATTCAGCTTTGACTCAATTTTCTGTCACTTACAACCTAGAGTCCTAAGTAAAATGGTGTATAATTCCTCTCTTCCTCTTCCATGAGCCCAATAAACTTGTGTAAACTGGGCAGTGATGTGATTGCTCTGCAATATCTAAATTCCCAACATTATTCATCTTATTGGCACTTGGTACCTATATGGTCATAGTGACAGGCTTAATTGTTCATGCCAGTTGTGCCTTTTGATGCCACAATCTCCTTCCTAAGATGTATAAATAAATATATGTCACCTCTGTCCCTAAGTACATGGAATTAGTTCAAAATCAGAGGTAAGAACTAATGCAAGCAGACAGAGGCGAGGGCCACGCTGACCCCTTCCAGTCTAAAACGTAGAATTTTAGAGAGGCATGACATAGTCCACTAAAATCAACAAACTTGGCATAAATTAGTCACATAAAATTCTAAGAACATGTGACTTCAGAGTTACATGACAGATTTTAACTAGCTCATCAAAAGTCTTCTACCCAAGTATACACTGCCCCCTTCCAAGGTAATGCCGTCCAACAAAACTGCTGCCACTGTCCCAAGTATTTGGACTTCAAAAGCTAGTAGCACAGTCATTTGAGCATTTTCAAGGAGAAAATCTGTATTGTTTGCCCTTAAAGAGAGGATGTGATTTTGGGGAATTAAATGTATTCAGTGCTGAATCTGTGAATAAGAAGTTTCAATGAGCTGACTAATACTATTTTGTTTAAAAAATAATATAGAATTGGACTCACTTTTGGGTGTGATTTGAAAATGACTATTATGGAAGACATCCAAGCTTATTTTGAGCAAACATTATTAAATAAACTAAAGATGGCTTTTTAGAATAAAAATAATGCTTGGGTAAACATTTAAAATCTTAAATGCTTGTTAAAAAAAAAAGTCTCATTATTTTTGGCCTGGTCCATTGAACTTAAAATTTTTCCCCTTCAAGATATCAAGCTACAAAACAACAATATTTGCAGAACTTGGCCCATATTCAAACCTATTTATATCTTTAGTCCTCTGGTCCTGCATATTTTAAAAGTGATTTGAGGCTACATTTAATAATGCAGTTTCACTAACAATTCAAATTTGTGATTATCCATTAAATGAGGAATACCACTCAATATTTTCTTCCTGACAATTTGGATGATATGAAAACTAAGCCTGAAAGACGAATTTTAAAGTAATATATCTAAAAATAGACTGAGCAAAAACGCAAATTCACACATTAATGCAACATCCTGATGCAAAAGAACATTTTAAAATTTACACCTGCCTGAGGAAATTTAATGAGCTGCTACTAATATAAATAAATATTTCATTTCTTAGTGAAAGGAAGCATGTAATGGAGGAAAAAAGCCAGATTTCTTTCAAATTGTTCTGTGCCACTTATTGATACACCCATCAGAGTCAACCCTAGGTAGAAACTGGCATCTCCGTAACAAAATGCAAGTTTCTAGCCCTGACTTAATGTATTAGAGAAGAAGAAGGCAAAAAAGAACACTTTTTCACAATCCTCCCTGAACCCCCTAACCCTGATCTGCACAACTCCAGCTGTGCTGTGTGGACATGTGAAAGGCAATGGCAGCAACAACATTCTGGAAACAAGCTCGATTTCAACATCTCAGGTCCTGCACATCCTATAAGCAGGCACACATTGTCCAGCCCCAAACTTGACCCTGGCCAGAGCCAAGCAGAATGTTATGGAGGACACACCTGCCAATAGAGAATAATGAAGCTAATTTCTTGCCTTGTTGACACACATTGCTTGGTTTTCAAATATAAAACCAGTACCTACTAAAATGCTGTTGGGTAGATTGGAATTCCTATACTGAGCAGTCACCACACAAAATGCCGCATAAATTCTAGTAGAACATTTAAGACAAGAAATTCTTCCTTTGGGATGTACCTATAATGAATACCAAATAAATGTGTCAGTAGGTTTCACAATACTAAATATTGTGGATTGTTAAAAAAGTTAAAAAATATAAAAATGAAAAGGAATCTAATGACCATCTTAGTGTTATAAAGGAATTCAGTATTTTTTAAAGTTTTATTTGAACCAATTTTATCTTTTCTGGTAATTTATATGGTACAAATTTGTTAAAGATAAGTGTGATCTGAAAGATACCTAACCTCATAAAAGATATTGCTGTAAATTAAATATATATAAATGTATTATAAATGTATATTAACCTGGCCTGTGATAAAAGTGTAAGCATTTGATGTATCATGTTTTAGTGAATAAGGATTGGATTGAAAATTTCTCCTGTCACAACTTGTTCCCCCAAAATTTCAGCCTAAATTATTACATTAGATCCAAACAATTTTAACTTTATTACTGAATTTTTAAAACAATCTTAAAGGAGAGAGAATAGTATAATAAGCCCTCATCTACCTGTTGCCCAGCTTCAAAAGTTATCAACATATAGACAAACTTGTTTCTTCTACACCCCTTCCCACACACATATTGGATTTTCATATTATTTCATTTGTATATACTTGAATATATATATATTAAGAGAAAAGGCCTTGACTCTTTGTTTAGACATGGCCTCAACAGTATCATCACACCTAAAAAGTCATACTAGCTTCTTAATGTCATCTAATATCTAATTAGAGTTCTGATGTCCCTAATTGTCTCATAAATGTGTTTTGCTTACTTTGAATCAGAATCTAAATGTGGGTGATACATTGCAGTGAGTTGAATTATCCGTTAAGCCTCTTGTGATGGTACTCTCTCTCCTCATTCATTTTTTTCCTTGTCATTTATGAGTTTATAAATGGGGTCACTTGCCCTGTAGTTTCCCACATTCTGATTTTAGCTGATTACATCCCATAATGTTGTTAATATGGTCCTCTAGCCCCAGTATTTCCTGAAAATTGTCAGTTAGACCCAGAAACTTGATCAGGTTCAGGCTCAATTGTTTTTGGAAAGAATGCTTCATGTACACAGTAGGGGCTGCTGTCTACAACCTATACATCTCATCAGGAAGCTTAAAATGAATGGTTTTCTCTTTGTGTTATTAAAGCTTAATAAGTGAGTTCAGCTCTTCGCAGCCTTCTCTGTTAAATATGGTTTCTTGTTAGTCTTCTATCTAAAGTTTTCAACAGCCTTTGATGATCATTGCCTATATCCATTACTTCCAAAATAATTTTTAATTAATAAATATATAACATTTGATATTTAAAAACATATCTTTATACCCATTGTCTCATTAGATGTCTCATTTCATTTAATATCAGAAACTAGGTTTCTGTTCCAACAGCTACAACACAGAAATTCTATTATTTTTTTAAATGGGTGCAGTTTTCTTTCATTGATTTTAGAGAGAGAGAGGAAGGAGTGGGGGTGGGGAGAGAGAAACATTGAATTGTTGTTCCACTTATTTATGCATTCATTGGTTGATTCTTGTATATGCCCTGACCATGGATCAAACCCACAACCTTGGTGTATCAGGTGATGCTCTAGCCAACTAAGCTACCTGGCCAGGGAATCTATTATTCTCTTTCTGTATTTCGGTAAGATTTTATCACATTATAGGTATGATTTCTTAAGATAACTTACTTTTTTCAGCTGCACCAAAAACTTCATTTACATCTCCTTAAATTCCTTTTTTAATGTTGTACATTTACATATTTACATTTTAATTTAATGTTTTTAATTAAAATTTTAAAATTTATATTGAAGTATAACTTCAAAACAGAAAAGGACATGAATTATAAGTGCAAAACGCAATTATATTTTCCTTATAAATACATCTGTGTAACCACCTTCCAGATATAAATACAAAACATTTCCAGTATTCTAGAAAGTGCCCTCGTAGCCCCTCCCGGGCAATACCTCCCAAAGGTAAGCACTAACCTAATCTCTACCACCATAAATTAATTTTGCCTGGTTTTGACTTCACATAAATAGAATCATATAATAGGCACTCTTTTGTGTCTGGCTTCTTTTGCTCAGTATTATAATAGGAAGTTCATCAGTGTTGTATGTATAGAAGTAGCCCCCTTTCTTTTTTCCATTGATACATAGCATTAGATTCTAGCTGTATACTACAATTTATCTGTTCAGAGACTAACTTAATTTTCAGTTTAAAAAACTAAGTGAACTTTTATTAATACATGTTTCATATCCTCTTAGATTGCAATTCTCTATTTTGCTTGCCTATTTTTTTAAAGATTTTATTTTTAGAGAGAGGAGAAGGGAGGGCAAAAGAGAGGAGGAGAAACATCAATGTGAGAAACATTGATCAGTTGCCTCTCGCATGCCCCAACCCCTATCTGGGAATCAAACCAGCAACCTTTCAGTTCTCAGGCTGGCGCTGAACCCACTCAGCCACACCAGTTTGCCTGTTTTTTCATCTATGCTAAATTGTCATTGTTTATGGAGTAGTGAACTATGTTATTTGAAAATAAATTTATATAGAAGAATTAGTCAAAATTGAATGATATCAGAAAAGATAATTACTCTGTCTTCTAACTGACTAGCCCACTACTTAGAAAAACCTTACTTACATAGTTACAAGATTCAAGGAGTGTGAGATCTTGATCATAAACTAAATATGTACTCTTTGTTCCATCTCTTTGCCCAACAACATTCTCACCCATAAAATCAGTGTAGTGAAATTATGTTACTGTCAAAAAACAATAATAATATGTGTTAAATACAGTGATTAAATTAAGTGGTAAGACAAGAAAAGATTAATTTATATGACATTAGGACTAAGTATTTAAACGATTACCTCATTTATTCACCAAATGAATACTCATTGAGAACCTACTCTGCCAGTTGCTAAAAGGGAATGGAGGTAATGTATAAATAATGCTGGGCACTTAGCATATACTGTACTAAGATTTTATATGCATCATTTTATTTAATCCTCACCTATGAAATTGCTGCTACTATTAAAACCATTTACATGTGAGGCATAGAGGGATTCAAAAATTTGTTTGTTCAAGATCTCATGGCTAGCTATGAAATTAGTAATATGCTGTAAAAATGATTTGCAGATGAAATAAATGTTAATGATATAAAGCTAAAATTATATTTTAAAATGTCGCTATGATCATTAGCGATATACACAAAATATGTATGAGTATGTGCATTGCAATGTAATACCAAAAAAACTTTAGAAATTATCCCAGTATCTAATACTAGGTTTGTTAAATAAATTATGGTAGACTCACATGAGGGAAGAATCGAAGCCACCGACAACCACTTCGTAAAGAATATCAAACAGCATGGAGAAACGGTTATGATATGTCCTTAAGTGGAAAAATAAAACAGGCCATCTAAGAAAGTAAGCACAGCATACCACTGATTCTGTTCTCAGTAGTATGAGTGTGTGTGTGTTTATGGGTGTGTGGAGGCACTTGCTGCATTAGCCCACCCAGTATGCATCCCCCATTCTTCTTGACACCGATTCTCCAACTCTCATCAGGTATCCGTGCTTCCCCTTGTGCCCCATAGGCTCAGAGAGAGCAGCCCCTCACTCGGCTCCAGGATGAGCCTTGCCTGACCTGAGCAAATCCCTACTTCGTATGTGGGATCAGGGAATGGGCATACAACCTAATTTAGGTTTATGAGATAACATTTTTCCGAGAGGAAAAAAAAAAAAACAGCTTCCTAGCTCCTCAGAGAAAGGCATCCTGTCTTCCTCTGGTTAGCACAAGGTAAAAGCATGACATCTGGAACTCCTGCAGCCACTGCTGTCCTCACAAGGTGGCCAGCCTGAGGCCTAAGCCAAGGTAGAGAGAAGGCAAAGCTGAGGGGACCACAGGGAAGCGGAGTCAGAGTCCTGGTGCGTTAAACTACTCACAGTCAGAGGTAAACCCCTGGCCTGCCCAGTTCCACCAACCAGTACATTCTCTTTTCTATTTAAACCAGTTTGGGTGAGTTGTTATAAGTTTAGAGTTTTAATTGTACAGGCCGTGTGTAGAAAGACTGGGAATGCCTGGGACTTTCTCTTTGTGCTTTTCTCTGTTTTGTGTATTTTCTACAATGCACATGTTTATTTTATCTTCAGTAAGGACAATACATATTATTTTTAGTACTCTATTTAAATGCCCCATGTTGAATATTTCTTGATTATTTATAGCAGGTACTGAACTCATTAACAAATTACTCTTTTCTGCAGAACCTTAATATTTGAGAAGATAATTACAGCACGCATTTGTGTAAGACTCGACTGTTTTAAAGCACTTTCCCATTTGGTAATCTGAGCACATCTTACGGAAGAGTGTGGCAGCGGCCCCTATGAGTTCGCAAAAGTCCATTTTCCTTTTCCTCCTCGGCATGGGGGGGATACACGACATTTCTCAATCTCCCTGGCAGCCTCCTTGGAAGTTGGGTGAGCCCACAATGGAGTCCAGTCTAATTGGCTGTGAGCAAAGTGATGTGTGCTGGTGCTAGGTCCAATCTATAAAAAATTCCCACAGATGATCTTCCTTTTCTCTTTCCATGTCTGCTGGTCAAGCACAGAGGATCTTTGCCTGAACTTCAAGAAGAAAACTTCAAGACCCTAGAATCAAAGGCACAAGATGAAAGGCTCTTGTATCCCTAATTAAATAAGTAGATGGCCATGTGCTAACCAGAAGCATCTTTATTTGCATTTATAAGAATGAGAAATAAGATTTTACCTTACTAAGCTGCATAGAGAGAGTTCCTCAGAGAAACAATGGTGTATACATACATATCTATATACAGATACCTATAGAGTGAGAAGGATTGTTTTTATGGAATTGGTTCACTCAATTATGGAGGTTGGCAGGCTGACACTTAAGGAAAAGCTGATGCTACAATTTGAGTCTGAAGGCAACCTGATGGAAGAATTCCTTCTTGCCCCCAAGGAGCACAATCTTTTGGCTATTTAGTCCTTCAACTGATTGGGTGAGGCCCACCCACATTTTTCAAGAGTAATCTGTTCTCCTCAAAGTTTGCTGATTTAAATGTTAATTTTACCTAAGAAAATATATTCACTGAAACATCTAGAATAATGTTTGACCAAATATCTGGGTACCATGGCTTAGCCAAGTTGACATAAAAGTAATCATCGCAGAAGGCAATGGTCAACGCTTACTGAGGTTGAATATAACGTTTCTTGAGGAATCTGGGTTCTGGGATCTTTTGATAAATCCAATTAAATGTCCAGTGTCATAGTCATTCTACTTAATCATGAGTTTATCCAACCCTCTCAGTCCCTGGGAAATGATGAGGGCTGGCTTCTTACCAGATATACAAGGTCAGTCCAGAAGTTACCCAGCCATGTAATATGACAATTAGAGGCATTTATTGAAGAAGATACAAGAAACATTGTACATTAAATAATGATGCCTCAGTCCCCTTTAGAGGAAGCACCTTCAGATGTCACTCAGTTCTCCCTATCGCCATTATTTTCCTAAATCTCATTGTTGTATTTTCCTAAATCTCATTGATGGCCTGAAATCTCTTCCCTTTCAAACGTGATTTCAGTTTTGGGAAAAGCCAGAAGCTGCAGGGTGCCAAATATGGGCCGTAGGGGGCTGAGTCACCTGGGTGATCTGATGTTTCACCAAAAAACTCTGCACGAGACGTGATACGTGAGCAGGCATGTTGTCATGATGAAGCTGCCAATCACCAGTTGCCCATAGCCGTGGCCTTCGGAATTATCTGAATAGTTTCCACAGAGGAATGTTCAAGCTTAATGAAAAATTTGATGCAGATCAAATGACTCTATTTGCTCAGTCATTTTGAATGCAATGGCCACAGAGTACACATTCTCACTCAACGAAGTCTACCACCCCCACTGACTAGTATAGTGAAGTCATCACTGTTCACGCATGCGCATTCCAGTCCACTCTCCTTGGCTGCCAGGTTCCATCGATGTTGCACAAACTGTTCTCGTTATATTAACAATGGTTGGACTTTTTCTGGACAGACCTCATGTAAGTTTTCTGTTTTAGAGGGTTTTGTCTTGACTTTATCAAAGAAAACTGCTTTCAATCCACTTTTCTTCAAAATAGGATATTAGAAAGAATTGGTTTTATTTTTATTTTTCTTCTTCTCATTTCCTTTCTTCTTTTTTCCCAGTTGCCTTCCTTTTTCTGCACTGCTTCTTGAAAACTGGGAGCCAGGTAAGGAGTAACACCTATCTGCACTACAACTTTCCATCTTTTTCTTTCACCATCATTTTTTTGTAATTAATTAATACAAAGTATATCCTTTTCCTTGATTGACTGTTGTTGGAAATTTGGGGCCAAACTCTTTCCAATGTTTTTAAGCTTTAGCAGGAGGAATATTCTGTGGTCCTTCTCTACTCTGCCATCTATAGTTCTAAAACCCAGCTGATTTCATTCAGGAGGGAATTCTTCTATGAAAATATGTTCAAAGAAAAGTTGTCCCAAATTGCAAAGCAGACTCACAATTAAATCTAAAATAAAAGCTAGGGCAAAAGCTAATCAGATTTAGAATCAAGGGCCATATATAAAGTTTTTCTAAGCCATAGAACAAATTCTGAAAATTTTGTCATTAAAAAATATATTTTTCTATTCTCAATATATATCCTTGGGTTTTCTATTTCAATATATATCCTTGATGGCTACATGAAACTATTTCTTTGTACCACATGATACAAGTGCAATTTATAAAGCTAAATGCAATTTGATAAAAATTATGTACTATACAGGACTTAGATAAGTTCCAAAGAGCCATGTATTTGCTAGAAGGTCTTTCATTACATTGAAGCTCAAATGAAAATAATGTTATTTTTAGATAAGGCAGGCATTGCCCTCACCTCACCTGCTTATGCATAGTGCCTTGTGTTAACTGTTCCCTAGAATAACAGGATGGGTCTGATGACCCCTCAAGGTCATCTGAAGCCTTTTGATTATATGGATTGTGTGCTGAAAATTACATGCTAAAATACCTACACAAAAGCTGTGTCATTTTCTCTCTACAACTGTCATCTTTAATGCTACCTGAGGTTTTATATTTAAGATGTATACCCATGTTTACTTGTTTATAAAATAGTTTAAAAATTGTTACAGGCCATTCTCAACTTTCAATAGCAATACAGGCAGATTTCATACAAGGTTAAACAAAACTGACTATGAATGTATATGTGGTTATAGCTCTCAAATTCTTTTATTTTTGCTTAATGTAAGCCAGAATGTCTAAGATAGCCATGTCATGCTGATTTTAAAAATTCTTTTATGCTTATATCTTTTTATGGTTTAAGAAACTAAAACCATATTATCCCATAGAGTAAAAACATCACAGTTTAATTTATTAAAGCAGGTTTTATCATGTAAATTAGGTTTCTTTAATTAAGCTTTTGCAATAGCTACAACTTTATCTGCATGAAGTAGCCCCCATAACTTTAAAGTAAGTATTTCACCAGCTGACACTTATTTAGTGATAACTTTGCTAATTTGGGGGGCTCAAAATGGGCAAAAAAAATCATCATATTTGACATGCCAATTTTAGGTATTCCTTGCTTTTACACACCAAACTCTAGATTTATTAAACTCTTTACTTCATTTCTTACATGTAGACTCAATCTCGTTCAACAGAAGAAATTGAGAGCTACAACCACATATACGAAATGCAACATTCATAGGCAGTTTTGTTTAACCTTGTATGTAATCTGCCTGTATTGCTGTTGAAAATTGAGAATGGTCTGTAACTACTTTTAAACAATTTTATAAACAAGTAAACATGGATATATAGAGATATAGATATAGATCATCTTTGTAGTAATCAGAATGTTATCCAACTCTATTGCGTACTGTATTATAAATACTGGCAAACAATGGCCAATAAATAGTTTTGTATTCTTTCTTTTTTATAAAAGATTTTATTTATTTATTTTTAGAGAGAGGGGAAGGGAGGGAGAAAGAGAGGGAAACATTGATCGGTTGCCTCTCGCACACACCTGCAACCTATGCACGTGCCCTGACCAGGAATCAAACTGGTGGACAATGACCAGCCAACTGAACCACAGTGGTCAGGGCGTTTTTATATTCCTTAAAAAAAACTCTAGCTCTATGACGGAAAGCTCAACTAAACCTTCAGAAGACCTTACTATTAACACTGAGAAGTCTCTTTTTCTTTATTTTATTATGGAAGGAACACTCAACATATCTACCTTCTTAACAAATATCTAAGTGTAGAATATATTTTGCTGACTGTAGGTACAATGCTGTATAGCAGATCTGGACAGCTTATTCATCTTGTTTAACTGAAACTTTTGTTTATTGACCAGTAATTCCTCATTTCCCCCTCCTCCTAGCACCTAGCAACCACCATTCTACTCTTTGATTCTATAAATTGGACTATTTTACACTCTTCGTGTAAGTGAAATCATGCAGTGTTTGTTTTTCTAGGATTGGCTTATTTCACTTAATATAATGTCCTCAAGATTATTCTGCACATACTGTTTTCTAGCGCAGAATTTCCTTCTTTTTTAAAGACTGAATAGTAAGTATTCCATTGTAATAAGATAATCACTTCACACCTATTTTCAGAAAAACAAAAGACAAGAAATGTTGGTGAGGATGCAGAGAAACTGGAACCCTGGTGCCCTTTGGTGGAAACGCAAAATGGTACGGCTGCTATAGAAAACAGTATGGAGGTTCCTCAAAAAATTAAGAACAAAACTACCCAACGATTCAGCAATCTCCCGTTTGGGTATTTATCCAAAAAAATTTTTGAAAGCAGTATCTCAAAAGGATAACAGCGGCATTATTCACAACAGCCAAGACACTGAAACAACCTAAATATCCATTGACAGAGATTTTATTTTGATTCAGATTTCTTTTTTCTCTGTTAGGCCTTAGGTTACCCTTGAAGGAACACTGAATAGACACACTTTGTCTTTATTATCCAAAAAGTCTCTCTCTCTCTCTCTGTCTCCAACCCCCCACAATCTCTCTCTCTCTCTCTTTCTCTCTCTCTCTCAGACACACACACATACACACACACATACACACACACACACACACACACACACACACACACACACCCCAGTTTCCTTGTGTCTAATCTCAACCTCATTGGTACTTTGCTTGTTTCTTCTTTCCTTTGAGAAAATAGATACCAGTTTCCAAAACGTAACCTTCACTTAGCCCTGTAATCTCCATAGCAAAAAAATCTCCAACTGCCTCTTTGTTTCTGGGGAAAATCCACATGCCTTTTCTCACTAGGTTTTGTTTTATTCTATTTTTACTTTCTCTCTTTAACAGCCTTTAACTGCTAATAATTTTATTAGGTCTCTTTTAATCTTTACTTCCTCTGATATGGTATTCTTTATTCCCTTTATCTTGTTTCAACTGTAATTCTTAAATTGCTAGCTTCCTAATTCACTCAGGCATTGTCATGACTTTCAGAGAAATTTTATTGCCAGTCTTATTTTTCTTCTATCAGGTCCTCACATACGCTAAACAATTTCTGCATTCTGTGAAAACTAGTCATTCCAAACTTCACTTGTTTCTGCTCTATCTTGTTTCACTTTCATTTTCATCCTGATCCCAAACACAATGAGATAGGGATCACTATTTCCAA
Organism: Mormoops blainvillei; assembly: GCA_004026545.1. NCBI lineage: Eukaryota > Metazoa > Chordata > Mammalia > Chiroptera > Mormoopidae > Mormoops > Mormoops blainvillei. The sequence goes on along the minus strand of PVJD01000190.1, from coordinate 239,474 downwards.
GATTCCTTGAATCATTCTGCCTGCAATCAGACCCCATGCATCACACACAATACCCAGGCTGGTATTGTTTCTCCTCCTTATTGCCCATCGCAAGCCATGAATGAGAAAGCAATCCTGTATCAGAGCTACAGGCATCTGGCCAGCTTTATCTGGTCTGCTTTATGAAACAGTCCATTCATAAGAAATTCAATTCTGCTGGCCACTACAGGCCTCTTGGATGTTTGCACACTTTTTTAAAAATAATACAGTAATCTTTATTCACGTGCTTTTTCTAATTGTGTGATTTATTAAGGATTCCAGTAAACAATGTTACTAAAACCTTCCAGTTAAACTGTATAGTTTCAGGGTCAAAGAAAGAGATTCCCTTTATCAGAAGCAATACTATGTATTAATCATTTTGTATTATTCATCTTTAAATTGGTAATACTGAAGATGTTTTCAATCACTATCAAAAATATAAGATATGAAATAGCTTCCTGTAGCTTTCCATCAGAGACAAGATTATTGACATCCCTAGGTTGCTGAAAAGAACCTTAGAATTAATTTAGAAAAAAAAGAAACAAAAGTGAATGCCCATCAGTAGGGTACAGTTGAAAATGTATTAGCTGCCTCTAGTTCATGGGATATCGCATGGTCATTAAAATAATGAATTAGATATATACTCACTGATTTAAGAAATGTTCACGAGGTTTTTTTAAGTGAGAAAAACAGGATACAACCTAATATGGATTTGATCCTGCTGTTTGTAAAACAATGGTAAAAATCTTTATATGTACATGTATATATTTTATAAAATAAGCAATAATGATTTATGTGTTACATATTACATATATTTTAGATTATTTTAAGTATGAGGAAAATATACAACAGGTTATTAACATGGGTTGCTTTAGGTAAAGAAAGATAATTTGTAGTGGGACAGAAATATAAGAGGAAGAGAGAGAAATAATGAAAAATAAAATACAAGGTCCTATATTAAAAGATAGCACATGACATGATCCTGTTTGTGTAAAATGATGTTCTGTTTGCATGTATATGTAACAAGATACATGACAGAATGTTCACCGAAATATTAATGCTACTACCTTGAGGAGGTGGGAATGGAGTTGATTTTTTATTTTCTCGTTTATAATTGTTTTATATTGTTCAGATTTATTTTTCAGTGGGAATGTGTCAGGTAAATTATTGGGAGGGCAAAATAAAGCTGTTTCCATTGTGTATGAAAAAGAAGAAACACATAGGAGTTTTCTGTAACTACGGGGGTTCTTTCTTCACCCTGATACATCTCACCCCTCTGGGCTGAGACGCTATGGTGAAAATGTACCCAGAGAAGAGGAACAAACTCATGTGGGCTATTATACCCCACATGCTCTGTGGGGCTCTCCCTAATGTTGGGTGGTGGAAGATCTCCAAGAACTCTTCCAAGCTTAACTTTTGGCAAAACCTATCACTACCAGCACATTCCTCCTGAGTGAACATAATAATGTAAAGGGACCAAATTCATCTTTCCCAAGTGCAAGACGGGAATTCGTTTCCAACACACTCAGCCGCTGACTCTGAGGCCTGACTGGATGGACGAGTGCTGAGCGCGGGAGTCAGGCTGCTAGGGTTCGGAGTTTGTTCCTGCCACTCAGAGTTCCTCCTTTTCTTCATATATAAAGCAGGTATAATAATATTCCCTGGTGGGGGTGTAGTTGTGAAAACTAAACATCAATGTACAGCCCTTAAAAAAATTCCTGCTTCATTGTAGGTCAGTGTTTTAGTTACTAGGCACATGTGCACATCCTTTCAGATGATAAAGCGTAATTTGATGATGCCTCAGACAAGGGTTTGATCACCAAAATATATAAAGAACTCACACAACTCCACTCCAAGAAGACAAACAATGTAATTAAAAAGTGAGCAAAGGACCTGAACAGGCGCTTCTCTAAGGAGCACATATACAGGGCCCAGAGACATATGAAAGGATACTCAGCATCACTAGCCATCAGAGAGGTGCAAATTAAAACCACAATGAGATACCACTTCACACTGGACAGAATGGCCATCATAAACAATTCAATAAACAACAAGTGCTGGAGAGGTTGTGGAAAAAATGCAACCCTAGTGTAATGTTGGTGGGAATGCAGACTGGTGCTGTCACTGTGGTAAACGGTATGGAATTTCCTCAGAAAACTAAAAATGGAATTGTATTTTGACCCAGCAATTCCAAAGCTGGGATTATACCCTAAGAATCTTGAAACATCAATTCAAAAGAACCTATGCACCTCAATGTTCTTTGCAGCACAATGTACAATAGCCAAGTGCTAGAAGCAGCCTAAGTGCCCATCAGTAAGTGAGTGGATAAAAGAACTATGGTACATGTACACAATGGAATCCCATGCAGCAGAAAGTAAGAAGGAGCTCCTACCTATCCGACAGCATGGATGGAACTGGAGAGCATTATGCTAAGTGAAATAAGTCAGGCAGCGAAAGACAAATACCATATAATCTCACCTATAAGTGGAACCTAATCAACAAAACAAACAAGCAAGCAAAATCTAACCAGCAACATTGAAATAAAGAACAAACTGACAGTAACCAGAGGGGAGGAGGGGAGAGGAATAATGGGGGAAAATAAGGGAAGGGTCTTCAAGGGACATGTATAAAGGACACGTGGACGAAGCCAAAGTGGGCAGGTTCGAGGGTGGGAGGCAGAGATGCGTAGGCTGGGGGAGAGTAGAAGGGGGAAAATGGAGACAGCTGTACTTGAACAACAATTAAAAAAACTTAACTTGAAACATTTCTTTCAATTGCTATTATTTATTTAATCATTCTTACGTAATTATTCACATTTGAGAAAAGTGGGATTTTGAAAGCACCTTAGGATGTTGAAATTTTGATTTCAACAAAGCTCAGAATGTATCATTTATGCAACCAGTACTGAGTCCTACAATGTCTGGATGTTACTGCCTCCAATATCAGCCTATTTGGACATCATAAAACTTGGCCTTTCTTTGTATCTCTAGCAAATGACCGCCAACCCCACTCCAGACTTAATAAGAGCACACGCATGACTTTACTCTGCTTAAAGGAAGTTCTCTCCCTACCCCAACTCTCTGTAGCTTTTAAAGAAGAAATACCAAATGAGAGAGAAAATCAGTGTGAAAAAATGTTCTCCACATCGTTGTAAGCGTAGATCCTGATCACTATCCCCTCAGGCCTGTAGAGATGGTCTTTCCCTCAAAGGCAACAGAGAAAAATATGCAAAAAGCTGCAATGCATTCGAGAGTGTCTTAGCCGTTCCTGGTAGGGAGATAAGCTGCAGGGTCAGCTGCTTTCGCGGTCTGCCATTCTGTCTGCCTGGTCCTTCTTAAGTTGCCCTTTAGCCTGCACAGGTTTTCTATACCCAAAGACAATTCCCTGCCTCGAAAGCCAGGTTGATGTTCCTAGCTGGTAACTATTCCCCATCCGGAGAAATGTCAAAGAACTTCATGCCGCTGTATCTGAAGTTGAAAGGGCGTCGCCCTACTCTCCCCAGGCATCATTATTCACAAACATCAGAGCAATGATCTCAATCAGCCGTGCCCCTGGTACCTGGAGGCTACTAGTACGGCAGAGGGTGGGGGCACTTCTGTGGTGGGAAATGCACTGAACCCACGCCTTCTGGCTTCTCTTCTCCCCTCATTCAGGACGCATCCAATTGTTAATTTAAGACGGCAGTCCTCAAACTTTTTGGTCTCAGAATCCCTGGGCAGTCTTAAAATTCATAAATAACTACTAAGTGCTTTTAGTTGTGCAGGTTTTATTTACTGATGTTTACCGCATTACAAATTAAAACAGGACTTTAAAGCACACTTTAAAATAACAATAATAAATTCACTATGTTAACATAAATAGCATAGTTTTATGAAAGAATATATTTGCCAAACAAAATTGTAGTGAGAAGAGTGCCATTGCTTTATACCTTTGCAAATCTCTTCAATGGCAGACTTAAGAGAAGACAGATGAATTCCCATATCAATCTTTTGTGCTATCACATGTATGTAGCTTCTAGAAAATTCCATTGTATATCCTTGAAAGAAAGAGTGAAAGTGAAAATAATCTCTTACTATCATTATGAAAATAATTTTGGCCTCAGGGAACCTGGGACCATACTTTGAGAATCACCAACTTAAAGAGAAAGAACTGGGTGCGCATGTGTTGGCCCCTAGGTCGGCTCCCTTTGGGGTCTGCCTGCACCACGAGAACTCTTTTCAGCTCCACCTCTCTGTCCTGCTTGTGATTCTCCTGAGCTGCCTGGGCTGAGGAGATTAACTCAGTCCTACTCCGGGCTCAGTTTTAGGAATCCGTTGCCTACACAACTCACCTGGGCTCTCCAACATCTCCATCAGGAATAAAGCTGGAGTTTGAATCTTCTGCCTGACTTCTTCACCTTTCTCTCGGTAACTTATGATTATGTTGGGTATGGGTGCCACTTACAAAGCTCCCCAAACACAAGCAATCCTAACCACTTTCCTACCCTCCACAGCCCTCGGAGTCTGCTTAACGTTAGCCGAGACTCTGCCTCAGTGTGTTCCAGACAGGATGCTGAGGACAGGAAGTTCAGACTGGCTAGTGATCCACTAACCAAAAAACAGGGGCATCTTTGATCATTTTCAGGTTGATTTAAATACTCACACCACTAAGGAGCAGCCTTCTTGCAAACAATTTAAAATGTCACCATGTAGAAGACCCATGTGGGCTCTGCTCTGGTAAATGAGAGGATCAAAGCAAGTTGGGAGAAAAGAGAAGCAGTAGGATAATTGATGAATCTTTCAGGGTTTTCTGTCAAGGTCAAAAGCCATTTTTTTGCTGGTGCTGGCTTGGTCCTGATCATCTACGTCCCTGGTAACTTAAAAACGGAGGAGGGGACGGGGCTCCGTTAAAGCTGCCATCACAGAGGCACACAAGCACAACTGCTTTTGCAGACGAGTCAAGGTGAGAGTCATCTTACACCTCAGGTAACAAAGCCAGCTACACCTGCCTTCCAAAACATATACCATTTCTAGGGGCAGAGTTTTCCATTTACCTTTCCTTGTGTCCATGTGTATCAGATCATCCAGGGAAATCCTCTTTTCCATTTTTATGGCTTCATTTTTACACAGTAGACCAGCTCCTCTCCATTCCACTTTTTCACCAAGCACAGCATTCATGAGCTCCACCCACTGACGCTGAAGTTTTGTAACAGTACTTCCATGTGATGCCTTATAGTCTTAAAAGACCCCTTCTCAGAAGAAATATCACCTTTCATAAGAAACAAAATACACCCCATAAACACCAGCTCCACACACTGTTGGGACACCATAAAATCCTGTTACATTTTGCTCTGCCTGTGTCCCACAGTTACACCTGACACGGCCTCAGGGCACTAGAGACTCTTTCTTTAACGGTTTCCACCTGTCTGGGAATAAAGGTGAAACATCAGGATTGCTTTCTCAAAGTTAAAAGGTAAAAGTCTGCCCTAGTTCATCTTTATTTCAGTTGTCATGGCACTAAAATGTTGCTGAATCAGAGATATTTTACGTAGTTTGTCAAAATGATACTCTTCCAATCCAAGCCGTCTCCCTCAGGCAAAAATAGATCTCAACATTGGAATATAGTGGTTCTGATCTGCCAGTGATTTATCCGTACCAAGCCTATGAATAGAGAATTAAACTTGGCTAGTTTATCAAAAGGAAATGGAGCTTGACTCATCAATACATCTCACAGTGCTTGCAGAAAGAGGGCTGGGGTGTGCCCTTAATGATAAAAGGTAACTGTCCCAAACAGCACTGGCTGTCATCTCAGAGGTAGAGCACAGCTTCCCTTTGTTTCACATGTCTGACCTGAACTAACGCTCTCACTCCCAGGCTGTGCCAGTCACTTGATTATCTGATAGTCACACTTCTCAGATGTAGAATTGAGAGCCTTTGTGTCATTCTCTTCAATTTTGAAATGTGGTTTCTTCAGGAAGCCTGCTCCAGGTTTTGAGGACCTATATCTCCACAACCCCCACCTGGGGGAGCTCCAGGGACAAGGAGCTGATTATACTTAAACATGTGCTCTGGAGAAAGGTGTGTGCGCATGCAATGCTGGGCAGCATAATAAAAAAATAATTTTCTTCACTTCTGTCCTGAACGCCAGTCTTGGTCCAAATGTAAAGAAAGTCATGCCACCCCAAGTATGAATGTATGTATTTAACGAACACATAGAGTATTTCCTATGTTCAGGACCGCTGAATGCATTTTGCTGATAATAGGTCCTTTAATTTCCATAATAGCCTAGTGAGCTTATTATTCCCATAGCAGAGACGCTGGGTGGCTGCCCAGTGGCCATGTGGGGACTCAGACTTAGGCGTCTGGCTCCAAAGCCTATGTGCTTTAGGATCCAGCCCTGTTATGGAGCACTGCCTATGTATCTTCTTGGATAAACAGCTGCACTGATCTCTGCACACCCTAACCTTTCCTTTTGTAAACGAGCCAGTGCTCCCCCATCAGCATATATGTAGCTCTAAATATCTCCCCAAGAATAAGAGCTCCTTCCCGCTTCTAAATATTCCCCTCACCTATGTAAATCGCAAACGGCCACCAGCACATAGGGCCTTTCAAACCACTAAAGCATCTGCGACTGTGCCATCTAAGTCTTTGACAGGTTTTCCCATGGGGTAGGGATTAGTTAAACTGGTGTCATATTTTGAAGGACACAGATAGACTGTGCAACTTCACATTTTCCATTTCATTGTCCTGTTAAAGCATTTAACAGCCCTTCATGTAATGGAACCATTGTTCACAAAAATGGTGGCTTTTATAATCCTTCAAATGTTTCTTTTCAGGCATATTTAAAGTGTCCTTCCCCTGTTGGTCTGAAGTTTCTGGCTCACACTGCTGGAGCTGAGCACTGACTTGGGATTCTGGACAATCTTATCTGTTTGATCTGGTAGATCCTCAACCCAAGGAAACATGGGTGTCTGTTTGAAAGAAACTTACCCCCTTCCCCATTTTAAACTGAGTCTGGCATCCATATGTGGAAACATAACTTCTGTTTCTTAGACCAGGCTGGTTGGTGTTGACAGCATATGAAAAGTAGCCCACTCAGCCATTCCACTCCAACAGCCAGCTCACCTCCTTACCCCTCCTGAGGTCTCCTGAGTGGTAGGCTCCACATACTCCCACCATGCCACCACATGGTAAATCTGATCTAATAAAGAATCTCAAAGCAACTGAGGATTTTTTTTTAAAACACCTTGATTTAGGAACACCAATCAGGGCTAGGGGTGGGGAGTAAATTCCTTATATTCAAGACAAGTTAAAATCCAGGTTTGTGTTAGCTCACCATATATGATTCATCAATAACCTTGTGTTTCTGTAATGTATAAAAGTTGCATGCGTTTGGGGGTAAAAAATGTTAAGCTCCTCAACAAAATTTTGATGAAATTTATACTTCTATAACTGATTCAAACCTTTTATTTGAAAAAAAAGTAACCAATTTAGCTGTCAAACATAAAATATTCATTTTGTAATTCATATAAGTAATGATCCCCAGCGCACACACTAGTTTAATTTTCTATGTGAATTTCATCATTTACATTTCTTCCTCCCTAATTCCAGGCAGGATTGTGACAGCTGTCCAAGGTCCCCAGTTAAATACCTAAACTTGTCCGTATTATACCCACTAAGGCTCTTAAAAATCACCACCTGAAAGCAGCCTTCACCAGACAGCTACTGAACACATTCTGACACTCCCCACCACCAGCCATAAACAGCCACTCACACAGGCCACCATATTAAGAACCTTCCTTTCTAGTAAACGGGAAAGGAAAGATGATCAAAGTTATCTGGGATACCCATACTTTTATTAAAGAAAAAATCCTACATCTTTCAGATAAGCATATTCTCTGAAGAAGTTTCTCCTTGGACCCCAGTGTATCCTTTCACCAGACATAGGGGAGATTCTGAGGTGGACATACTTCTGGAATCTCCTACCCTGCTCACCCCGGCCAGGGAGCACCAGCTGCTGTGCATGTCTCTCAGACATTCATGAACTCAAAGGTGTGCTCAGCTGTGATTCTCTTTCGGAGCTTATAGCACCTTTTCTGTTTAGTTTCTGTGATTGTGCCCTGGCCGGCTATGGCAGTGACAGCTTTTACCATCTGATAAACATTTTCTAGAAGCATTTAATTTCTTCTGCCTTTTCTATTCAATTTTTAAAAATCAAATAAGTGCTTTCTGGTGAACTTTAAGGAAATACTGAGAGACCATTTCACCCCAAAACAAAATAATCCTACAAGGAACATGAAGTCTCATTGTGTTTTCCTTGTTACTTCCTGTGATCAAAACTAATCCAGTAAGACCTAATGGAGACAAATATCAGGAAAAAAAAAGTCAAAAAAACAGTGATCAAGAGCAGAAAGACAAGGCAGACCACTCGTTATAATCACAATTAGAATCATTCTTCAAACTCCCATTGCTCCTTTTCTACAAAAGAGGAGGAAAGTTATTCCAATCTGTCCAGATAATACTGTCTTCATTTTCTCGAATAACAGTTTTAACTTGGAATGTCAGGCAGGTTTTGTTTGGTTGATTGACCAGGATTTTTATTTGTAGAAAGTTTTTAAGTTTTCTCTAAGACCCTTGATTTTGTACATCAATACTCTGCAGAAATGAGTCAGGGCTCCTCAGTATTCTGGAGACATTGAAGCAAGATAAGTAAAAAGGTATTGGTGGAGGAGGTGGGTAGGGTTAGTGAGTGATTATGTCCTTTGGGCGATTCATTAGATTCTGGTGGATTATTGATCTAGACTATACTTGTTGAATGAGTTGTGATAAATGGATTATGCAAACTTTCTTGGACAGTCCTCTAATCTCAAATTTTAGCTAAAAAGCTTTTCTTTCTATAGCTTTTCTCTCTCTTTTTCTCTATCTATCTCTACCTCCCTCTCTCCCTCCCTCCTTCTTCCCTCTCATGCCCTTTAACTAAATGATATCCAGAGAGTACATGGATATTTATGAGCCCTTTCTTAAGACAACTTCGCATTTATTTGAAAAATTTTACATACAAGGAAAGATGTTGATTTATTTAAATTAGCAAAAGAAAATTCTGCAGAGTACCCACTTCAACTACAATTCCAATTACTTTTTTCCTTCTGTCATCACAATCATTTGAAAATTATAGAAGTCTCAGCACCAAAGTTTGCAAACTCAAAAAGTAGAGTATTTTAAAAAATATACTCTTTATAAATAGAAACAAACATTCCTATAAGCCACCTCATTTTAAAGGTAATACAGATGGTCCAAATATATTAATCGGAATTATTATTTTATGATAATAATAAACACATATTATGCACAATGCCATCCCTAGTAAGTTACTTTCTGATAATAAGAACTTGTCGTATACATGGACATATTTAGAATTGGTTCTGCTGAAACTTCCAGTGGGCACAGTTCTGTTCTTCCCTGTAGACCTGCACTGTTCAATATGGTAACCAATGTCGTATGTGCCTATTTCAATTTAAATTAAATTAAATTAAAATTTCACTCATACTAGCCATATTTCAAGTGCTCAAAAGCCACATGTGTTTAGCGGCTACTTTATGGGACAGCACAGATTACAAAACATTTAGATTATTGCAGAGAGTTCTACCAAACAGCACTGCCTCAGCTTGGACTGTGAGTTCTTTTACACCAGGGACCATGCTATTCTTCGACAGAGATAAAGCAAGTTTATAAGAATATAACATTTAGTCCTAAAGCTTTCAGAGTCCAATCTGCTCATTCTATCTTGCAGTCACAAACTGCTTCGCATTACGATTTAACAACTACTTTCCATACTTCCTGTCTCCCAATTAAGCTAGAAGCTTCTTAAGGACAGGAATTACATATCAAAAGCTTTTATTCCTTTTCATTGTCTCCCAGGCCAATACTAAGTACAAGACATTTTCTTTAAAAAAAAAAAAAGCTTCTTGAATGGAATTAAAATGTAACATAGCCTATCTACCTACGTATTCTAATGCTATGTGCTATGGTAACTTAATAGATTCTTGCCGATTGGCTAGCCAGACAGAAAAGTCTCTGTCTAGGTAGAATCCTCATGATCCCTGTAGACTCTTTGCCCAAATCTACAGCAGCACCCCCTACAGGAGGAGCAGTGTTGCTTGAGGAAGCAAAAGAGGGCTAACAGGTGCCCCAGTTATGCTACGGGCATGCAGATGCTCCTTTGCTCTTGCTGGGAGCAAAGTCCCAGGAAAGAAGCTCTGAAACCCCAGCCTCACTATTCAGAAGACTGATCCCTTGTTTGTGGGCTCTATTTAGCTTATTCTTAATTGTGCAGTCCAGTCCCCCCAAATTCTTAGCTTCATCTCAGACCTGGTACTGACAATCACTTTTCTAACCCTGGCAAGTATTCTAAAAATATTTATTCATTACACAAATGGGTATTAAAAACCTCTTTTGTACAAAGCATTGTGATTGACAGTGGAGACAAAACAGAATAGAGAAGGCAGATAACACGCAAGTAGCAAACCAGTGTATCATTTAACCCTTGCGATGCTACAGTGGAACAGAACAGAGTAGTGGTCTGATCAAGGTTTCTGGAAATGAGGGGAACAGATCTTAGATTCCATGAGCAGGAAAGATATCTTCAGGAGGACACATATGCATTGAGACCAGAAAGATGAGAAGAGCTGGCCATGCAGACAGCCAGGTAGAAACAACAAATGCAAAAGCACGGAGGTAGATGATAAACAGAATGGTTTGGCAATAGAACCAAGGAGCTCAAGAGCGCTGAATGCGGCTCAAGAGAGCATGGAGGAAAAGGAGGCGGCCAAGGAGGAAATGACAGTGTTATGCCATACTGCGCGTGATCTTACCAGCCACAACAATCAATTGGGCTTCTATTTTAAGGGCTTTGAAAAGCCCCTGAAATGTTTAGTTATGGTATTGGGTGATAATATAGAGGCTGGATGAGTAAATGAATAAAACTGCTTAAATCCTCAGAAGCAAAAGTATTTAAATAGAAGGAATTATATATTGCTATTAGTTTTTTGTTTTCCTTAAATAAACAGTGTTTCCTTTCTAGTTTTCTCCTTTTGTTTGGATTACAAGAGTGGCATATTCGACAGAGACTCTGCAACCGCCTCAAAGTGCTCTCTACGTTCACTTTTTAGAGAGAGCAACAACATTAACTGGAAGCCTCCCCTGACCCCTTCAGGCAGAATCAGGTCTTCCGTCCTCTGTGCTCCTGCACAGCTGAGCACATTCCTCTAAATACTAGTTATCACTTTGAATTATAAGTATCTTTACAGTACTGTGTGAGCACAATGAGAGCACCTCTATAAATGCCCTTCCTAGCCGGTGCACAACACACAGTGGGCCCTCAGTAATGCTTTCTGAATGAGAAAAAGAAGAAGAAGTAGATGTAGGTTTCCTTAAGTAAACGCAGACTCAGAACCAAGTTTCTATACTAATTCATACTAAAATAAGATTAATTTACAGTCTCTAATCAGCTCCTCTGACCCAATTATGTTATTGAAGTCCTGAGGTTCTCTACAAATATTATTTATGCAGCATGTAAATTCAGACAACTCCAAAAACTGAGAGGTTTAAATTCCCATTTTATAACACAGGTCTCAGTTAAGTCCAAGTCCCCTTTTGTAAATAACAGCCTGAGAAGTGCCAACGGTTTCGATCGAGCATTCTACTCTGTGCCAGTGCTAATACTGTCCTGCTCGTACCCAGGGTGTGGTCTCTGATCCTCCCGTCCACGGGAAGTAGGCAGAACAAGCATTCTTATTCCTGTCTCACAGATAAAAATATAAGCCCTCAGAAAAAGAAAATTCATTTACAATTACACAACTTATATGTGGAGAAACCAAAGGTACTGGAATCCATTTCCTAAGACTCTCTTCTTTCTCCTATACCACAATCTCTGGATCGATGGCTCTCGAAGTGTGGTTCTCAACTAGCAGCAGCAGCCTCATCTGGGAACGTGTAATAAATGCAAATTCTGAGGCCCCACTCCAGACCTATTGAATCAAAAACTGACGGAATCATGGGCGGGGGGTTGGGGAGAGGGAAGAGGAGTAAGGGAGAGCCGACAACAATGTTTTAACAAGCCCTCCAAGTGATTCCAGTGCACACTTAAGAAAGCCACTGCTCTGGGCAATTTGTTTTAAAAAATTAATAATATAAAATTGGTTCAAGGTATATCAATTTATTTTACATAGTACAAAATTGTCTGCTTAAACTGAAGTTAAAATACTACCTGAAAATTAGGACATATTCATTACTGATTCATTATTCATTATTATGTTACATTGACACATTAAATATTGTTTGCGCAAGGATGTAAAATTTTTGCTTTATTTAATACTATTAAGCATTTGTCACAACTTTCCAATTATAGCTAAGCTCAAATGAGGTAATCGTGATAAATTAAAAATTGCACTTGCATTTAATTGATCCCATCAGCATGAATATCACCTTTAATGCATACAGCTTGATCATGATACTTATAAGGACAAAAAGATGTAGCAAATGTTATACTGTGGAGTCTATTTCAAGAAGAGACATTTGTTTGTTAAAAAGCAAAATAAATGGAGAAGAGTAATGCAATTTTCCATCAACAAAAGTAAAGAAATCTTTGCTTAAGAAATTCATCCAAAAAAAAATAATAATAATTTGGCAGCTTTCTCCTGAAGGAATCTGCTCAGTCTTTTGAAGGTGACTAAGTCCCTGAATGATCCCTGTACATAACCTTCAAGCAACTGAGAGCTAATCAAAGGTCTGTGAAAGTGTCTCAAAAAGATTCTACTCATAGATGTGTAAGCAACATGCACTCCTAACATGTACAGCAGAATAAGCCACTGGAATTACGTAGGAAGAGGAGCAAATATTCTTCCAGTGACTTTTAGTTATCAAATATGCTTAACTGATGGGAAAAAGTGTTTAAGGGTATATGTTAATAAGCCTGGTTTTGTTTTCAAATGAGTCAGCACTCCAGTATGATTGCACAGTCGCTGTTAAGGTGAGAATTCATGGTCTTCATTCTGAACCTTTACTGCTTTTTAAAAAGTGATTCGGGTGAGCTACTCAAAGAGGAAAAGGGATTGGCATCAAATGTAGAGACAACTCACAACATTCTGGAGCTGATAATACAAGCTAAACATTATGAATCTTTCACATTTCTACCTTTGAACAGTTAGCTCTTAAATGGCTTCCTTTCTCCCCCCAACTCTTCTTCGCCCCGCCGCCGATTAAATATAAAGGATTTCTGTGAGCTGTTAATACTCCTTGATTAACTTGCACAGATTCTACAGTCTCTAAATCATTTTCATAGAGGCACATTGCATTCTGGGATAGGTTATCAATTTTGTGTCCCAGTGACAGTCTTCTCCTTCTGCATTTACATCCTTTACCCTCTTCCCAAGGGGAATTGAACCTAACCATAAAGAGGGAAGTTATTTGGGGGAAATGTCTAAAAGATTTCAGTACCGGTAGGCACAAAGGTTTAGGCTAAAATGAAGATATGAGATTTCCTATAACCTAACAATTGACACAATACCCAAGATGAAGTTAACCATCAATTAAAGTTTGAGTGGTTGAAAAAAATTAATAAGTATATCTTTGACTGATGACATACTTCTGTGTACCTGGCCCATTTCATAGCAGTTGACAAATATCACATCTCATTTAAACTTTACAACAATGCTTCCTAGATAGGTAGCATCATTCCCATTGCATAGCTGGAAACTGAAACTCAGAATGAAGTTGTGCAATAACAACTATTACAGGACCTTGTGGAAGAAATTTCAAACCCAGGTCTTCCTCACCCCATGTCTGGGCTCCTTTTACTATACCACAATGAACAAAGGAATCATTGCTTTTTCATTCTGATTTCCAATGACAGTTGAGAGTATTGAGTCTCAGGGGCTCCTTTACTCATAGCAGAGTGATTCGGAGGGTGCTGTGCATTCATGAAATGTCTCTTGGACAATCCTGGTGAAAGCTATGGTATTGCCGGCATTAAGTCTCTTTTCTCGGTCAAAGCCTTGTTTTGTAGACACTACAGTGCAAATCATTTACCTGAGATGGGACCAGAAAAACCAAGTTCCATTTTAGATTGAGTGCAATATTCACTGAGTTTCCATAGAAAGGAAGGGCTAGGGGAGCAGGAGTTCTGAGGAGGGCAGCTAGCATTCGTGCTGGAACAAACAGAGGCCGTCACCAAAGCAGGGGAACCCCCAAGACAAAGGAGTGGATGAGGGTAGAGATGCCAAACCCAAACTGTACCTACTTTGACATTTTTGCTCCTGTTCAACAGTAATGATATTTGCAAGACCAGAATCAAAATTCTCACAATATCTAACCAATAGTATAGGACAGCTTTCCTGGCACTCAATTAAGTTTCAAGTATAAAAAGGTGATAATGCATCAAGAGAATTGTACAAGAGAAGAGAATGAATTTTCTCTTTAAATATTTTGCCTAGATATTTTATATTTTTTAAATAAAAATCAAATAAAGCTTAATCTGAGATCATTTTAATCAGGGTAATACTGTATTCATTTCGCTCACATCAGCAGAATAGAACTTCCCAGAGAAGAAGAAATGTTCACCTAACAGCAGATATTTTTTTCAAGTCACAAAACTATTAAACCTCCCTTTGGAATACGATTGTCTTCTAGGAGAAATAAAGTTTTTTATGGTGCTAAAACAATGAGTCCATGAAAAGAGAGTGCCATAATTAATTTGCTCCTTTAACAAGTGTTTATTGAACACTTACGTGATGGGCACTGAGGGAAATAAAGAGGTGAATCAGGCCAGCCGCTCCCACAGTCTATCTGAGGAGACACATACATAAACAATTGCAAAACAATTCAACAGGGGCTGTAATAAAGGTTTGTATGGGGTCCCACTGGAACATACAGGAGGGAGTTGTGCATTTAGCCTGACTATCTCAAGGAAAATTTCAGAGAAAGAACATTTAGCCTGCTTTTTGAAGGGCACAAACCCATGCACAAATCTTCGGAAGCAAGACAATGTGGGGCTGTTTCGGGATCCCCTATGCGTCATGAAGGAAGAGCGTTTTTTTACTTAGCATTATTTAGCTAACATCTACTCTTTCAAGCACTCTACATGTATTCGCTCATTTAATCTCCAAAACGCCTTTCAAAATAATACAAATTTTACAGATGAGAAAACTAAGGTTTAGATAAGAGAAGTAAAATGCCCAAGGTCTCATTTGGGCAAAACTAATATACACACACAAAGAGTCATTCTCTAACACAGGGTTTTTTGTTGTTGTTGTTAATTGACATATAATTGACATATAATGTTCTGAAGTTTAAAGTGTACTACACATTGATTTGATGGATTTATATATTGCAATACGATTACCACTGTAGCATTAGCTAACACCTCTACCGGGTCACATAGCTACCATTTCTTTTTTGTGGTAGAAACAATAAAGACCTAGTCTCTCAGCAACTTTGAAATTTATAATACAGTATTGTTGTCTGTAATCACTATGCTGTAGCACAGGTTCTAATCATTACACAGCACTGCCCCTCTGGATAGAAAGATAAGTTGTGAAGGGCTATACATGTCCTGCAATAGAGTTTGAACTTGATAGAGTACGACCATCAAAGGTTTTAAGGCAAAAAAATAACACAATCAGATTCGGGTTATGAAGATGTCACTCTAGTGGCAGCATAAAGGATGGCTTGGTGACCAAGGAAACCAGAGGCAAGAAGACCTGTTATTTTGTTGCAGAAGCACAGGCAAGAGATGATGAGAATTTTAATCATGACAGTGGGTCTTCACAGGAAGATACAGAATGAAAAGGTATTTAATGGTAGCATTAATAGGAATTGGTGACCGTGCAAACAGAAAGTGGAGAGTGAGGGGGAAGTTGGGGTCTAGGATGACACAGTGTCTAAAGAGAGTCGCTAGGAAGATGGTGAGTCCCTTGGCCAAGCATTAACTAAGGTAGAAATGCAAGAAAAGAAAGTTTGGGTAAGGATGTCAGTAAGTTCACTTTGGGGCTTAAAGTCTGAAGATACAGATCTGTTTGTCATTGTCATGGTCATGGTCGAAGCCATGGAAGTGAGATAATAAATATGACACAGAGGTGGAAAAGAAATCACCTAGGATCTAACAGTTGGGCATAAGATCTGAGTTGAGGAAGAGAAAGAAGTTCACAAACAGTCTTTTGTTGGGGGAGGGAGGGAAGAAGGGAGGAGAGATAGAGGGAGGAAAGGGGGAATAAAGAAGAAAAATATAAGCAAAATAAAGAATCTGAACATCTTAAATTTCCAAAGTATAATCTTACTCCTGATAGAGATTTGGCTTGTAATTTCCTCATATGTCATTTTTCCTCCCATTAATTTGAATGGTATTTAAAATGTAACTATTTTAATAGCTGAATAGTCACTATATTATTTTCAGTAACCAACAAAGAGATCTTATAAGGAGCATATGCTCCCTTAATGTCAATAATTTCATGATACAGTTGTTTTTTTTTTAGTGTTCTTAAACATACAGAGGTTTGTCACAAACTACAGGAAAAACCCAAGGGCATTACAAAAGCAACAAAACAACTCTCAAAAATCACTTTTATGTAAGAAGAGTTTAGGCATTTTTTTAAAGATTTTATTCACTTATTTTTAGAAAGAGGGGAAGAGAGGGAGAAAGAGAGGGAGCGAGACATCGAAGTACAAGAGAGACAGTTGGTTGCCTCTCGCACGCCTGCAACCAGGGACCTGGCCCACAACCAGCAACCTTTCGGTTCATAGGCCGGCACTCAGTCCACTGAGCCACACCAGCCAGGGCCAGGCACTTTTTAACCTTTGTCTTTCCATGAGAGCAGGTTCAGATCATTTAACAAATAGTATTGGTAAATATTTTTCAGTGAAGTGAAAACTGTACCAATTAAGCAGGCACTGATGCTTAAAATAATTCTCAGTTTACAACTTGTTTGCACTAATTAAAAGAGAGAGAAGTACTTACACTATTGATAATCATTGAAAATCAACCATTAAAAGTTATATTTTCTAAGACAAGAGTGACTGGGCTTTATTAGAAATGCATTTTCAAAGACATAAGCATGAATGCATGCTGATGAGAAAATTTTAGATACTCGAATACTGTGTCAAGATAAGCAGGGCTAATCCTTAGTATCCAAGCCTGTGTGCTTCCTGAGCAAGTGTGCCCGAGTCCAGAAACAACCAGAGCAGGTGACATCCCTAACTATCGCAGCCAGCACTGGATAATTTGATCCTAAATGCATAATAGCAATTTAAAAGCCAGAACCATGGAACCATAATGACAACTCCCTTGGTTATCTTATTTTTCTCTTTGGTTATTTGTTCTTTCACTAGTTAGATTTCAATGAAAATCAAAATTGTAAGCAATACAAATACCACAAGAGATATTATTTTGCACTTGTTTTTTGATAGGATAATAAAACTTAAGAGGCATACATTATCCGTATGTGAGTATGAATGTTTCTCACATTATGTAATCAATATGTTGCTCAAAGAGTTGTGTCAATAAATTATGGTAAATGAGCTAATATTTTAAGTGCCTGCTACTTAAAGGAATTCTATGTTCCTATAAAGTATAGAATTCTCTAATAAAATAATCACCTCTTAGATGTGCTTATGGATACCTATGCCAATTTCATCATAAGTGAATCAATCCTGTCTATATTTTTAACTAACTTAAGTTTTTAAACACAAATGAAGCCACTCTGCCAATTCCATCAAATCAAATAGTTGGTAGTTTTTCCAGCGACAACAAGATGTAATCACTCATGTAACGTGATCTGATTAAAGGGCCATAGGACACTGCGAGGAGAATGAAGGGTGGTTAAACCAAAGGGAAGTCCAGCCTGGGGGCCTCTACACTGGGCTGGAAAAGACGATGATGGCCTGGAATGGAATCAGGTGGTGGAGAGGAAGAAAATCAGACTGATTACGAGTGTTTTTATGGACAACTGGACATGTTTATGGATAGGATGTGGGAACTCAAAGCAGCGAGGGGAAAATAATTGGATAAATGAGCTGCTGCTTCCTGAGCTGGGGAAGACTTGATGCAAGCAGATTTGGGGCAGGAGTTCTTTTGGGGTGTTAAGTTTGATATCCGCGTGAATGTCAATTTTCTCTGATGAAAGTACTGAAGTGCCGATGAAAATGTGTGTCTTGAAGGAGGTTGTGTAGAGTACAAATAATGCATTTAAATCATCTAGCAGGCTGGTTCTCACACAACAGGTGCTTAATAGCAGTGGCTATCTTATTAGTGGAAATGCACAGAGAGTGGGTAATATTATTTGGGACTCAAGTTAAGTCAAAGATATTGATTCATATTTTGGAATCATCTGCACAGCTTATGTTCCAGAGAACAGACTTTTCAGAGCTTGTACTATGACCCACATAGGTGCTAAATACTAGAAACAGATATAAGGATGACAAAAACGGAGCCCTTCCTTTCACAAAGCCCAGGATACATTGTGGAAGAGAATGGAATGCTCAAATGGTAAAATTTAGAGAACGAAAAGAACCTTCACCTTCCGGGTCCTTTGTCAGACATGCAAGAAGGAAGAGGAGTCAGCAGAAGAAACTAGGGAGGACAAGGCAGGAGAGAGCCAGGGTAACATGACCTGGGTAAGCTCGGGGCTGCTGCCTCCAGAGCCAGGGAATGTCTCAACGATGGAGAGATACAGGGCGGCATTACCTGGAGACAAAGTTAAAGGTTAATCGAAGCTAAGAAAGTGTCAGAAGATCACAGGTGACTTCTGACAATTGTGTGCATGAAGAGCAGGATGACCACAAGCTAGATTGCCGAGGACCTAATGAGAAAACAATAGAAAGTGGTATCATCTGGGATGAAGAGTACATCTCAGCAGATGTTTGTCATAAAGAAAGAAGGAAGTAAGCGCTGTTCATATAGCAGGACCTAATATTTAAGACTCAAGGCCATCGAGGATACATATGAGAGATTTTCACCTAACTGTTCACAAGAGAGAAACTAAAAACTGAACAAAGATCTGGCCCCAAAGTAACTAGAAGAACTAGCAATGGTTGTCTAATGTCTTTTCCAATGCTTCGTTTTACTTACACAGGCTATATAGCTTATATATGTATATCTAGACAAATATGTATCCATACAGACACACGCTTAAGGACCTCTCTTCATCAATTCTCTTCACCTTATGAGAAAACTGGACCAGTGTAACATAAATTAATGGTTATAGTTTCAGAAAGAACTCCCTATTTCATGTTCTCATACTTGAGTTTCTGTTTCCTGATAATATATTGCAGTAATGTTTTATTGTGAATTCAACAGTGCTAGTTCTTTATTCCTGGTTTCAGTATTAACTGATGTATGTTTCTAAGCAAATAACTAGGCCGTTGCAAGCATCTATTTTCTTACTTTGAAAGATGGTTGGAAATCTCCTCCATATGGAAAAAAGGATGTGACTGCCTTCTTCTAGAAAGGTGACCCTATGTAGATAGATCATTCCAAGACCCTAAAAATTAAGGAAAGCCCAGTTTTGAAAATTCAGTAAGTCTAATAACACTAGGTTTTAGAAATGGATTTAAAAATCAGACATGGTCAGCTTGATAGTCAAACCCATTGCTGGAACTACTGTGTGACGTCACTGTAGGAACAGATAAAAAAAAAAAGAAGCAGCAGCCATAGAAGTCAGTGTGCAGGAGGATACACAGTTGTGCTCTCTACATCACTTAAAGGAAAAAAATGCAGATGGATGTTTATATTATTTATAACATGTTCAGCTAATTGAGTAACAGATTCAATTAAATATGCACAACTTGTTCATAAAGGTAGGTAGAGATAGGACCATGTTCAGCTACAGGTATAGATATAGACGATATAGATCGAGAGAGGGAGAGATAACCATTATTTTTAATGATCATATTAAATATTTTAACAAATGGTAGTAGTCAGCTGGGTGCTTATCATGTGACGGGCATTCTAAACACTTTATATGTATTAATTCAGTTCTCACAATAGCCATGTCAGGTGAGTGCTACTAAAAGCCCCACCTTATACTTATGAAAGCTAGACATACAGCTGTTAAGTGACTTACCCAAAGTTATGCAGCAAGTAATTTACAGCCTCAGAATTTGAACCAGGCAGGTTGGTTCATGTGCATATACTTTGCCATCATGCTATACTCTTTGCTGCAAATATTTATTTACCACTTACTATATAATAAGCAATGTACTATGCACTGGGAACACAACTGTGAACAACACAGACAGGGTCCTTATTCTCATGGATTTTATAAAATAGTAGAGAATATAGACAAATAAGTGATCAAACTACAGCATTCTAAGTATTATCACAATAGAAATTCAGTGTGCCACGGGAACACCCGGTAGAAGCACAACTCAGATATTTCTGGAGGAAGGGGGGATATCAGGGAAGAACTCCTTGAAGCAATAAACAAAAACTGAAAAAATGGGTAGGAAAAATACCTATTTTTCACCAGGAAAAATAAAGTTGGAGCAAGAGGGTGAACGGGAGCAGAGAGAGTGAGAGGGTGTCCACAGGGACGAGAGTGCATGGAGCAACTGCAGAACTGAAAAAGTGCTTTTGCAGTTGGAGGAAAGAGAGGCAAGAGATGGGAGGTGAAATGAGAAATACAGACGGAAGCCCGATCGCAAAGGCACACACCACATTTAAAAATTTGGATGCTTCCCTCGGTCCAAAAAGAGCCACTAAATGGTGTTAGAAGTGGGGTTTCTGCACAATAGTTGAAATGTATGAAGAACATTGGAGCTGCTGTGTGGAGCCTAGATAGTGAGAAGACAAGAATAAAAGCAGTGACACCAGTTACTAAATTAGTGCAGCTATGGAGGTGAAAGGTCATAGTGGCCTAATCGAAAGGTGTGGCAGTGGCAAAATAAGTAAAGGACAGATTTAAGAGGTATTTAGGTAAAAAAACAGATTGGGATGTGGAGCAGGGGGCCAAGTAGTCTTTTCCTGTCAGGGCACAGCAGACTGGTGCAGGATTGGAGAAGACAAAGAGCTACATTAAATCAGGGCTAGAAGGTTCTACAGGCATGTGGGAAAATGGGGCAAGTGAGTAGAGACTCTTGGCAAGAGAATAATGAAAAGGATGGAGTACAAAATCTAAGTCAGAAAGGAAAGGATGGAGTACAAAATCTTAGTCAGAAAGGTTAGGGGGTTCAAGGACTGGGAGCTTTTTATCAGGCTGTGAATGAGGCGCAGTGAGTGAGAAAGAGAAAAATGATGGACTGTGGTCAGCAAATGGGATGTTGAAATATCAGAATTGAAGCAGTTCCATAGAACACAAGATCTAAAGCAATGCCAAAGAAGTAACGATGGTAACACCAGGAAACTAAATAGTAAATAGTAACTAATGTAGACTGAAGGGAAATAACAAAGAGAGGTGAGGTGTTACCTTAGAATCACTGGGGCATTGGATCAGAGAGGGCAAACAGGGCTGAATGGGAAGAGAATACTAAAAACAAAAAAGATGGATACCTCTGCCCTCTTGTCCCATTCCTCGCTTTCCTCTATTCTCCAATAGAAATCATTCACCCTCCGTAGTGACCACAGGGATATGAGGCTTGGTGAGTCTGAGTACTATAGCAGCCTGATCTCTAAGAGGACCAGGGAGGCAAAGGCCCCAGTGGTCACAGCCCGTAATCATGAAACCTGCATGGTCCTTACCCAGGCTATAGGCCTGTCAAATGCTGTGGTTCCTGCATAATGCACAAACAGAGAAGAGGAGACACATAATGTTCCCTCCCATACCCACAAAACTCACGGAGGGCTACCAGTCACTCATTCAAAAGGTGTTTTTTGAGTACCACCTATGTGCCAGGCATATAGAACTGAGCGTGACAATGTTGTCCCACCAGGCAAGGAGCTCAAGCTCCATCTCCAGGGATTTTTAAAACCACCATTCCAGCCTAAAGGGTGAAGAATCGTGCCTGTGCTAGCCTGAAAAAGTCGCCACATTGGCAATGTAACTGGGGAAGTAATAAATAAATCTAATGTGTGAGGAATTTTTTAAGAAGTAAGCAAATTTTCCCAGTTCTCACTATTCTTTTCCGGCACTAGTGCCTTGAAGGAAAAAAAGTAAATTGGACAGCGTAAATATGCAAAATAGTTGGCATGAAGGGGGGAGTTCTGCTTTCCTTAAGATTCAAGACTCATTTTTCAGTCATAAAGACAAATATAGCAAGCACATGAGAAGAACCATAATACTACACATGTAACCCAAATAAGTCACAATTTTAAGTAATAAGTAATCATTTATATTATATAAAAACCCCTAATAATTTAGGGGCAAGACCATGTGCATTTTAACCCCTTTCCCCTAATAACAAATCAAAGATGCCCAATCAGCAATATTCACAAAAACTATTTACTCTATTTTTATTTAAAAAATAATACCCTGAAAATTGCTTACTAGTAGAATGATTCAAATTTCTTTTCTCCACAGAAAAAAAAAGCAAAAAACCAAAAAAAAAGTGGGACTACATCCAACTCCAAGCCCCTGCATAGTAAAGGAAACCATTAACAAAATGAAAGACGGCCTACAGAATAGGAGAAAAAAATATGCAAACTATATATCAAATAAGGGGTTGATATCCAAAATATATAAAAGAACATATACAACTTAACAACAGCAACAAAAAAAAATCTGATTTTAAGATGGCAGAAGAACTAAATAGACAATTTTCCAAAGAGGACATCAAAATGGCCAACAGGCGCATGAGAAGATGCTTAACATTAATAATCATCAGAGAAATGCAAATAAAACCCAGAATGAGATATCATCTCACACTTGCTAGAATGACTAACATCAAGAAAATAAGAGACCACAGATGCTGTCAAGGATGTGGTGAAAAGGAAATCCTTATACAGTGTTGGTGGGAATATAAATTAGTTCAACCATTATGAAAAACAATATGGAGGTTCCGCAAAAAAAATTTTAAATCGATCTAGCAATTCAACTTCAAGGTATATACTCAAAGAAATGAAAACAAAAATTTGACAAGAATTATGTACTCTCATTTTACCACAGTACTATTCACAATAGTCAGGGTCTGGAAACAACCCAAATGGCCATCAGTGGAAGAATGGACAAAAATGAAGTGGTATATATACACGATGGAATATTATTCAACTATGAGAAAGGTATCCTGCCATTTGCAGCAATATTATGAGCACATTATGCTAAGTGAGATAAGTCAGGCAGAGAAAGACAAACACTGTATGATAGCACTTATATGTGGAATCTTCACAAAAATCAAACCTGTAAAAAAGAAGGAGAGAGAGAATAAAATGGTAGTTACTAGAGGATGCAGGGGATGGGGGTTGGAGGGGGGATAAGATTGTTGGTGTTTAAGGGTACAGACTTGAAGCAAGCACCAAATAAACCATAGAGATATAATGTATAATAAATTGAATATAGACTATAATACTATATAACGTGATAAATATCATTACAAGGAAAACCATAATACAATATGTAAATGTATTAAAGTAACATGGTACATACCTTAAATTTACACAGTTATTTGTCAAATTTATCCAGTAAAAGTATTTCTCTACTGAAAAATTTTATGTTAATAAATTTATAAACATACAGTTCATTAAAATCTTCAGTCTTAATAATGCCAATAAAACATCATTTTAAAGCCAAATAGATCACAAGAGAAAGTAGAATTTTTTTAGTCATACTGGCACAGTTATAGCAATCACCTGAAAGATGTAAGGAAAGATGTAATGCTTTCTCTGCCTGCCTGTTTATCATCCAATTTATCAAAACCCAATTTGAACATATTATTTCAGATCAAACTATTATTTTTTTTAAGCAGGCTACATGTTGCTGAATAAAATATATGTTAACTGTTTTCTCCATAGAAAGAATGATGAAAAAGAATCATATGTATTATACATGATATATGTGACAATCCTATATTTCATGCGTCTCTAATATAACACAGATTTTTTTAACGATTGAAACTATTCAATGACCTATCCATTAGCATGGCTAAAATATTAAATCTCTAGGTAGTTTTAAGTGAACTTGAACTTGACTGTTTCTTAATTCTGCTTCAGAACTCCAGATTCAAGTGCATGCAATTTTCACAGAAGCGGAAATGTGGATGTTGTGGGTCAGTGAGCATTCCTTTCGCGGGGGCTTCTGAGATGAAGCCCCACGATTAACACAGTGCCCTTAATGATGGGCGAGGGGCTGAGCATTCCAAGATTGGCCTGGATTCTTGCCAGACGGGAGAGAAAGAGGTCTTTGTATGTGGACATCCGAAGGGCGGGCATAAACATGTTAGTTGATACTTAACACCCAAAACCAGTGCCAAAACCGTTAGCTCCCCTCAATAGCCTACTCTGGTTTCAACTGTCCGCAACAATGGAGCAGCCACCTCAATCTACAAAACTTGCTCTTTAAACATCCTCAGAGGAATTTCCAAAATAGCAGCTGTTAGAAGCAAACAGACTCCAATTCATTGCATATGCGGACCTTTTAATGTTTTCCTGGAGACAAGTTTCTTTTTTTTTTTTTTTGTACTACACAACCACCTATGCATTTTTAATAATTACCTTGTAGATTACGTGCTGCAATTCCTTCAGGCACTTGAAGAAGGAGGCCCGGGATTCACATTCAGATGAAATTGTCAGTTTTTGCGGCGAGAGGCCCGGCTAATATATGTGGTGAATTTTTTATACGTTTTCCCCTGGTTTTTCTTCCCTGCTGTCCTCGCGCCCTTTTTTCTTCAGTACATTAAGAGATTCTGCTGCGCCCGCAGCGACATCCGGGGTGGTGGCTGACTGCAGAGGAGCCGGCCCGGACGTGCGCGGGAGCCCGGCCCTGTGTGCGGCTCAGCACAGCGCGCTGCCTCGAATCCGCTCTGGGACCTTCTCTGGCATCCCTTTCCGCCAAGGCTGGGTCTAACCTCACACCTTCAGTAATTTTCATGGCCTCAGTCTCGTTCCCAGAGGACAGTTATCTGTGTTCCATAAATTCCAGAGCAAAAGTAAGCAACCTCCTAGCTCTAGGGAATCTTTGGTCAGCAGGCTGCTGCACCGGTGGCCGTTCCAGAAACTTCGGCTTTTCAGTGGCCATGTGTAGCCAGATCAGAGAGAAAAATGCTGTGCTTGCAGTTCGAAGTGCTTTGATTTCCTTTTCTCCATGTTCATTCGTGTGAAATAGTAACTACATTAAGCTGTCAATGGGTGATTTTTTATGTATAAGACAATCCTAAATAGGGCAGATGGTTAATGGATTTTAGAAAGAACTTGGGGTATTACACAGAAATGTCCCTTCTCGACAAGCAGCTCATCGAATACGAGTTTGGCCACCATAGGACATTGGCATCAGTGTGGATGTTTATTTAGCAAGACAACATCCCCGTCCCACCAGCAGCTCATATAGATCATTATTTCTAAGGTGGAAAATATTTACTGGAGACAACTATAAAACACTATGAAATGGGAAACTAATATGTTTATAAAAGTGTGACTAAAAATATGTATCGTTTTTAAATATAAAAATGGTAACACAATATAATGTGGCTATTAAGATGAAAAACAAGTTATTACCCTTAACTATCTTTCATAATTTTCAATCATAAAACACTTTCATATACTTTACAGAGTAATGACATTTACTTTTATTCAATAAATTCCTATTTATTTGGAGTAGAATCACTGCGATACAGTGAGGAATAATACACTTTTGGTATAACTAGAAATTCTAGTAAAGGTGAAAGCAGACATTGCAAAGTTAACAAGCCTTTTGTGTGACCTAATTGCATTAGAATATATTAGTAAGGTTGCATATTGTAGGTTTTATGTTTCATTAGAAAGGTCATCACCGATTTGGGCTGAATCATTAAAGAAAGGAGACCACATTAGCAGTGTGCTCTTCAAGAAGCTAAAGGATAAATGTACTTTGCTTCATAACTATTACCCCACTATAACTCAATATTCTGATTTCACAGTAGGAAGAGAAAACAAGAGAGCTCAGAAGTCCCAGATTCCACATTCCTCTTGTTGGAAACGGAATGGATAATTGTTCCATGAGAGTGTTTCCAAAACACAAACACAACACATAAAAAACAGCCCACCTATTCTGATTATAATCAGATATCAGCCCCGGGGCATGCTAAACCACGTTAAGACCTTACCTTTCAAATTGTGTTCCTTAACATTTGAACTGCTGTGTTGAGATCTTATGCTCTTTTAAAATATCACGGTTTTTAATCCCAGAGTTATTATTAATACAAATACATTGCAAGGTTTCTATGTGTACTTCTTAGATGTTTTTATGGATTTAACAAAAACATAAGCCTCAGTAATCTTCAATGGGTGTTTCTTAGAATGACAACAGAAAGAAATTTTAGTTGCTGTGTTTCTATCACTAATGACAAAAAAAATAAATATACGTGTATGTAAGAATTTTGTTAGAATCTTTAATTACATAAAAGAATAATAAACTATCCTGTCATTTAATCTCCCAATTACATGGGTCAACACTCATGTTTGGCTCTTTGCAGTTACAAAGAACAAAACCATGCAGGTTACCTTGTAGAATGGGCTTTACAGTAAGCGTGCCCACGAGAGTAAGGAAGCACAAAAAGCTTCCCCAGGCAAGGCCGACAACGAAGCTACGCATCACTCATGACTCCCCTCATGCTGAAAGCTCCAGGGTAGCTCTCAGAGTCAGCCTCTTGCGGGCCTCAGTTTCCCTCTCCTTCTGTTTTAACCCCATGGCTTCTACTTGTCTCCTTTCAGAGTATCTCCTCGCTTCAAAGCCACTCTTTCAGTCTTCATCTCTTTTTATTTATTTTAAAGTCACACTCCATAAGAGCAAGGACGCCACTTGAGTGATCAGCCCTTACCCAGATAGAGCAACCCCAGTGGAATTAATTATCTTCTCAGGTCACTCACATGCTGACCTGGAAGATGGTCTTGGCCAAGAGTAGCATGGCGGCCAAAGTAGCAAGGTCAGATGACAAAGCAGGGGGTGCTTATACAAGGAACTCCTTGTTCAAAAAGGGCTTGTGGGCATGTGGTACGCACCCACCATGTCGTGAGCACGCATGACTTCATTGCACCAGCCAGAACACCTCACTAGAGAATCAGCCTCTAACTGTCTACAGCCACGGGAGAAGAATTTGAAGAACTTGCTAGTTATCCATTCTCCTAGAGGGAAGAAAGTGGACATTAAAAACTCTCATCAGTACCATATTGTTTTGACTCCTTATGGAAATAATTATACTAGCCTATTCTTTCATAGCCCACCTACAGCTTTCATTCATATCAGTGGGGCAGAAAAAAGCCTTGTTTTTGGAAAACATTTATTGTATTGGCTTTAAGAACACTGTCGAGAGCACCATTCAGGGCCTATGGAAGAAATTTCTTTTGGGGTTTTGTGCTAAGAAAAATTGTAAGTGCCACAAAGAACGTGTCTGTTCCCTCATCTAGAACAATAATCCAATTCTCCCTTTTCACTTAGGCCACCAGGAAGCTTAAACCTTTATACAGAAGACGGCTGTTTCAAATGTGTCCTATTTCGTTTCTGATCTTGATTCTTATTCTAGTTCCTATTTTCCTTCATCCTATTTTTTAATGCTTTGTATTTTGCCATTATTTTTATAAATTAATTTAAATCCCTTGACAAAATGAAGTGTAATAAATATTTTAAAAGACCAGTGTGACAACTAGACCAAGATGCAATAAAAGAGCATGATATTTTACCCTATCACACTATACTTTTGAGACAGTCACAAATGTTTCTTGATAGCAGCCTATACCACTGGACTAAGAACTTAGTTCAAGACCACCACAGAAGACCTCACCAAAAAGGACTGCCCTAAATCCAAGTAAATATTATATGCGTTTTTATATATGGAAAATATCATAAGTATTCAACCTCTGTATATTTTCAAACACCAATTTAAATTATGATTAGTACCTAATCCTATAATGTTCATAGTCAAAACCATTTCTAATGGTATATTTGCTAAGGACAATCTTATATAGAAATAACAACCTAAATTAAAGCTGACCACATAGTGATGATGTAAATAGAAATATATAAATTGTCCATAGTTTTCCAATAAAAGGGGAGGAGGATAATCAACATGACTTTGTTGTGTTTTAAAGAAAGCATAAAGACCTTCAAAACCCTATTTCTACTGTTGACTAGAGAGCTCAGTAAAATAGAGTGAACAAGTCATTCCTATTTTTAACAGGAGATATAGTGACAAATGGTTATTAACCTGCTTCTCCAGTGTTCACCCACTAGTTCGCATCATTCTATTTAACCCTAAACTACCATCGATCTCCACAAAGTGGGCTTCGTGATCACCTAGAGAGTCCAAAAATAGTTCGGTTTTGAGAAAATGGGCAAGGCCCCAGTCAAACATGCAGGTCTAATGCCAAAAACTTTCTCAGATTGAGCCAAACAATCATTTTTTATGTTATCTTTCCAAATATGGTCTCTCTAATCTTACTCATACATATACCCTTGTAACCTTCCACCAGACAAACTGAGATAATTTGCTACATCCACAGATCCAGGTAACATGCTGCCTCAGAAAATCAAACAGGAATAATAAAATTACACAGAGATATTTTTCAAGGCAGAAGAATTTTCAAAGTGATAAAAGAGACTCATAAGTTTCATATCTCTCTCTAATGAAGATGAAAACCATGTTAAACACTAAATACACTTGTCTAATTGCATCAGGAAATACCGTTCTGTGTTTGCTAATGAAATGTGATGTTACTGTATTCACTGAGAGCCAAAACAAAGTGAAGATATAACATTCTAATTACAAAAAGGCAATTGGTAAAATGGTTGTATGCTTTGAACTGTAATAAAAATTAATAAAATTATGTAAATACAAACACAGTTACTGAAAATGTGATACTCTAATTTTAGAAAAGCCACAGAACATAATGACTTAAGAAACTTCAAACCATTTTTAACCTTATTCCCTTCACAGAGAGAAGACTAATGAGAAAATGTTTGTCTAAAAGGCTAATATTTGTTTTAATATATTTACTTCATTGCTCTAAGTATGGAAGCCACTTCATATCCTTTTGGCAATAAGAGTAAAATCCTAAACAAATAAATATGTAAGCATGAATTTTCCATCCACAAGCATTTTGCAATCTCCTGGCTAAGTCGCCATTGATGCATTCATAAATGCCTTAATGGCCTAACTACAGAGAATCCTGTTATAATGCAGGAGCCAGAGGACGCACAGAATCCCCTTATTGTATGCTTTCCAAGCTACCAGAGAAGAGATGCACCACACATCACTATGGACACAGAGAACATGATTTGACCTCCATGATCACATCCATGGTATAATCAGGTGTCTTATAATAGGTTATTATCATAGCTGGTACTTAGTGATTCTTCACAGTGCGCTTTATTCTGTACTAATTTTTCATCCTGAAATCTCTTCATAACATTCATGTTGACTCAAGAAACACGGTGCCTTTAAAATTAACCTTAGGAATATATGTTCTATTAAATTTTCTAATAATTTAAACATGAAACTCATTATTAAAATTCATATAGCCTACTCCTACATTTTACTTCTTTAAAATTAATATTTTCATTGGCCATGACAGAGATCAGTGAAATGATAAGCTTTCTAACTTTCATCACTTCACGATATCTTGGTCAAGAAGTGAATATGGCTCTAAACCAAATAAGCAATTTAAAAACTCTTCAAATGTTGTGTCTCTGAACCATCTGAATAAATATCATATTCTTTACTAAGAGTCTTCAATGATAAATGTGCTTATTTGCAATACACTTACTCAAGGAGTTATAAAGGGACCGGAGATAATGTAAAAGGTCCCTACTTGCTTTAGTATGCAGGGGGGAAAAAAATACTACTTCAAGTCTGAAAATATATGATGGAGGGTATATCTTCCATTTGGTTCTGATTACTTTTTGTAATCTACTGGGAGTTAATATAAGAACACATATCTTCTGTGTCTCTATAGGGGAAGTCTCCCCTAAGTTAGGTATAAGAATTATACAAGCTGCAGAGGATATGAATTTACTCTGGTAAAATTGCTACAAATACACCATCAAAATTATGTATATTTGAAATCTGAGGATATTTTTATTTTCAGTCACTTTTAGGATGTGATTATGTTGACAACAAAGGATTTACTTAATCCATAAAAATATATCATTTATTGTACTCTTAACATGGCTCTTTAAAAAAAAACACTTGAAATATCAAATACACTGTAACAAAATCGGAGTAGTATTTAAAACACCCAGATTAAACATCTAAATGATAAATATTGCATGGTACCGCACATCTGTTCTTTGTAGTGTTTTCCAGTAAAGCAGCATAGTGCAGCATTTCAGCAAAGCAATTCAAACATAAGAACTGCTACAAAGCAAAAGCTCTTGTCACTGTTTGTGATTGTCTAATGGTATATGGTTCAATCATAAAGGGCAGCTGACAGGCTGGTGTAAGAAATGAATTTTCTTCTTCCTCCTGACACATCAGGGTAGGGCCCCCTGCTGTAATGCAGAAAATCTTTTATGCAAAAAGAATACACTATCTTTCAGCACATGATTACTATTCAGAAGACTCTGATTAGTTTTTTGGTGCATTTTTTAAAATATTGATATAAAATTGCACAAAGAGCAAACTAGGTCCAGGTTTATGCCTTATCTTCCCCACTTAGTCACTCTGCGACCTCCTCGGGCATGTTACCTTTCTTCACAAGGCCTTCATTTCCCCATCTTTGAAATGGGACTGGGAATGATAAAATATGATCCCTGTCCTAGAATAAAATGGGATGAATAAAATGAATGAATATTTATTAAGAATTGTAGCTTATGTAGAAAGTGAGGTGTTGGGGAGACAACATAATCTTCTCAAACACTTAAAGAAAAGCAATCACACTAATGTCTTAATCAAGGTGAAGGAATTAAGAAATACAAATTGGTAGTTACAGGATAGTCATGGGGATATAAAGTACAGCATAGAGAATATTCTCAATAATACTGTGATAAGTATGCATGGTGCCAAGTGGATACTGTAAATATTGGGGGCATCACTGTATGAAGTATATGGTTGTCTAAACACTATGCTGTAGATCTAAAACTAATACAAAATAACATTGAATGTAAACTACCATTGAAAAATAAAATTTTAAAAATAAAATAAAAGCACTAATCAAACGTATTACATAAAATGTAACATATGGCACTTAAAAAATGTTAAATATATCACATAAAATGTGACCATTCTCACCCTCCAAGCACGGAGAGCTCAACCTGCCATCCTGTTGGATGGTCTGGGATAAAAACTAACATTTATTGTTCATGGACTGTGTTAAGCACCGTGGTAAATACTTTTATTTTCTCATTTAATCCTCATGACTTCTTTATGAAATGAGGGCTATTATTAACTCCATTTCACAAATGAGCAAACTGAAGCCTAGAAAATTTTTCTTTTAATTGTTCTTTAGTTAAAATGATCTGGGACAAGAGGAAGAGGATATTTTAAACTTTTTAAGAAATCTGGTAGCCAAGTCAGAGTCAACCCCAGCTTACACTCTTAGCTAACCTGCTATACTGTATTTATTCATTTGATGAAAAAACCAATATGAAAAAGGTAGAAGAGTTTTGTTGTTGTTGTTGTTGTTGTTTTAAAAAAGGAGATATTTGAGCTGGAGAAGAGGTAAGATATTGGTGCTCACAGGGGAGCGGCTACCTCAGTCCTCTCAACAAAGCCCAATAGAAAAGTGACTCCAATGGGAGACACAGGTAAGAGAAGGGCCCAACAGAGCAGGCAGGGAGAATCCTGGACCTCAGCTAAATTACTGTGAGACTCTAAGGGAAAGGACTGGGCAGGTGGGCTTCCCCTGGGAGAGTCAAGGGTGATTATGCCAATAACAGAGGCAAGGCAGAGGTTGGGAGGCAGGCTGGAGGCGTGCTAGCCACCTGGGAAAGGGACCTCTGACGGGGAGAGGTACTAATGAATGTGATTTATGTGAGTTCATGTTCATAAGGCTGTATAAATGCAAGTTGTTATTGCTTGAGGAGTCTTACAGTCACCAGAAGGAAAGCGTTACATAAGAGAGACGTAGGAAAAAGATATTTTGTGCAAATTAACTGGGCTGCTATTCTGCGGCTAAGAACATCCTACTGCTGGCTGAGTATCCCATTATCTACTCTGCCATGGTCAGGGAATTATAGTGCTACTTTCAGAGGCGGGGAGGGAGATCAAGGCACCCCTGTCAGAGACGGAATTGCTGCTGAAGATTTTAAGGAACACAAAGGCACCTGGTCTTCTCAGAAGGAGTGGGGTAGCCAGCAGAAATACATGAAGGTAGGCTAGGACTTGCAGGGGAGCATTCGGAGGACTGGAGGGAGACAGGTCCAGATAGAGGGAGCATGGGAGAGGGCCTCACCTTGTGAGTCTGAGGACATCTAAGTCGATAAAATGTCAGATTTTATCCTTACACATCAGTGTTTCGTGAATTAAAATCTGTGGGTCCATTCTGAGCAATCAAAGAACTTTTGAACTTAAGAAATACTAATGTGCACTAAAATTGCTCAGATTACATAATTCTTTAAAAAGAAATGTGTCCATCTGGGGGCTCTTTTATTTTAAAAAAATTTTTTTTAATTGTCAACAAAAATTATATACAAAAATGGTTATTTTTTAATGAAGCTAGATTGGGGCCCAGGCATATAAGGGGCTTTGAAGGTTAAGTATAGCATTTGATCTGGTTGGGACAGAAAGGACAAAGCAGGCGGGGGTGGTCTGGTCTGATCCACTCCATCTGAGAGGAGCCAAAAAGAGAAATGATGGAATGGTTGGAGGGCTTTGATGCCCTTGGTGAGTAGCAATAAGGAGGATTTGGGTTATCCAGATGGGAAGAATGCCCACCTGGATAGAAGCCCTGGAGAAGACTCTGACATTAGTTAGGAATCAGTTGTCCGTGTGGATCAGGAAAAAAAATCAAAGGACTCTTCCACAAGTTATATTCGCGACAAATAACCTGCCCAGATGGGCAACGATGATATTCCAGCTCAGCTCTGGTCCCTCAGATTCGTAATCATATCTCAGTGTCAGTGATCGGAAGGAAATAAAGATACGGTTTTAAATTAGTGATCAAATATACTAATAATGACCAGTAGATTGTTAGTTATTTATGGGCACAATGCTTTCCCATAAATACATAATTGATTTATTATACCTGACATGGTCTGGTAGTTTAATTCAGAGAAATCAGGTAGAGATTATAGGGAAGCCCTGGGACAAGTCTATGAAACTCTAATACCACACATCCCCCAGGGGTGTCCAACCTTTTGGGATCTCTGGGCCACACTGGAAGATGAAGAGTTGTCTTGGGCTACATATTAAATACACAAACACTAATGAAAACAAAAAAAGTCTCACGTTTTAAGTAAATTTATGATTTTTGTGTTGGGCTGCATTCACAGCCATCCTGAGCCACGGGCGGCCCTCAGGCCACAGGCTGGACACTCCTGCTTAGACCCTTAAAACTGATTTGCCGTACAGAGCCACGTCATAACCAAAATAAACTAAGTGGTTCCAAGGAGAAGGAAATCAATTAAATTAATCCATTGTGTTGAAAACTGTTAGGATTGTGGCTCACTTCCAAGTAACTTCACTGAAACTGGGGTGACGTCCCTTAGGAAGAACCCATTATTGAGCTAAATGACTGGTCTATTGTTTGATGTTATTTTTAAAATATTCAGGGGGAAAATGTTTTGAATCTAAAAAAGTCTTTTAAAAGCTATGGGAGAGGATTAGGAAGACCAAGGTTATAAAATGTAAATTAAACCCCAAAATAAAGAAATTTTAATACAGAAGAAACTAGGGACAAATTCAGGTTTCATGAGACCTTAAGCTTATACAAGTTGAGAGCCTTTTTAAGAACAATAATTTTAAATTAGGAATCAAAAATATATACAAAAGTGAATAGTTTCAAGTGATGCTCGTAGGGACCCAGTCAAATAAGGGGTCTCAAAGGCTAAGCATCTTTAGATTCACAGTGCATTCACCTCCTGGGAGGAGTTAGGAATTTCCCTCATCTTCTGAGTCACACAATTCAGGACCTGAGATCCTTTCACTGGAATAAATTAAAGGTGATCTTCCTCATAATTAGAGACGGCAATAAAGAGAGGTTAGTTGGCCTTAAAATTAATGTATCAAAATGATTCCTAGAAGCAGCCAAGAACCAGGAATACTGCGATTAGGCAGGAGTTAGGGATAAATCATGAGTAATTCTGTAATTTAATACAAAATTTTAATGAGCACTATTTATTAGAAAATACTGTGGCAAGACCTTATAAAGTTAAACGTTCACATACTCTACATCTGACAATTCTGCCATTGAGTGTGCATGTGAACAACTTTGCACATGTCCATCAGGGGACGTGCATAAAAATGTTCAGAGCAGTGTTGCTCCTGGTAGCAAAGAAGAAGAAAAGAGGAAGAGGAAGAGGAGGAGGGGGTGATGAAACAGCCTAAACCTCCACTATCATAGTGGAAATAACTAAGGTTTATATACTCAGTGGAACACTAAACAGCGTTAAAAATAACGATATGGATAAATCATAGAAACCACAATTCTGAAGAGGAAAAAAAAGGAAAGAATAAGTGAATCTTTGGTCGTGTCCCTTGAACCATTCTGAATTATTTGGAAAACCCCAAAACATCTGCCTTTTGTTTCAAATCTTGGCGCTAACTCAGCCTTCTGCCCACTGAACCCCTGAATGAGTGTTTACTGTTATTTTGTTATCTCACAGGACTCACCCACGGTCTCTGAGGTAGGCTTGACTCTCCTCCTGTGTTCTCACTTTAGCCATTGTGCATTTCAACCACTTGACCAACCTATTAACAGTATTTTTCTATTTCAATTTTTGTTGCAAAATTGTGCCAATTATTTAGGTTTTTCTCTTTATCCTTCTAAACGCTTCTCAGTGATGACGGAGTTGAGACTCGGCCAATTATGTTTCCCAGATTCCTTTGCCACTATAATCTTGTTAGGCTTGTGAAAGAAAAAAAATCACAGGCCCAAAATGACATCACTGTACACAAGCTTATGATACCCAACCTAGAATTAATACCTGACCTAGTTGCTGTTTCAACCTTTCTTAGAAATATAATTTTAATCAACCAGTCTGAAATTTTCTGGTCAACACTAATTAGGTAATCTTGCAAGTGGGCCCTCTCCATCCCCCACCCCACACCCACAGGAAGAAGAGGCAACCTGCATGATAAAAAAACGAAATAAATAAAAACCTTGCCTTTTCCTTCCCTCCAAAAGAAGAGTCTTGGTCTAAAAATAATCCTTTTCTTTTGTTAATATCTCCCTTGCCCCACGCCGCTTCCTATAAAACCTTCCATTTTGTACAACCCCCGTGCGCGCCCTTCTAGTTGCTAGATGAGATGCTGCCCAAATCACGAATCACTTAACACTACCAATTAGATCTTCATATTTACCTGGTGGAATTTTTTAACAGGCTAAGCCAACAGGGGGAGCAGATGGAGACAGGAAGGCAGGGGCAAGGGGACGCCATTTGCTCCTTTCTATTTGCTTGATGTTCTCCAGAGCAGCCACTGGTGTCAGCTTTTCTGGGTGGCCATAGAACCTGCCTTCTCGTAGCCCTTACAGGTACAAACGGAAGTTCTGCAGGGTTCTTCTTTGAGCTTCTGGAGCCTGGTAACCTTAACATGTCTCTTTTGTTCCCCAATTATAAGGACAGTACCTGTTTTCTGCAGTTACTCCAGTAACTGCCCTCTCTGCCTTTTCAGCCCTCTGACACCTGTACGGCAAATTCACTATATTAAATTCCTTATTGAAATACCCATTGTGGTATCTGATTTTCTGACTGGATCTTTACTCATATGTATGTCTATTTCCTACTCAAATAGAGTGCTCTGTGAGGACAAAGTACATTTTTAATTCACTTTTGTGTCATGAGGACTTGGGGTCCGACCCTGGCCGAAGTAAACATTCTGTGAATGTCGAATAAGTGGGTTAGTGATTGGTCAAATCATGGAATATGAGGAACTCAACCTCACCATTGTCTCAATGACAATGGAGAAGGGAGGGGAATTATGACTATAAAGTTAAGTAAAGGTCAATTTTCATTTCGAGGCTGAAGAACAGAGTGGCAGATTGGGTATGCTCTGGTTTTGGCCCAAAGCAATACTATTTTTCTTACGCTATTTCCAAATAACGCCACAGCGAAAATCTCCGTATAACAAAATACTTACTTCCCAAACTTGAACAATGACCAACTAAATCATGCAATGCAGCCAAATTTCAGTAAAAGTCAAAAAAAAATTGACTAATGTCCTGGAATTTGTTAGGATAATACTTGAACTACAAAAGTGGAAAGAAAATAAAAACAACCTCTAGGGAAAAAGCCAACAAAAAACTGGTAAATTTTATTGTGACTCTTAAGCGTAAGCTCAAAATGGATAAAAGATGCAAGTCATGAAACCATAAAAATCCTAGAAGAAAACATAGGTAGTAAAATCTCAGACATCTCACACAGCAATATTTTTGCCAATATATCTCCTAGGGCAAGGAAAACAAAGAAAAAAGTGAACACATAGGACTATATCAAATTTAAAAGCTTCTGCACAGCAAAAGAAACCCTCAACAATATGGAAAGGAAACCAGTTCACTGAATGGGAGAACATATTTGCAAATGAGACATCTGATAAGGGGTTAACTTCTAAAATATATAAGGAGCTTATACAACTCAATACTAGGAAGACAAACAACCCAGTTGAAAAATGGGTAAAGGACCTGAATAGACATACCCAAAGGGACATACAAATGGCCAATAGACATATGAAAAAATGCTCAATGTCACTAATCATCAGAGAGATTAAAATTAAAACTACCATGAAGTATCACCTCACACCCACAAGAAGAGCTACCATCAATAAATCAACAAACGACAAGTGTTGGCAACGATGTTGAGAAAAGGGAATCCTAGAGCACTGCTGGTGGGAATGCAGGCTGGTGCAGCCACTGTGGAAAACAGTTTGGAATTTCTACAAAATATGCAACTGCCTTTTGGCCCAGCAATCCCACTTCTCAGAATATATTCTAAGAATTCTGATATACCAATCAGAAAGAATATGTGCACCCTTACGTTTCATGGCAGCATTCTTTACAATAGCCAAGACCTGGAAACCCAAGTGCTCACCAGTAGATGAGTGGATAAAAAAGCTGTGGTACATTTACACAATGGAATACTACACGGCTGTAAAACAGAAGGAAATCTTATCCCGTGCGACAGCATGGATGAACCTGGAGATTGTTATGCTAAGCAAAATAAGCCAGCCAGAGAAAGACAAATACCATCCGATCTCATTCATGTGTGGAATCTAATGAACAAAATAAAGCCAGAGGCATAGATACATGGAACAGACTGACAGATCTTAGAAGGGTGAGGGCTGAGTGGAGGGAGGCAAGCGTGGGGGAGGGGCCATTTGTAATAGTGTCAACAATATTAATTAATTAATTAATTTTGTTGTGGCTCTGACCCTGATGGAAGAGACACACAAAAAATACAGACAAACTATTAAAGGGTTCAAAATCATTTCCACAACTCATTAAAGTACTGATCCGTAGCTGATTGTCAGAAGTTAGTTAGGAAGGCTTGGTATTCATCACCCACCTTTTAATTACTCTAAAGAAAGGGCTCCCTCATGAATTTCCATCAGTAGCTTTGTTGTTCCCACTGTGTTTTGGGCCACCGGTTGAATCTGTCTACTTGTAGATTAGCTGGCAACAAACCTGCACATTCCACACCCCTGTCCATTCTCTGTACTGATATGGCAGGTAAAAAGTAAAAACATCTCTAGCAAATGCCACGAAGCCTAAGAAAACCAGAGAAAATGAAAGACAGCGTATTAACAACGTAGATGTATCAGTTTGTGGAATATCTAATACATTTCCTGTCAATAAATGGAAGTCGATGTCATTGTTCCTGCTGCTGTGGCTGCTACTGTCAAGCCTAGGTCATTGGTAAGCAGCACGATTGCAGAGGTGTTATGAAAGAAATCATTTCACAGATTATGAAAGAAATACAACATATGGCCCCTGCCCTCAATGAGCTCAAAGGATGATATAACCACCACCTCAAACAGGGAGATGCGATTTCAGCAAATAGCAAGACAGTGCAAATATAACTCTTGGCCACTTCAAACACGGTGCCTTGTACGGACTACCAGCCAGATGCATAGCAAATTCAAATTGCAAATGTCAACCAGAGGAAGGAAAGTATTGAAGAGGCCACCTCTCTCTTCTAAACAAAACTCAAATCCTGAAAGGATTTACCTTGAAAGGAAGTGGTCCCCTCCTACCATGTTTGACTTTCTCCTGTGCTGCTCCCATCACCCTACTCTACAACTGTCCTGAGTAGAGAGGACAGTAGTGGGCATGGGGAGGGCCAATGTGTGTGTTAAAGAGTGTGCATTTCCTGTAGCCACACAGTCAGGTACATCACAGCTTTGGCTCCCTATGATCTTACTCCAAATCTCTCTCCATGTGATAGGTGCCATCGTTGGACTCACGATACAGATACTCCAGAAATGCGGAGGCCTTCTGCTCAGGACTTAGAGTGAGTCTCAGGAGCCCACAAGCCCAGAGAAAATTTTCACTCTAAGAGGTACATCTCCTTTCCGCCATAACTGAAAACTGACAGTAACTAAACAGGTGAAACTCCACCACCTCAGGGCCGACAACCTAATAAGATACTAATTATTTGACTGAACTGTATAAGAATTACCTAAGAGAAACAATTGGATCTTTCTACCCCAGAAATACAACAAAAATAAAACAATTACGGATATGACCAAAGTCTTTGGTTGTCCTCTCATCTGTCAGTGTCATCTTTAGATGTTTGCCAACCAATAATATAAATTGAGATGCATGTGGCACTGTGGTAGACGTTGGGTAGAAAAAATGAAATATGCTGTTATTTTCTGGCAAAGTCCTTTGCTCTTTTCTGTAAATTGCCATTTGATCATTAATAAATATTGAGATCTAACTTTGCACTAGGTATTATTCTAATGTCAATGTCTTAAAAATTGTTTTCTGTATTTTTTCCAGTTTTGTAGTTGCTTAGGGTGAGAGGGTAAACCTGATCCTTCTAAATTAGGTATTTTAAATGCAGAAAAATAAGCAAATTGTATCCAATATGGCCACTCAGAATTATGTTCAATTGATGTCTAGTTAAGGAGTAGCCTAAGGAAAAGAAGAGAAATATAAATTAGAACTCACATTTATTCTTAAATTAAGAAAAGCCATTGCTCATCTCCTATTTGGCTAATGAATTTTATGGTCTTTAATGGATGCTTGCCATTTTTGTTGAAAATAAAGTTGAAATCTAAAGTCAAAGAGGAAGAGAAGGATGTGGAGGGACAGGAGGGGAAAGAGGGAGGAGGAGCGGAAGAAGAAGAAGGAACTAGAAGAATGGGGATGTATTTTAAAAATACATAATACTAAGGCCAATACCAAGTTCCTCTCACATACTTGTTTTAAATTTCTCAGCAAAACCATGAAATCTTTTATTTTTGGTGCTCTGGGTAAATTTGCTTACTTCAAATCTAGAACCTAATTGGATCGTCTGATTTCTAAACTTTATAAAACATAACATAAAATGTAATCTTTTTACATCATCTAGGGTGATGGAATTTAGGGAAAATTTTGA
This sequence comes from Mormoops blainvillei, assembly GCA_004026545.1. NCBI lineage: Eukaryota > Metazoa > Chordata > Mammalia > Chiroptera > Mormoopidae > Mormoops > Mormoops blainvillei. The sequence goes on along the minus strand of PVJD01000190.1, from coordinate 199,681 downwards.
TGCAAAATTGACAATAACTTTTAAATAATAACCAGTTAGGAGATTTAAATAGGCCTGCTTCCAGCTAAGTATACTGGCACTAGTTTTACACAATGCTTTCAAGTTTGATTGGTTGTTAATATGATGCTTCCCATAAAATAAAGATTTTTCTTTAACTAGAGAGTTATAAAATTTCCCAAAATTTAAAAATTTATTTCCAGGAAAACAAAAAGTAATTTAGACCGAGGTTAAAAGATGGAACGAAATGTGGTACTCATTGTTGACATGAGAAGATATCATTGCATAATCACATTTCTTAATAACTAAAAATACAATACTTTATACACTTATGGTGGGGGGGATCCACCTATTAAATGTCTTTTAAATACAGCTCTGTTTTCCCAAGAACTGTGAGCTTTTGTAACAGAGCTTTAATATGTGGTACAAAACATATGATTCTGAATTAGAAATGCAAAACTAAATTTATTAAATAACCTTGGCAGTAAATAATGTTTCTAAGCAGAGATTCACCCTACATCTCTGTTGTACAAAAAGGACATCATCTTCATCTCACTTGGTCTATCAATCAGCTTTGAAATGCAAATTTTGAGAGATAACAGAGAGATCACATCACCTGTGAAAAATATCTGATCAATTCTATGAAGTTTTCAATAAAGGTAGGAGTTTTCAATCTATAAATATTCTTAAAGAATATCTCTTTAATTAATATATATACACATACATATTAAATTCGAGAATAGCTGAATCGCTAGGAATAATGAAGAATACAATTTAATCGTATTCATTACCATTGTATTTCAAAATTCTTTTAGAAAATTTCAGGCTCTTTCCTTAAGAACTTTCTACACAGCAAATGTATAAGAGGGCATGAAGGATGTTCATTGATATAAAATTAAACTAAAAGATACTTTGGCCTCAATTATCTAGATATTTTGAGCAAATGCCAGATGGTTTTCTCATTTTTCACTTCCTTTGCAAGGAACAAACAGCCTATGTCTTCTTTACAGGAAAAACTTTGCTCCCATTATATCACTGACAAATTTCAAAGTATAAAATGACATAGAGATGAATCATCATCTCGAAGAGATCAGAGACTTGAATAGTTTCCCCCTTAAAGATAGGACTTCTTGGTGGTTTTATAAAAACCCTACCACTTTAATCCCAGGATGGCAGTGTGTGATCCTTCCCAAGTGGAACTTTAGTGTCTGTACAAGTTTAACCCTATGACACTCCTCTGGGCTCCTTGACCCTCTGTCTTCCCCCTTTGTCATCTATGACTTTGCTCCTTCCCTCCAGCGTCTTTGATACATCCAGACTCTCCTGGGCAGGTGGGTGCCTGTCCTCAGGCTGCATTTCCTCTGCCCACTCCCATAGCAGAGTTTCTTCATTAATGACAGACAATAAAAAAAAGGAAGGGAAAAGGGCATTTGAAACACATGCTCCAGCTGGCTTTACTTGTCACCAACCTCAGAAGCTGACATTTGAAAAATTTAGCCAGTGTATGTTTATTTAGTTTATAAAACACAAAACATTGAGTTTGCCTTTGTTGTAATTGCAGTGTTTGCTTATTTGACTGAACTAAACATCGAATGGCTTTTGTCTTAAGTGCCAGATGATTGTGGTAGCCGCTTACCTTCTGGAATAAAAAACTAAAAAAAAAAAAAATAGTTTTAAGATTTTATTTGTTTATTTTTAGAGAGATAGGAAGGAAGAGAAAGAGAGGGAGAAAAACATCAATGTGAGAGATACACTGACAGGTTGCCTCCTGCACGCTCCCAGCCTGGGACCTGGCCAGCAACCCAGGCATGTGCCCTGACTGGGAATCGAACCTGCAACCTTTCCGTTTTCAGGATGACACCCAACCCACTGAACTACAGAGTCGGGGCAAAAAAACTAAAAAAAAATTTAAATGAGAATTACAACTCCAGGCCGATAGTCTCCAACCTTTAAAACATCAATAACATAATTCCATACATGAGTCCACCACATTCTATCACCTGAGGGGTGTGTTCTATACCCCCAGGAGGCCTATCAGGATGATATGCTGGTAAAGAGACATTGTAGCAGCTCATTTGGCTGTGGATGTCTGCTAACACCTTCTCTGGAAAAAAAAAATAATTTAAAGCTAAAATTCTCTCTGCCATGCCCCTGGGGTGGTCTTAACCAAACAATCTTCCAACTGCCTTGAGAGAAGAACCCTGGCCTTTGCCTGCGGTTCTGTCTCTGGCCCTCCATAGGAAGGTGCAGAGGCCCCACTTCAGGCCTAGAACGCAAAGTAGGCCCCTAACTTTTTTAATAAATGTGTTATTACCTCCACCTTGTTCCCGCAGAGGTGAACTCTGTCCTTAATCCACACTGGAGCACAGCTGGTGTGCACCAAGTTTGACAGAATCACCTTGATGTGTTTGACATTGACTTCTAATCAAAAACCCAATGGACAGAAGGCAAATTTAAGAATAATCTGCTTGTTCCTCTGGAAGCCTAAATTCTAGACTTACATGATATCAAGCATCAAAAAGTTAAATTCCTAGGCAACTTCCCTTCACGTCATATGATAGGGCCCTTTGTTAAAGGACATTGTGACAATGATCCATGTTGATCACACTTCTATATGTGTGATGACATAGTTGTTAAGAATGTTTGGCCATTCTGTTACACAGGTTATATACACAAAAGTTACAAGGATTAGTTTTAGGAACTAATATATCCATCCTTTTGTAAGCCAACTTGATTTCTTCCAGTAAAACTTAAACTACATCCCTGTCCTCACTCCAAGCCTTGGGCCCTCTCAGCAACACATTCACATTCACAGATGTCCAGCTCCTCTGACTTATGACATTTTCCTCCTCTTCTGTACTATCAACCCCTAAACTTCCTATCATTCTCTCCACGTGCAAACATGCTGCAATCTTCTTCCATACGAAATAAAACCCTTACTTGCCCCCATATCCCCCATGGTGAATAACCAATTTTCTGCTTCTCTTTAACAGCAAAACTCCTTAGAATAGTTTAAGATCACTGTCTTCAATTCTCCTCCCGTTCCTTCTTGAACACTCCCCTCCAGCTGTATTTTATCCTTTCAACACCACTGAGCTTTTGTCAGAGTTAGCACTGACTCTGTTCCTGAACCCAATCAATCTTCTATCTTTATCTTGACAGTAGACTAGGTGAGTGGGGCATTCATTGCAGGTGCAAAATTTGAGGGAATGCCAAAACTCAGTAATCTAGATAAATAATGTTTTAATGTAATATTTTAAACGAAAACGAATACAAAAATTCATGATGAGTAAAATATCAAAATTTTAAGTAAACACAAGACCTGGCCAGGTGAAGAAGTTAAGGTAAGTGGTGCGAGTACAGGGTCAGATTCTGTTTTAATTTAAATTGTGGTGTTTTGTTTATCATGGACTTTTAAAATAAATTTTATTCCTTAAATATTACATTAAGATATTAATTATCTTGATTACTGAGTTTCTTGGTACCTCCTATAAATGTTTCACCCAAGGCAAGTGCCGTGCTCTACTCATCCTATCCCAGCCCTGCTGCCATGAGCTTCTTCTCGAATCATTTTCCGTATTTGGCTTCGAGGGCACGGTCTCTCCTTTCTCCTCCAGCCTCACTCATTGCTCTTTCCCAATCTCTTTTGCTGTTTTCTCCTCATCTCCTCCAATGTCTAAACATTCAGCATGCAGGTCGGAGGTTTTTCTTCATCTATACTTATGGCCTAAATGATCTCATCCAGGCCCGTGACCGGAAATAGCACATATGCCCTGTCTACTTGCAAGTTTTATCTCCAGCCCAAACCACTACCCTGAATTCTCTACTTGGCATGTCTATTTCAAACTGAACATGACCACTTTCTTTATTTTAACCTTTAAACCAGCTTCCCCTACGGTTTTCTGCATCACAGCAGAGAGTTATAATGTCCTTCCAGTGGCTCGGGACAAACACGTTGAAGTAGTTCTTATCTACTCTCTGTCACTTCACAAATAAGTCATCGGCAATTTTGTTAGTTCTATCTTCAATGTATAATATATGCAGAATCCAACCACTTATCACCACCTCTGCCACCATCAAAGTCCAAGCCACCACCCCCCCCTTGCTCTGACTACTACAGTAATCTCCAGTTGCTTTATTTGCTTTTTTTCTTTGCTTCTCTATACTTTATTTTGAACAAAGCAGCCAGAATGATCATTTTAAAACGGAAACCTGGTTATGTGTTTAAAAGCTTCCAATGGCTCCCATTTCACCTAAAATAGAATCCAAAGTCCTTAGAATAGCCTACAACACTAGTTTTCAAATTCAGCTGCTCCAGAATCAGAAGCACCAGGAGTCTCGTTAAGACCAGCCATTGCTGAGCCCCACCACCAGAGCTTCTGATTCAGGGAGCTTGGGTGGGGTCCAATAATTTGCATTTCTAACAAGCTCTCAGAAGATGCTGAGGCCACCGGTCTGGAGGCCACAGTTTGAGAACCAATGGCCTGCAGTACCTTGCACAACCCCTCATTTCTCTGAGCTCATCCCTCAGTGCTTTCCTCCTTCCCTTCTCTGGTCCAGGCTTCAGAACAATTCCTACTTCAGGAACTTTGTATCTTCTATTCCCACTGTCTGGAATATTCCTCCCCTAGACATCTTCATGGCCACTCCTTCTTTGAGGCCTCTGATTAAAAACCCTTTTAATAAGCTCTTTTCTGAACACACCACATAAATTAAAATACCAAACTTGTCTCTCCCTACCTTGTATTGCTTTATTTTTCTCCATAGAACCTATCATCATCTGTTCATTATATATTATTTGGTTATTTACTATTTGTCTCCTTCCTCTAGAATGTAAGCTCCATGTAGACACAGACTTTCTTTGCTTATTTTAATATTAAGTCCAGAGCCTAAAATGGTACTTGGCACATAGGTGCTCAGTAAGTTATCTGTGAATGAATGAGCATATGAATTATGAGGACAATTAGACATTCACTCCAGACTATTCTCACATCTGTTTCCAGATTGCACGGGTGGAAAGAATGATCAGGTTTATCATATGAACCTGAGCAAATCACTTAAACACTGCACCCTCATTATTTTATTATAAAATCACCTTAATTGGCTTAATCATGCAAAAACAAAATTGACACTAATCCAGTGACCAGTACAGGAAGCTTCCAATTCCCCATTCTGTTTTACACACATTCCTGAGCTGCTGTGCATAGAGACCCACTTAGGTTGGCTAAAAATAGAGTCCTTCTATTCTGCTGCCACCTGCTTCCTATAGCTGTAAGTCCATCTGTTCCTATACAGAATCATCTCTGAGCTTTATTTTCTTGAATCATTTTTTTCTCTCTCATTCTCCTCTATCATTTTTTTAAATTCTCCCCAAAGAGTCACCAATTTGTGCCCAATTAACAGATATTCCCCTTTCTTCCTTTCCAAGAGTGGCCACAATTTAATTCAAGTGCCCATACTCCTTATATGACTCAGGGTAAATCCTGACTAGGACTCCGATTGGGATGATTCTGTTTCCTTTGCTAGCAACTCATTTAGGCATACGCAAATCACCCAGCTCCAGTCTATGAACATAGTCTGCTGGAGACTTCAGGAAAAATTAACTTCCTAAGAGACACATAGCATCAAGGATCCTTCTACTATCAAATATTGTTGTATCTTCATCCAATGCCTGAAACAACAGCAATAATTATGTAACCCTGAGGGAAGCTAGCTGGGGGCAAATCTAGAGATAGCTCAGGAAGAAAGATGGAAAGAAACCAGGTTCTTAGTGAATCAGTGAGCCAATGAACTAGCAGCATTAGAGCTACCTTGTCTCAGGATTACTTGGTGTATAGGATGGCAGAATTTCCTCACTGTTAAGACAGTTGGGTTTGGGCTTGGGAGTCATTACCTGCATCCTCCCTATAACAGCCCACTTATACAGATAATTTGTATACAAGACAAGCTCCATATCACATGTGTGTCCTTGAATAGCCCTCTCCAACCTCCATAAATTGCTTCCTCAGAATCAAATGCCCATCATGGAGCATCTCATGCTGAGTTACCCAAGTTAAATTTCATGCAGGCCCCAGTCTCTTTGAGATACACACACACACACAAAAAGACAAATGTCTGCTTCCTGGGTGTAGCCCAGAAAGAAGCTGGCTTATATATATAAGCTCATGGATGGAAATAACTAAACTTTTTGTTATACATAATGACCAAAAGCAATAGCCATTGCTTATTATTATTATAAGGTGAGATCTAGAGGACAAAATTTATCTCGAACTTGGTGGGACCTTTGCATACACTCAGTTCAATAGAACCTCAGTAGAATCTCACAGATAAAAAAGAAACAGATGTGTGATATTTCAAAGAACCCCGACAGATATGTAGAATTTCAATCATTGTGATATTTTTGAGTTTCAGACTTTCTGAAATCTCTGAATCAAAAGCATTCTAATATAACTATTAAATATCTCGATGACACTCAAACATTTATTCTCTCATAATGTACTTATGCCCCTAGGAATTTTTTTTCCTTTTTAAAATTAGCTTTTAGAAGTTGACTCTCTACCTAGACTTCCTTGTTCTCTCTGAGTTACTACTGCATCTAGATTAAATAGTAAAATTCTGCCCCATTTCATTTTTTTTTGTCAGCTACAGCTGTAGTCTTCTTTTGGCAAGGGCTGGGGGTTTCTTCTAGAGTTTGGCTGATAATCCTTACTCAGTAAACCTCCAGATGGACATCACAGAGATGCTGCTTCAGTTTTTTGTTTTCAATTTGGACATGCCATGCACAACCTCACTGATGTATAAAACATCAGTACAAAATGTAGAAAAGTTCTTTTGCTTTTTGCCTGCGTATACCCTTTTTATGATGAGCTGAGATGTTTTTCCACAGGCAAAAGTTTTCCTAAAGAAAGACTATAAAAAATAAAAACTAAACTAGAATAATTTAAACAGAAACTTTGCATTCAGATTTTACAGATTCCCGCATTAAAAAAAAAGAGTACGTTCTGAAGTCTCTGAGAAAGCAAAAAGTCTAGAACAGCACATTTCAGAAGGCCTACGGAATGTCCAAATTACATGGTATTATATAATTGAAGATTTAATCATTATGAGTCAGATTATCAAAGATGCCCCTACCCTGATTCCAGAATTGAATTCATTATTATTATTATTATTTCATAAGAATGATAAGTAAATCATTAGGAGGGTTTTCTAAATGTGTTGGGTAGATATTCCAAAAAACGTAAGAATAATAATGTAAAAGTGTTGCCTTCAAAGGATTTCTTTATATTATGAATAGCTAGCTCAGTAAATATCTTGAGAACATGGATTCATGAGGGTATTTTTTCTTTTTTTAATTTATTATAGTTTCACCTGAAAATATTTAGAAATTCATGTGAGTACTTTATCCATAGCAGAATAAAAGAAACTGTGAATTCCTTTGAAAATAATGAAAATAAATAGTCCTGATTCTTATCTTTTCCTTCTATGAGGAGATATAGTTTCCTTCTATTGGGAGTTAGTCTAATGAGTCATACATCGGTGAAATCTGACTGATCTAGATTTATATCCTGGCTCTATTACCAACTCAATCTATGATATTGGGCAAATCTGTTAACATGTGTGACTCAGATTCTTCACCTGTAAAGTGGGAGAAAGAATGTGACCATAACTCCCCATACTCATCTCAGTCATAAAGCTCTTCACACTGGATTATAATTGCCTGGTTCCTTATCTGTGTCTGTCATGAAATTATGAGCTTCGTGGGTAAAAGAAATATCTTTATCTCTTTAAAACAGGGGTTCTCAAACTTGGCTGCACAGAATAATCACCTGGGGAGTTTTTCAAGCTCCCAGTGTCTAAGCTTAACCACTTAAACAATTACCTCTGAAAGTGAACCAAGACATCTTTTTTTTACGTTTCCCAAGTGGCCCTCCTGACATGAACCAAAGCCAATAGCCAGTGCTTTTGAGGATTAGCACAGTGCCTGGTACACAGGAGGCACATTACATAGAACGAATAGGCAAATTTAGTCAGTAAATGAGTGACACATGTCACAGACCACATTGTAATGTTTACCTATCCATCTCCCCTACCTAGGTTGTGAGCCCGTAGAGAGAATCGCAGAGTCGTATTTGTTTTCTATCTGTATCTCTTAACACAGTGTCCTTATTCACCTTTATATCCTTTCATAGATACTGAGTCCAATGTTTCGTTGAAGAAAAGTAACATGAAATAAGAGAAAACGTTTCTTTAGTCAATTAAAGAATTTCTTTTGAAGTAGAAGATAGTAGGAAAAGATTAAATTTTACTCAAGTGTTTACCACGGAAGAACAGAACAAGAAGTTGCACTTTCATCTGTACTGGGTTAACAACGCAAATACAGAACCATGCACTGAAGAGTCAGTATACAAAAGACGATTTGGTTTTGACTTAGTTCTCAGTGAAAATCAAGCAAATGGAAAAACCTATCCCTTGTCGCTTTTGCCTGGACTCCCTTAGGCTCTCCTGGAAGAGCGGAGCGCATCACCCAGGGAGGACAGTCTCACAGCTCACCAACACTAATGTAGCCCATGCACTATTTATTGGGTTGCCCTTCCTTATAAACTGTTTTTAGTAGCCAGCAATGCCTGATTCCAGTTTCAGTGAATGTTTTCTCTTATGCTCCCCCAACAGTGTGAACTAGAAGAAGTTGGCTTGCTCTCATGCTCTAATGAAGGCTGGAATGTTCCTGAACTCTTGAAGGCAAAGCCAGAGACTCTTGTTTTTTGAGGATGAAATGTTCACTCAATTTATCCCTCAAAATTCTTTCTTCACCACAGAAAAGAGCTTAAAACTGTATATTGACTTTTCTTATTATTTATGTATCTGTGTTGATAAATTCATACCCATTAAATGTTTTGTGAGAATTATCATGACATTTAAAAGTAAATTTTCACAGGAAGTTGTGTATGTCAGTAAATACCAATTGATATAAAAGCAAAATTAAAATTAAAATAAATAAGTATATAAAATAAAAGCCAAAGCATAAAATTAGCCAAGTATTTGAATGATGATAATTTTACAGGTAACTATGTTTATACAGTAAGTTGATTTATTTTTCTTAATGAGCCACTGGTTCCTCCTAAGGGAATTTTCACATTCTATTATGAAACAATGTCATAGTACAAAGGCCTAGGGCAGTAAGACTAATGGCCCAGCTGAACTTAATTTAGCAAGGTTATTTATGAGCAGAACTTACTGGGTCAAATACAAAAACAGATCCAAAGTTCTGATAAGCATAAACTGAGAACTGAATACAGGCCCGGTATAGAGTCTGCTCTTGTACATCACAACACACACACACACAGGGAGTCCTCACTTTACACAGTAATGCAGGAATGACTATACTGTGCAAGATGGAACCAAGCTAAGCGAGCTCAATAATCAATGAAAAAATTCGCTAATTAGTTCTAACAAACATTCAAAAAATTATTACCAAGCCTTCTCAAACTCCTCCAAAATATAGAGAAAGAAGGGAATGCTTCTTAATTCATTCTATGAAGCAAATACTACCCTGACGCCAAAACCAGACAAAGACATCACAAAAAAAGTACAGATGAATATCCCTTATTAATATACATGAAAGAGTCTTCAACAAAATACTAGTCAACTGGATTTAGCAGCATTTTAAGTGATTATATATTACAACCAAAGTGGGATTTGTTCCTGGAATGCAAGGTTGGTTCAACATATGAAAATAATCAATGCACCATATTAATAGGATAAAAGTAGAAAAAATACATGATAACCCCAACAGACACAGAAAAATCAATTAACAAAACCGGTCAACCTTTTATAACAGAAATGGGGAAAAGAAGGGAACTTGCTCAATCTGATAAAGGCCAGCTATGAAAAACCCACAGCTAGCATTGTAGTTAACGGTGTTAAGACTGAAAGCTTTCCCTAAAAATTAGAAGCTATACAAAGATGTCCTCTCTCACAACATTTATTCAACATTGCACCGGTGGTACTATCCAGGGTAATTAGGCAAGAGAAAGAAATAAAAGGTCAGGTAGGGGGAAGTGGAAGACAGCAAAAAGGGGATAAATGGGATGAAAGAGGCTTTACCTGGGCAACGGGCACATGATACAGTGAGTATAAGATGGTTTGTTTAGTTGTACACTTGAAACCTGGATGGTTTTGTTAGCCAATGTCATCCATTAAATTCAATTTAAAAAGAAAAAGAAAAGGCATCCATATTGAAAATAAAGAAGCAAAATTATTTCTCTTCATAGATAATATCTTTTATGGAGAAAACACTAAAGAATATACCAACAAAAACCCCATTACAGCTAATAAATTGGTTCAAAAAATTGCAAGATACAACACTAATATATAAAAATCAGTTTCATTTCTGTATACCAACAATGAGTAATCCTAAAATGAAATTAAGAAAACTAGTTCATTTACAATAGCATTAAAAAGAATAAAATATTTAAGAATACAGTTTACCAAAGTTGAAGACTTGTTCACTGAAAACTACCAAGCATTGCTGAAAAAAATTGAAGACCTAAATAAGTAGAAAAATATCCATGTTTATGGATGGAAGACTTAATATTATTAAAATGACAATTCACCCCAAATTGTTCTGCAGTTCAATTCAATCCTTATTAAAATTTCTACTGCCCTTTTCTTTTGTCAGAAATAGTCAAGCTGATCTTAAAATGCATTGGGAATTGCAAGGAACATAGAATACCTAAAACAACCTTAAAAAAAGAACAAGGCTGTGGTAATTACGTTTCCAAATTTCAAAATTTATCACAAAGTTATAGTAATCAAGAGAGTGTAACCCTAGCAAAAGGATAGACATACAGACCAGTGGAACAGAACTGAGAATCCCGTTGATGCCATTAGTGGCTGAGAACTAAAGTATGTGGCAACAGGTCTCTCTTTGATAGGGTTTTGAACAGCGTATCCCTGTGTCCACCATGCTGCTAATTTAATGTAATTTTAATTACATTAAAATTAAATATTTCTGTTCAATGAAGGACATCTTGGATTACGTTAACAGGAAGAATTCAGAAAGAGTAAAGATGCCAACAATGTTTATAACTGATAACTACTAATATTAGAATGTGTAAGTGATTCCTGTAGCAATCTGACCAAAGAAAAGTGGAAAACGTACATAAACAAGTAATTTATAGGAAAGAAAACCCAAAAACCTAGCAAGCATAACAAATGCTCAAACATAATCAAGGGAAAAACAAAATAAAACAAGAAAGTGATATACTCTCATAGTTACTGAACTGGCAGAAAAGGGAAAGCTGGCAAGGATTTGGGGTAGCCAGACATCCCAATTTGTCTGAAACAGTCCTGGTTTACTCTTGCCATCTAGCATAATTATTAATACCTGCTTTTATTGTCAAAAATGTCCCCATTTGTGCAGTAAATTGCATGGTCTCCCTGGAATAGAAGGATCATCATACACTGCTGGTATAACTATAGACTGGCATAGCCATTTGAGAAAACAATCTGGCTTAGTATTCAGTCCAGTTAAGCATCTGAAAGCCTTATGGTGCAGGTCCACCTGGATATCTGGAGATAGAGAGATGCATAGATGATAGATAGATGATAGATGATGATAGATAGATAGATAGATGATAGATAGATAGATAGATAGATGATAGATAGATAGATAGATAGATAGATAGAAACTTTCACATAAGCTCTGAAGAAAACATGTAATAAGCTGGTCATTGAAGCATTATTTGTGGTGGCAAAAAGTTAGAAGCTCTCTGGGTATTCATAACTGGGGAAAGTTGAAAGAAACATAAGAGATGTAAGTATAGTATAGATGAATAGTAAAGATATAATGCTGAGTGAAAAAGGTTTTTTCAATAACATGATATTATGCTAAGGTGACCCTCACTGACCCACATGATTATATAATTCCTTCCACTTGACTATGGGTGGGACTTGTGCATATAAAGGGATATAAGTTCCATGATTGTATTATATAACAAAAGTATAGAATTGTGCTGATGTAATTAAGGTCCCTAATCAGTTGGTTTTGATTTAATCAAAAAGAAATCAGTCTGAGTGGGTACGGCCCAGTTATAAGAAATTAATGCCTTTAACACTGTAGCTCCAATTAGGAGCATCCTTGAAAGACAGTGGTGAAGGGAGATCCTTCTAGTAGAAAGAAATTATAGCAATATATTCATTGCTTTTGTCAGGACTGGATATGACCAGAGATATGGATTTGACTGATAGGCAGTGCATAATAGCTTGGTTTGATGGTGAAGGACAAGGTAAGCCTATTCATGCCAAGACTAGGAAAGAGGTTTGTGGACAGACCTACAGAATGAAAACAGAGTGTGAAGACATCTGCTCACCAAAGGGCATCCACTGCAGATGAGGCTGTCAATTATCAGGTGAACATGATATCTACAATGTACAAAGAACTCCCATAGTGATCCCAACCAAAGAAAAAAGGACACTGTACAGTACATACGCAAGTATTTTACAGATCCGGAAACCCGGGCAGCTGCTTCCTCAGCTGTTCAGGTGCTTGCTGAATGAATGTACAAAGCGGCCGTGACAGAAGTAGAGGCCAGGCATTATTCAACGGCATGGCTGCTCTGATACTGCCATTTCAGAGTCCACAAGCTATCAACCACAGACTCCAGTGGTAAACACCCCAAACACACCATTTCCTGGTGTACCAGCCAGCTACTTTGTGATACACCGATTACATCAAACCCCTTCCTTCATGGACGTGGCAACAATTTATTCTATCTGTAATGCGCACATATTTTAGAAATGGATTTTCCTTGCCTTTACTCAGTGTTTCTGCTAGAACCACCATTGTGGGCTTATAGAAAGCCTTATTCACCATATGCAAAGCAAAATTGTTAAATTTCACACAATATTACTTTAGGCCACAGAACCTAACACAACAAAAGAAATGTAATACTGAGCTCATATCCATGGGATTCACTGGTCTTACCACAATCCCCCATCACTTAGGTACAACTGGCCTAACAAAATGATGGGATGATCTATGAAGAATCATTACTACACCAATTAAGAACATCCTGAGAGTTTCGAGCTATGGTTTATAAAATGTCATCCTATGCTTTGAATAAGTGACAACACATGGGGTTGTTTCTTTCATGGCCAGAACGCAGGGATCTAGAAAGCTATGTCACTATTCCACCTGGTGAGCCCCTAGCAGAAGTTTTTATGTGCAACCCAACAACTTAGTGCCCTGCTGATTTAGAGGTCTTAGTTCCCAAAGGAGGGGTATTTGCACTAGGAGACATATGGTTTCATTGAACTGAGAGTTCACACTGCCGCTGGTCCACTTTGGGCTCCTCAGGCCATCGAACCAAGATGCAAAGAATGGGATTACTCTACCGGCCAGGATGACTGATCCTACAGGTGGTTAAAAGAGGGCACCCACCGGGATGGCTCTGAGGACTTCCATTTCCACAAGTAAAAGTTAATGAGAGACTCATTTTATTTTTTTTAATAGAAAAACAACTAAGTATTAAAACTTTTCACAAGTGGAAGTAGGGGTCTTTTGGCCAGGCAAAGAACTAGTGGAAGTGCTGGCTGAAAGCCAAAGAAACGTGGAATGGGTAGTGGAAAAAGAAAGTTACAAATATAAATTATAGCCTTGGGACCAGTTCTAGAAACATTGACAAGTAGCAGTTATACATATGTTCTTCCTTGTGTACTGTACTACATGCCTTTCTATTTCTCTTTTACTACTATTTCATATAAGGAGTGTTGATATTAGTGAAATTTACAATTCAGTGTTTAGGTAACTGAAATACAGAAGTAATTAGTTGCGCACACATGGAAACAACACCTATCAGAAAAGTGGGTCCCCTTTGAAGGAGGGGAGGGGGGAGAAGCTTCTGAAGGATAGTTGCAACTTACTAGGCAAAAGCATGAAGTTCTTGTATAAAAGATCTGATATGTGTAGAAGCATATTATGCTATTGTCCTTTAATTCCAGATTTCCTCTTCCAGATCCTGCTTTGTAAAACTAGGGTTGAGACCTTTCAGACTATTTTGTCAACTGGGTCCTTATTAAAACTTGTCATAAAAGGGTTCTAGAGGGAGTCTGCAAGACAGGAAGAGGGCACAGGCACTTGTTCCTTTTTATTTGCTTGTTCTTCCTGTCAATGTCCCCTAAGCAAAGGTACTTGACCTTGGCAGCAGCATTGTGTTTCAACCTCCAACTGTTTTTGGCATCCCTGAAGCATCCTAATCAGTCCCGCTCCACTCAGAAACACCAGCGATAGCTGCCAGTGCCTGCTAAGGTTTGAGTCTCAGCTCTTCAAGACTGCTTTTCTGATTCTAGGTATTAGCGCAAGTTGAGTAGCACTCCCCCTACAGAAATCTGGTTCCCAGCTCCCTGGGGCTCCTCCTCAAACTTTAAAGCTTTAATAGCCCCAAGCTTTTGTATTTGTTTCCCTCACCCTACTGTTTGCTGCAATTACCTCTATTTTTCTTTAGTCTTTAATTTTTGTATTTTCAGCTGTGTAATCAACTCCTTATGTTAAATTCTCTGTTGAAATACCAATTGTGTCTTTGTTTTTGTTTTTGCTTTTACATACCAGAGCTTGGCTGATACACACGATGGGGAACTATGCAGCAATTAGAAGTAATAGATTAAATGTACATATAGCAACATAAATATATATTAAATACATAGTACTGAGCAAAATAGCAAGAGACAGACAAGATATTCAATCCAATGTCATTTAAATAAATTCAAAATAATCCCTTCAGAAAAGCAACATGCATTTTCAAGAATACATACAAATATATTAGAATGGTGACAGAGATGGAAATGGAAGTGACATGGGGATAAAGGAAAAGGAAGGAAGGATAAAGGAGGGAGGGAGGGAGGGAAGGTGGAAGGGAGGGAAAGAAGGAAGGAAGGAAGATAGATATGAGAAGGGCTTTACATGAACCAATGATGATAATGTGCCATGAACTGAGATGTATAATTAACTCAATCCTCTGCCCTTAAGAATATGAGAAACATGAGTCATGACTATTTTGAATTCAAGTTACAGAAACTCACACTAACTTCAAGAGTAAAAGTAATTTCTTGGCTTACAAAACAAAAAAACCCAAGGGTAGATTTTAGGCACATCTAAATCCAGGGGCTCAATTATATTATCTTCTATTACTCTCCCCACCCCACCCCCCTTTTTTTTGTATCGGTTTGTTCCAAGCATATTCCCTGCACAACAGAACTCCCAGAAGATGAAGACTTATATTTTAGTATATGTGGTAGTCAAGATGTTAGCTTTTTTTTTTTCTCATCATCATTCTGGCCAAAGTAATGAGGCTATTGTTCATTGACTCTGATTGGTCTACTCAGATCAGGTGCACTTCCTGAACCAATCACTATGGGATGCAAATACTTTTGTTGGCCTGTCATGATCATTTTCCCCAGAGAGTAGGATCAGGCTTGTGGAATCTGTTACCAGAAGTAATAAATTCTTCAATATAATAACAATCCCATTCAAACACTTCCAACACTGCTTAGCTACTAATAAAGACCTCTACAGTGGTACTGTTTGCCCACTGGAAATTATACATCTGGGTAGATCACTGAGGTAGAACTGGTCTTTAAAGAGAGGACACAGCCCTGACATGTGTGGTCCAGCAAAGCGAAAGGTCATAAGTTCAATTCCTGTTCAGAGCACATGCCTGAGTTGTGGGTGAAGTGCCTGATCCAGCATTTATGAGGCAACCAATGAATGTTTCTCTCTCACATTGATGTTTCACTCCTTTTCTTTTTCCCTCCCTTTCCCTATCCCTAAAAATAAATAAATACAATTTTTTAAAAATAGACACAAAAGTGACTCGTGGCCATGTGGCTATATTTTAGGAGTGCCGCAAATTCCTGTTGCCTAAAGTATCTTAAATTCCAATTCAAGATTCATTGCGTGGGGCCTGTGATATGGACCCTCCAAGCTGCTTTGGAAAAACATGTAAATGCCACTTAGCATTTATCAGCTTTTAACACCTTGGTATTGATTATCTTATCAGGTTGAAGATGACAAGGAAAGCGACTGTAAGGAGTCCCTCAGAGGAAAGAGCCTCATTGGGTTAAAAGGTCACAGAGGGCAGACTAGGAAAGGTGAGGAGAAGGGTGGCAGGTGATAGGACACTTGAGATACAACCTGTCTGATTCACAATTTCTCTTGGTAACATCACTACCCACAACACCACTTAACTACATCTTAGAAGGGGCCTGTGAGAGGATATAAAGGAATCTAGTCCCTTCCCCTA
Organism: Mormoops blainvillei; assembly: GCA_004026545.1. Classification (NCBI taxonomy): domain Eukaryota; kingdom Metazoa; phylum Chordata; class Mammalia; order Chiroptera; family Mormoopidae; genus Mormoops; species Mormoops blainvillei. The sequence goes on along the minus strand of PVJD01000190.1, from coordinate 183,386 downwards.
ACAAGATGGGTTTCATGTTGGAAGCATGGCTGTAGAACAGCATCTGTCCCGGGTTTGCAGGAGAAAGGAGATTGCTCGAAAAGAAAGTGGTCACCAGGAAGAGCCTCAGACTCACAAAGGTGTACAACCGCAGAGCCACGTGCAGCTTAGGATGGCTATGAATGCAGTCCAACACAAAATCATAAATTTACTTAAAATATTATGAGATTTTTTGTTTTTGTTTTTGTTAGTGTTTGTGTATTTCATGTGTGGCCCAAGACAACTCTTATTCTTCCAGTGTGGCCCGGAGATGCCAAAAGGTTGGACACCCCTGCAAGAACTCTCTTGAAATACTTCCAGTTTCTGATCATGTAATATTTAAACAAAGATATCCTTAGGACTTCACTGATCTTTTTTAATGACATGAAAGTGCCAGGATTGAAATGATTTTTTATTTCAGCGAATGCAGTAACAGAGATAGAGCAATACCCCAAAGCTAGCTTCCCATGTGACTTAGGGCAAGAGGTTGTCCTTTATGGTGTCCCAATTCTGTACTCTTTTTACAATGTATCCTACCTCACCAGGTCTCATCTTCCTAAAACAAATTATAACAGTGTATAACATTAAAAATACTTCAAAATCTTTAGTAATTAGATGGAGAGAGAGGGAGAGAGAAAGGAAGGAAGGAAGAAGGCAGGAAAGAAGAGAGGAGGAAGGGTTCAGGCAGTGAGTGGAGGGGAGGAAGGAGGAAAGAAACTCATTAAACTATTAGTAGTTTAAAAAAGAAAAAAATGTATGTGTTTTATTGTTGCTTGACTTTTGCTTACAATGATCATGCATTCATGAACCCTTTCAGTAATTTAGAATTTAGTAAAATTCATCCTTGATTCTACAACTAAAATAACATTTGCTCTCGCATTTGGGATTAAAGTTGAGGGAGACTGTGGCCTAGATAAATGCTGACCCCAGAGATTAAAAGTCTATTCTACAAATGTTGCTGCTGGTTGAATTGACCTTAAAAATCGTGTTCAAATGATATAAAGCCAAGCTGAATAAAAACACAAAATACTCCACTTCTTTTTACATCTACTTTTTTTTTTTTCAAAAAGAATTAGCTGCTATTCTTGAGAGTGTCATAAAGATACAGGTCGGTTACGCTGCTTCCCTCCATGGGTTTCATTTGGTAATAAATGGTTTTCTGAGAGGTTTGAGTTAAAGCTCTTATGTAAATAGAGAGAAGCTTACATAATGCTCTTTAAACTAGAACTTTGAAGACAATCTGCAGCAGGCATATGAAATCTGTCCATGCTGCAAATGGCATCTGAAAACTAACAGGAAACAATCCAAGACGTGGTTTAAGAAAACAGGAAGAATAAATATCCACAGTGCAAGTTTTTAATCATTTAACCAAACCTCAACCGTAACCAAACAAAGAATACGTAAGAAGTATGTCTTGGGCTTATAGTAATGCTACTTACTAACAACCAAGGCAGCGCGCAAGTATCATTCATTGTAAATTTCTATGTAAAATTCTCCAGGGGCTGGAGCTAGGCCTTTGGCCGTTTCCCTCCCTGTAAGGTTAGTGCATCATCTCATGGAAGAAGCTAAAGTAGTATTGATTTTCCGATTTCTAAAAGAAGTAACCATTTCGAGCAAAGGCACACTGGGGGCGTGGGGGTACGGGGTGTCTGTGTAACGGAGAAACACAAGTCAAACCGAAAGAGCAACGGAGAGCCGAACTGGGGTGAGCCCGCGGCGGCTTCTCTGACCAAGTAGCGGGGCTGCGAAGTTCTTGCCACAACAGCTGCGAAGTTGTAATTCTGCGGACCTGCCAGAAGAGACGTTTGTCTGCCAAAAGAGAGAGATTTCTGTGTTTTTCCGGAAGTCGGGATGGACAATCTTCTATCCCTTTTCACTTGCACATCACTTTCCCATCGCTTGCCTACTCCCTCCCTTGAGAACCGAGCCGAAGTGGGGGGAGAGTGGGCGGAGGCAGAGAGCAAGCGCGGGGTTTCGAAAGTCGCCAAACTTTCCAAAAGCCCGGGCCGCCATCCGATTGCTTGCAGGCGTCCCTGCTGGCTTCGGAGTCCAGCCCCGCCTTCCTACCCGGCAATCCATCCGCCCCAGACTCGGCGCGGATTTGGGAATTGAGCGGAAATTTGCCTGCCCCAGATTAGTAAGGGGTAGGCTAGCTTTCAAGGTAACCCAAAGACTGGATTTACAAGGGGGCTCGTAGTTCGCTCGTTACCTGCCAAGTCTGAGTGCGCGTCGGGCAGAGCGCTGGCGGCCCGCTGCGGGAGGGACGTGCTGGGCTCAGTGCTTTAGGGAGCGTCTCCCCAGGCCCCGCCCGCTGGGCGCGCCCCCGACCCCACTCTGGTCCGCCTCCACTCTCCCTTCACTTTTCGATCGCCTCAAGGGAAGGGTAACCTGCAGGCAGAGCTCCCTCCTCTGCTCGCATCTGCCAACTTTCCTAACACCCCCTTCCCCCGCCACTAGCACACGATTTATGACCGTGTAGACTCGCGCTCGCTCTCGCCTGCCCTTTCTCCCAGAAGCCTGAAAGTGCCTGAAAGGAAACACTGACACGTGAAAACTCTATTCTGAGTGATTTAGAATCCACCGTCGTGAGGTTTTAATCTTGCTGGGCTCATCCCACTGGGTGCTCAAGGCAGCTGTCCGAAAGGTCCCCGGCATTCTTTACTATCCCTAGGGAAAAATGAGGCAAGGAAGAAGGTGCAGGAGGAAACGTGAGAGGTCTGGGACCACACGGGATATCCCAGAGAAAACACCGAATCCTAGTCCCAGGAACTGAGATTTGTCCTTGGGCATTGTTTCCAAACCAAATGTACGTGGCAGCATTCTCCGGAGCCCTGGGACCCCCAAGTCGCGTCTTAGGAACAGAGAGAGCGGACGCGCCACCACCGACCATCTGTCCTGAGAGTTGGGGCGGGGCGGAGCGGGGAGGCGCTGTTCGACCTAATCCTGCCCTTTCCCTGCCCTTTTTCATGCCCCTTTTCATCAGCAACAGGTTTTCAAATATGAGAGACACCCCCTACCCACTCCCCACCCTGTGGACACGCCCGCCAAGTGTTCACCCCAGCCAGGATCAGACAGAGAACGAATCGGTCTCGCCAGCGTGGGTGCCTGTGGTTAGAATGGTGTGAGATTTCTAAACGTCAGGGCATTGCTGGGGAGATGATGCACAAGCCTCTTATAAACCCCCTTCACGAAGGAAATGAGTGCTCTTGTCTTAGCCTCTGGCTGTTCTTTCCATAAGAAAACCTTTTTTCTTTTCCAAATACAACATTGAGGATTACTTACATCCTTGCGCTCGTAGCTTAGACGTTTCTACTTTTAAAGGGTCCGTGGTGCGTTTGGGCTGGGCAAGGCTTTCCTCCCTTCTCCATCCTTGCAGGGCTCTCACTGTCTAGATTTCCTGGCCTGAGACACTGACTGGTGGCCCAGCCTTCTTGGGGCAGCTGCAACAGGTCCCTCTGATGCTCCAGGTCTACTTGGGGACCTCCCACCAAGCTTTCTGGTCTCCACTACCACAACCAGTAGGAGGTGGAGATCCAGTCTAGTTCTCTATAATATGACCTCCACCCTGAAGGCTCGTCCTGATGAAGTCAACGGAAGAAGAAAAGGAAAGCAGTGGCGTTGGTGACTGGACACCCCCAAACTCTGACCTCAGAAAAGTGGAACCCCTAACTACTCCCTCTCCCCATCTTGCATTGTATTCCTGAAAACTGGAAATGAAAATGGAAATTGTTTGATGTATGAGGAGACGTTATCTAATTAGGGTGTAAGAAATTTAATCTTTCCAGCATGCAGGTCATATAATTAATGTTAATTTAATGCTCAAATTCTCAGTCATTAATTTTTATTCTCTTAAATGCAGTTTGGCAGGGGCCCCTGATCCATGGCAATGGATTTTACTGGATGTGAGAGCACACTTGGTCTTAGAAGTGACTCACTGCAGACCTTCCCATCCCAATAACAAGATCACATCATGTATGCATTATTAAGCCCCGTAATTGAACGGTCCATAGTTTGCATATCAGACTATTAAAATAATGTGTTTTGCTTTTCTCTGAACACGTATTGTTCAAGCCTCTTCGAATATGTGGCGATTCTGATAATTATCACCAAATTACTGCAAATGTTCTCTTCATTAACATGATTTCTTTCAAGCATTTTTAAAAATGTGAACATTATTATGAATTAAGGAACTTCTTACAAAGTTATGTAAACTTTTTTTAAGGGATTTGTCACTGGGAGGGAAAGGATATATTTGAATGGTGGAGGGAGAGAAATGCTTTTCAACATGCCTTTCAAATGGCTTTTCTCTAGTCAAATAAAAGTTTTCTCTCTAGTTTCTCAGGCAGCTTCTAGGCAAAAAGCAAAAAAGATGGGGTAGGGGAGAGGGACATAGAAAGAATTTAAAAGTCACAGGAAAGTAAGAGAGAATTAATATTTTTAAGTCTTTATTATCCAGTCTTTTTTGGTGTAGATAACTTCTCCCCATAAATAAATAACTTTTAACCTGATCTACAGTAAACTAATATTCCCCCCTTTAAAAGTACCAACTCAAAATTTTCTAAAGCTAACAGCTCACAATTAACTAAATATTGCTGTTCTCCCCCCCCCCCCAGTTATTCTGAACTATACTGTTGGAGAAATTATAAGCCATAAAGAGCCTTTATTGTAACCTTCCCTTCACACACTGTTTTCAAAGTTGAATAGCAAGACATTAAAAAAAAAAACTACTGCAAAATAAGAGTCTCTTTTCAATGTAGAAATTTGCATCTACACTACTTTCTAGCAAAATTTCCTTTGAGTGATGTTTAAACTCGTGACAAACAGGTCATTTCTGCCGCTGGTATTTTCTCTCCTTCTGGGTACAGAGTCGGCGCCGCGCGCAGGTCGCTGTCCTCCGACGGCGCTTCCAAAACCTAAACGCGGCCATCAACCCCGACCAGGAGGGGCTTTCATCCACCGGGAAAGTTCCACGAGTTTGAGAAGGTTGTGAGGTTTCCCCCTAAATATATATATATATATAATACTCCGGGGAAAGTGTGGTTGTGTGGGGCCAGAAGCGAATGGAGAGAGGGCGAGATGTGGCTGGTGCATCTGGCCCGCTCCCGCAGTAACCGCTTGGTCGTTCCCTGCGTGGCTGGACACCCCCTTCCCTTGCTCGCTTCCGGGGTCTCCGGGCCCCTTCCTACAGCCCACACTTAGCTCTCCGGGGAAGGGGTGCCAGGCCCTGGAGGGCACTTTTATTTTGGCTGAGAAGAGGGAACGCGGCTCCCAGGCCCAGAGGAGGCGAACTGAGCTCTTCTGTTTGGATTTCCCTCCTCTCTATAGCAACCAGCAGCATCAGGACAAAAATGCGCCCTCCCTGGACAATGGCCCGGCCTCCCGCTTCTCGCCCTCGTCTTCCTCCCCCGGAACGCAACCAGGCCCTGCCTAGAAGCTCAGGGGCTCAGTAGCCGGGAACGGCTCCACCCCCTCCCTGCTGTGTTCCCTAGCAGTCCCTCGGGAGGTCAGGCCAGGGCGCGGGGGCGCTGCAAACGCTTCTCCCTACCAAGCTGATCCCCCATGTAGGCCGAGGCCGAGACATAGAACCTCCTGGCGGAGCTTGGGGGCTCCCACAGCAGAGTTCTCAGCGGTATTGTGTGAGTGGTTGGATGGCCCCGAGTGACACAAATTCCAGCCAGCTTTTTTCAGGGTTAAAAAAAAAAATTGTCAGTATAATGCACAAAGCAGACTACACCCTCTCCCCACCCCCACCCCCCACAAACACATTCATGTAAACATAAGCATCCTAAACCAAGGTCCTAAGTATGATCTCTGACTTTCTTTCACTCTCCCAAGGTTAATTAAGTTCCCTTCCACGAACTGAGCTCCGCGCCTATTCATTATTCTCTCCCTCTGACCTAGGGCGTTAATATGATCAGGCCTGTGACTTGGCCGTGTCCTGTTTTCCTATTTTGCATTTAATGCTGGGACCCAGCTGCCCTAGATTACCATCGAAAACTCGCAGGAAAGGCAAGAGGAGTGAGCTAGTTTCATTGCTTCATCCTGCCTAAGGCTTCCTCTTTCTGCATCTTCTTCCCGACAATGTCAGCCTCTACATTCCCAGGACCCATATTCTGGAAATCCGTCTTTTAAAAATAGTCATCTTTAACTTCATGAAGTCCAAAGGTGTCTAGAATGACAGTTCTGAAACTCAGGAGACCTAGCAGAAGGTCCCGGCCCACAGCTATTATCGCCGAGGTTAACTGCGCTCAAGAAAATCTTCGCCGGGGTACACCACCCCTCCCGCGCTGGCTGCTGTCCCCAGGACACTAACAACACAATTGTTAAGTGCACTCGTACACTTTAGAAGAAATTTACATTCCTGCTCTGTGCAGCCGGAATAAGGAATCTGAAGTTCAAACTCGCCCCAATGCAGCCTTGCTTCCCCCAGCGACGGAAAGCCAGACCTAGCCTTGGCCACCGCACCAAGGAAATAGCTGAGGACGCCCTTCCCCTGCGTCGGTGCGCAGGTGTTTGCCGTTGCTCTGGCCCCTCGCCTTCCGCTTCTGAGATTGGTCCGGAAGATAAGCGAGGGAAGGGACTGCGGCAAGAGCTTTATCTCAGTACACTTCCAAATGCTTTCGAACTAAGGTGGTTTCTGCTGAAATCATTTTAATTTATAAAAGAGTTGTCAGTCCCTCCTGGTGGTTAGCCATTCGCCTGCTTTAAGGCGGGATAGGGGAATTGGGGTAGGGAGGGACACCTTCAGACCCCATTGTTAGGAAGTCATTTAACAGTTACTCCTTTGAAAACGAATTTTTAGGAAGGGAACTGGAAGCCACCAATCACCTCGTGTTCTGTTCATGATATTTCAGTATAAACAAGATGTATTCATTCCAAATAGAATTTATCTTGCACCTTGATGAAATGTGTCCTTTATGCTTTCTCCCCCATAAGGCCTTATCTTCACCACTCAAAATTTAACAGGCTTCCTTTGATAAATTACTCAGAGTGATCCCTGAAACAGCTAGACTGCCCGAGTGATATGGTTTTAGAAGTTTCATGCCTTGCCTGCCCATAAAATATTCACTTTTGGACTGTAAAGGTGGGATCACTTTTAATGATGAGATTCAGAACTGGAATAAAAAGAGAAAGAGATTAGTAACCATGAATTCAAATAATTTCATTTTAAACACTCAACTTAGAACATTACATCTCACTGGTTTACACAGTAGTGAAGATAAAATAGAATCATCTGTGTGTGAGGCGTGGACAGACAGAATTGCCAAGCATATGAAGAATGGGAGTTTTAACTTTCAGAAAACTTTTCCTTCTTCAAGACCACTTATAACATGGAAACAGATGCACATTTAGAAACTTGTAAATTGTATGAGTAGATAGTAACATATAAACCTATATGGGATTTTGTTTAATCCAGGAGACAATGTGCTACTACATCAAGATGTTAATTTCTGTGTCTTTTAAAGGTAAATGTTGATTGGTTTCTCACAAGAACTGGCAACTTGGAAAAGCATTTTCCATGCTTCTTCTAAATGCACCCAAGCCTGCTTTAAGGAGGTTTTTATTAAAGCAGCCAGCTGCCTCTTTGTGTGGATTGGCTGTTTAAAGCTGCAGCTCTGAAGTGGGAGCCTCAGTTTTGACATTCTGTAGGCCCTTAGCGAAGAAGTTCCATTCAAATACGAGGGAGCTCTCCACCAAATCAGGCAGATGCTGGGGGCTTACAGGGGAGAAGAAAGCACAGAAATGAATGACTGGGACTAGGCAGAAGATGGAGTAGGATGAGAAGGAGAAGAGATTCAACCAATCCTCCTCCAGGATGGAAACATTTTAAAAGAAAACACCAGCAGGCAATTTTACCCATTTAAACGAGTTGCCACCTCCTAACAAAATTTCCTTTGTTTCTCTATTTCTATTGCATAGGAATACATGCATAGTAAATTAAGATCTACCAAATGAATACCATCTCACCTCTATTCTAATAACTGTGTTCTTTCAGCTCAACGTATGGTGGTTTTCCTTTTAAGTCCTGATATATAGAAATAAATAAATGTCATTTTACATATGGTGTGGGTGTGCTTGCTAAATGAACGAGTTAATAAATTGGAGTTCGATTAGGAGTGCAGGGATTGGCCTTACTGCTGTTATTCAGGTGGAGGCCTTGGGTGAAGATACTGGGGCCTGCCTCACTCTTTCCAGGAGTGTTGAAACGTGGGGATAAATAAGGGTCTTTTGGATTAAGCTCGGATTAGCTGAGCTGTTTCCTCTGCATGCGAGCTCTAGGGCAAAAGGGTGTTCTCACCACTCCTTCACAAGGTCAGGATACTGACTGAGTAGAGAGAGAGCCCTTCCTCGGGACCTAAGGGAAGGGAATGGACTGGCACCCTTGCCAGCATCTCCTGTCTGGTGCCCTGCGTTTATTCTTGAGGAAGGCGCCCCCCACCAGCTGTCCGCCCCCGAGGCAGCGAGGCCTGCACCAGCCGAAACTGTCTATTCATCCATTGTCCTAGAGAGTGATCTCCGGGAACTGTGCTGGAGTGAGGGAGACGTCGAGACACCTTGTCAGTTCAAAGCATTTTAGGGTTGTTTGAAATCCTCTCCACGTCAACGTAAGCAGCCTCTGTATTTGAACAGCTGCTTTGAACTGTGAAAGGGAATGAGCTGAATCAAAACCTGAAGGTGTCTCCCAGAGACACCTTCAACGTGGTTTTATGCGGGTGGAGAAGGATTCTGCCCTGGTGGGGTCAGAAGCACAGAAAGGCGCAAGCGACGGTGGGGGCGGGGCGGGGGGGAAGAGCACGGAGGAGCCCCCATCCGCAGCTAAAACCCAGGTTTCCGGAGCCGCAGGGAGACGCCGCGCGGTGAGGCAGACAGGAAGCCGAGGCTACTCAGAACTCCGCGTTCGCGCCACCCGGGCCTCTGGCGAAGGGCGGGGAGGCGGGGGTGGCTGGGAGGGGGGGCGTGTACCTAGAGCCACAGTGCACGCCTCGCCTAGCTGTCCCGGCGATTGGCCCGGCTCTGGGGGTGCGGGGTGGGATGAGGGGGCTGAGGCCCAGGGGTAGAGCATTGCTTTGTGTACTCCCAAGGATTTATTGGGTGTGTTAATCCCCTAGAACTACCAGAGCTTACCCGGTTGGGAACGTTACGACTCCGTCGCCTGCAAGTAAAAAGAGGCGGGGGCGGGGGTGGAATGGAGACCCGAGACGTCAACATGGGATGGATATCGTAGCAGTAATCGCCACTGAAGTCCCATTGCAGACAGGAAGTTTTGATGTACACGTTTAGCCTATTTTTGCCCACCCCCACCTACACATAACAGTGCCCTAAGCCCGGAGCTGGGGGCTGGGGAAGGCAGAAAAAGAGACGGGCGGGGGAGACTTTTAAACTGAATCCAAGCCCGGCTGCCTCTCTTCCTCAGAAATGAGTCTGGAAACCTTTTTCTTCGCTCGAGTGTATCACCCCAAGGACTGCAAAGGGACTTGTCCCTAGAGAAATGTGAAATCAAATCCGGTGAAAGGCAGACACCTGCCCCGAAAGGGGGGGCGGGGTGGGGGAGGAGCTGCTGAGTATCCCGACACGGCCCTTCCCGACGGCTGGATTCATCCATCTGTGGGAGCTCTAAGTCTCCAAGTCCGAGGTCGGGAGGGAGGGGGAGCGGTAATGGGGGGGTAGGGGGGTGAGAGGGGCGCTGTGGGCCAGGAAAAGACGTGGCTGGCAAAAGGCCTTTGAGCTCCCGAAGTCCCAAAGGAGCCGCGCCGGGCGTTTGGGACTCGAGGCAGCTGCCAGGAGGAGGTGGTCCTGCCCGCCGCCCAGTCTCTTGTTTCCTAGTTGAGGAGCTGCGGGGACCAGTCAAGAAGTCTGCGCTTTCCGAGGCTCGGACTTTTTCCTTTTTTCCGAGCTGGGTAAAGTTACGGGATTCTTAGCAGCCCTCAGGCGCACGGCCAGAGTGGCTCCGCGCTTGCGCTGGGATTATGCACAACACTGTGTGTGTCCTCTCCTCGCCGCGCGGGTGCGCGCGTGGGGGGATGCAGGTCCGTCCCGCTGGCAGCCTGTGGGCTCGACCCTCCCCTAACCATTTTGCTCTCTCCCACACACACGCTCATAAACACAGGACACGTGGAAATTCTCAGCCAAAGCGCCTTGCCCTGGCGGGTGCTCAATGTAGTGATTTATAAACAGCTCAGCCACTCCCCAAAGAGCTCCGCTCCTCGTTAGTCATGATGAATTCTCTGGCCGGCTCTACTTTGGTGTCTATATTAAGATGCCCAGAAGCCCCAAAATGCTCCTCTTGAGCGTTGATTTGGCTTCCTTCACAAACCTGTGACTGCCAGCAGCGCCAACGTTAGAGCTACAACGAGCGAGGCCAAGGGTGAAATTGGGGAACGCGATCAAGCTCCTTGGGATCTTTTCGCCCTTTCCGGCGGCAACCTGTGATTCGCTTCGAAGTATAGGCGCTCGTAAATTTGGCCCGATGCTTCAGCCTGGACCCGCGACCAGGCCTCTCCTAGCCAACTCGCAGGCTCCGAACCGCTGAAGGCACCTACCCCTGGGCGGCTAGGAAACTGACAGCGCGTCGTGCTCGCGCGGGGTGAAGCAGCGTCGCTAGTGTGCACTGTCCCGCAGTCTCGCTGTGGAGTTCATGGCTGAAGACTAAGTAGGCAGCTTCGCCAGAGAGCGCCTGAGAGCTGAGTTAGATCAACCCCACCAACTGGAGTCCACAGAAGTTACTGATTAGGAAAGTTCCCCTAGAATCAACCCATCTTCTAACACACACTCTTTCTTTCCATCGAAACAGCTAACGGGAAAGTTGCATCGAAGAGCGCCAGGATCGCAGGGAAGCGCTCACACAGTCCCGGCAGCTCGGCTACCCGGGGCTGCCCTTGGTGCCTCCACCGCACCGGGAGGCTGAGCACCACTTGCCAGCGCTCCTGTACCTTCGCACAAGGCAAAGGTCTGCGCGCAGTCTCCCGGTTTTCTAAACTAAAAACTGTGCGCGCGCCCTAGTGTGGGAATCTGACAGAGACTTTTAGAGTTTTGTTTTGCTTTCAGTCCGGCCCCGCTGCGCTGTCAAAGCAGGCAACTCCGCGTCTTAACAGGAATCTCTCATAAGCTAACGTGCGGTCTGAGCCTGCCTCTCCTGGGGGCCTCTCGTGGAGGGGCTGGGAGACAATTGGGCCTGCAACCTAAAAGGTAGAGAGCCTGCACTGGCGTCGGGGTGGAGGAGAAGAGGAAGACCTTTATTGGGGGCAAAAGTGTCCGAACACCCTGGAGCAAGAAGCACATGTGCACTGATATTCTAACCGTGGAGGAAAAGGAGTCTTCAACAGGGGGACAAGTCTCCTTCTGGCTCTCGGTTTAAGAGACGCTTATGTGTGTGTGTCCCAAGGTGAATAAGAATCGGACGCCTCCTAGCTTGGTGCAACTCAGCCTTTCTCTTCCTCCCTCCTTCTTTACCGTCTGCCACCCCCACCCCGCCCCAGCCCTGTAAGGAAGAAGAGGTAGACCGACACCCCCACTCACCCACCCACCCACCCAAGTCTTCCAAGTGGCTGTGAACGCTTGTGCCCGGGGCCGGCCCCCGCCTCCAGCCCCCCATCCCCTCGCAGCGTGTCGGCTGGGGAGACAGATGGGGGGCGGGGCCCATCCGAGGCGGTCGGAGGAGGCCGGGGGTGGGGGAGAAGGGGAGGTGAGATCTAAGAGAATCTGAATCGGGTGGCGAGGGGGCACTGGAGGAGGGCTAGGAGGACTCAGCGCCCGGGGGAAAGAGGAGGGGCAGCTCTGCGCCAATCGGTGGCGCCGGCCTGGGAGGTTGCTAGTGGTATCCACGTAAATCAAAGGGCGCGGAGCCAATGGGAGGGGGCGGAGGGGGCGGGGCCCAGGCGCGTGCCGCCGCAAGCCGGCTCTGCCAAGAGAGCGGGAGAGAGCTGGAGAGAACCGGGAGAGGGGGGAGCGCAGAGCTAGTCTGAGAGTGAGCGAAGCAAGAAGGAGGGAGAGGAGGAGAAAGAGAGCGAGGGCGGGCGAGAGGCGGCGGCGGCGGCGGCAGCAGCAGTAATAGAAGGAGCAGCAACAGAAGGCGTCGGAGCGGGCGTCGGAGCTGCGCTCTGGGGGAGACGAGGAGCAGACTGAGAGCGAGCGTGGAGAGGAGCCGGAGGCGAAAAAGTAACTGTCAAATGCGCGGCTCCTTTAACCAGAGCGCTCAGTCCGGCTCCGAGAGTCATGGCGACCGCAGCGTCTAACCACTACAGCCTGCTCACCTCCAGCGCTTCCATCGTGCACGCCGAGCCGCCGGGCGGCATGCAGCAGGGCGCGGGGGGCTACCGCGAGGCGCAGAGCCTGGTGCAGGGCGACTACGGCGCGCTGCAGAGCAATGGGCACCCGCTCAGCCACGCTCACCAGTGGATCACCGCGCTGTCCCACGGCGGCGGCGGCGGGGGCGGCGGCGGCGGCGGCGGGGGCGGGGGCGGCGGCGGGGGCGGCGGCGACGGCTCCCCGTGGTCCACAAGCCCCTTGGGCCAGCCGGACATCAAGCCCTCGGTTGTGGTCCAGCAGGGCGGCCGCGGCGACGAGCTGCACGGGCCAGGAACCCTGCAGCAGCAGCAGCACCAGCAGCAACAGCAGCAGCAACAACAACAACAGCAGCAACAACAGCAGCAACAACAGCAGCGGCCACCGCATCTGGTGCACCACGCCGCCAACCACCACCCGGGGCCCGGGGCATGGCGGAGTGCGGCGGCTGCGGCGCACCTCCCGCCCTCCATGGGAGCGTCCAACGGCGGCTTGCTCTACTCCCAGCCCAGCTTCACCGTGAACGGCATGCTGGGCGCCGGCGGGCAACCAGCGGGGCTGCACCACCACGGCCTGCGGGACGCGCACGAGGAGCCGCACCACGCAGACCACCACCCGCACCCGCACTCGCATCCGCACCAGCAGCCGCCACCGCCGCCGCCTCCGCAGGGCCCGCCGGGCCACCCCGGCGCACACCACGACCCGCACTCGGATGAGGACACGCCGACCTCGGATGACCTGGAGCAGTTCGCCAAGCAGTTCAAGCAGAGGCGGATCAAATTGGGATTTACCCAAGCGGACGTGGGGCTGGCGCTGGGCACCCTGTATGGCAACGTGTTCTCGCAGACCACTATCTGCAGGTTCGAGGCCCTGCAGCTGAGCTTCAAGAACATGTGCAAGCTGAAGCCTTTGTTGAACAAGTGGTTGGAGGAGGCGGACTCGTCCTCGGGCAGCCCCACCAGCATAGACAAGATCGCGGCGCAGGGGCGCAAGCGGAAAAAGCGGACCTCCATCGAGGTGAGCGTCAAGGGGGCTCTGGAGAGCCATTTCCTCAAATGCCCCAAGCCCTCGGCCCAGGAGATCACCTCCCTCGCGGACAGCTTACAGCTGGAGAAGGAGGTGGTGAGAGTTTGGTTTTGTAACAGGAGACAGAAAGAGAAAAGGATGACCCCTCCCGGAGGGACTCTGCCAGGCGCCGAGGATGTGTACGGGGGGAGTAGGGACACGCCACCACACCACGGGGTGCAGACGCCCGTCCAGTGAACTCGAGCTGGGGGGAGGGGCAGAGCGTGAGGCTCCCCCTCCCCTTCGGTCCACCGCCCTTTCCCGGCCCCCTTGTTCCCTCTCTAACTTCTGATTGTTCTTTTATTTTTAATTATTATTTCCCCGTCCCTTAAAAAGAAAAAAATAAGCAAAGCAACTAAGGCACTGGACTATCCTTTAAACGGTAGCAGGTGTAATGATGTGTTTTGACCTTTACAGGCTAGTACCCAGGCAATGGAGTGGAGTGTCTCATAGAGTGAGGAGAGAATGCAAGAGAAAAAGAGAGTGTGCGTGTGTGTGTGTGTGAGTGAGAGAGAGAGAGAGAGAGGGAGAGGGAGAACTGAGATAAATACTTGGCAAAACTAAATAAATTACCAAAAAAAAAAAAAAAGAAAGAAAACCCACCAAGCCGCGATAAACACAAAACACAGCTTCCTAATGCTCGGAGTTGGCACATGCTGCTGTGTTTACTTAATGGGATCCCCATCAGGAAAGAGGAAAAAATACACACGTTCTTTAATGTAGGCAAAATCTAACCACATAAATTTGCACTGCAAGAAAATTGAAGTTTACATGAATAAATTCGTGAACACATTTTTTCTCTCACCGTTAATTTTGAAATTGCCAGCGTTTGTATTTTGTTTTGTTTTATTCAGAGGAGAGAGCTGAAGCCAGCTCTTGGCGACTTTGCATTTCTAACGTTCTTGTATAGCCACTTGTTCTTCTTACTGTTTGTGAACTTCCAGATCTCCTCTCCTCCGTTACATTGGTGTAACTTTTATTTGCTCCTTTTACCAAAGCAAAACGATCGGCTTCGTGCAAAATAATTAATTTTCTGCTTTCTGGAAATATGCATGGTCTACCGTCTGTATCCAAGGCGAGAATCCAGTTTGGAATACAAAAATGAGAATCAAGCATTGGTTTTTGTTACCAGACACAAAGTAAACTTCATTTTCAGGCAGTGTTTCTGGGGGAGCTTGCAGAGGGGAGAAAAAGAAAAAATCGATAGTGAGTGACTGATTGCTTCATTTTATCAAGCGGGCCCATTGTGAAAGAGCTCAGAGGATATGTGGAGGTTAAATATATTTTCAAAGTTGTCCAACAGAAAGAAAGTGGCACTTTGAAGAGAACTAGGGAAATATATGTCTTCAGACACCCCCTATATAGTTCTCTGCCTTCAGTTTTAATAACTTCATTTAGGAGGAATTATTTGTGCTGACAGCAGCAGTTAAACTTTGTTCCTGTAATAGCTTCTTCAAGAAAAAAAATATATATAAAGAAAATAATTTGGGAACTTAATGGCATATGCCTAGACTGTGTTTCTTAGCACACAAATACATGCATACAGAGAGTATTTCCACTCTAGACTGGTTTTGTTTTCACTAGCTCATTTGTTTATCAAATTATATTTAAGGTCGCACACCTTCTCCAATAATTACAGAAAATACCAGTTTGACTTGGACAGCTCTCCACCCCCCTTTGACTAAGGAAGCCAAATGAAATGGGGAAATATGCTATTTTCAATCCTTCCTGTTCTCCCTTTGTTAATAGTTTTAAGTGCGTCTTTGACCTTATCTTGATGGAAAACGGTTAATACCCATAACAAAAGAATCTACTGGGAAATGTAGGTGAAAATACCTGTAACTGTATTGAAAATAAATGCCATTAAACTGTGATCAGTTAAAATATTTTTAAAAATCAGCACAAAAGGGCGCTAAAAGGGAAAACACTTTTTATTAATCTTAAAAGATCGGGGCTTTTTTCTGGTTAGGTATTAGGTAAATTTTTATTTTAAAAAATTAAATCTCAACACCACAAAATTATGGTTCAGCATCAGATTGGCATTGCACTCAGATTAGCATTAAGGTTTTAGGAAATATGCTTTATGTTGTCTTTTCAAATACCAGTGATTGTTTCATTTTTAGTGTTTTTGCAAGATAAATGATGACTTCTAATGGGCATATTTATTTGCCTGTATTTCATTTCCCCCAATGAATGTCACAAGGAGACGGGCACGGAGCTGCTTGGGGTGCATCACACTGCTTGTTCCCGAGGTGTGGGGACTGGCCTTCCGTGAGGCAATCCAGAGCAGGGCAGATAGCCAAGGGGAAAGGGAGGAAATGAATTTTCAGATTCTTATTACTGAGTGGGTAAGGTTAGAAGCTGGAGTTCAGAGGATGTGTCTATAGCTCCTCGAACTCTCAGAGGTTTATTAAAATGAAAGTTACCACTAAACCTTACCACAATGTATATATGTTTAATATCTGTCTTTTGAAATGCAGAAATAGTTTAAATGTTTCTTTGTCTATTTTTCTTTTTTTTAATGCTACCCAGGGAAATATTTTCATATCATTTTTAAGTGGCCTGCCTCAATGTATATTTATTTCTTTTAAAGCAAAAAGGTTCTGGAAACTGTTTTTCTGTAGCTTTAAATGAGTAGGTGAGCAAAATCTATATGGGATGTAATTTTTTTGTTTGGTCTCTTTAAAAATACTTTGTTTTGGTACATTTGGTTGTGCTTGTGGGGAAAATAAAAACGCAGAGATCCTTATATATTTATGTTAAAGTAATATTTTATTATCTACATAAAACAGAAATGCACAATACCTTCATAGTTTGTTCTAATTATTGAAATATCTTTATTTTATTTTAAAGTAGTGCCAAGTTTTGAGGGGGGAAACCCTAGACCTTATACTGACTGAGTTGAGTTGTATGTAAAGTACTTCCCTTCCTTTATACTTCATGAAGTTTTGGAATAAATTTTATGCATACACTGCTAGGTTTCACATTGATAACTTTTACAGGCTTTTTTTTTAAGTGAAACTACTGTTCTGATTCACTTTTCTTTGCAAAAAAAAAAAATCAATCCCAAACCATTCAGCTACAATGCCTAAAGCATTAAATTGAAATGGTCATTGGGTTTGAGCTTCAATTTGTTTGCCATTTCATGGTCTGACAAAGAGATGTTTGTGCCCTTTAAATATATGCAGATATCCCTGCATCTTCTTTCCAAGTTAACTTTACCTTATCCAGTTTCACTTTTTTGGAGAATATCAGTGGAACTAGATGGACTTTAATCTTTACCCACATCTCCTCACATGATTTGGGATCTACAGAAAGGCAAGGCTTAGTTAAGGAAATTATTCTTTTTAGTAATTTACAAAGAGCCTTCAACAAAGAAAAAGTCTGACAATATGCAATGTGTGTGTTTACCAAGTGGCTGAGGTAGGTCCTATATATTATTCCTGTTAGGTTTACAGAAAAGGATGGATTTTGCAATGATTTATACAATACTGTCTATTTCTCATCAGGCAAGCAAACAGCCTCTAAAACAAGAAAAAAAATGTATTGAGCACTCAAGACTGTGGTGCTAATAACAGATTGTTTCTGATAGTTGGAAATGACCATTACAGTTATCAAAATCAGTTTTAAGGTTAGTGAGAAATCCAAACAGTGTTGGGTTAGTTTACAAGTTTGCTGATGTACTTAAAGTCCTCCTTGGAACACTGGTTTTAGTATAAATGTTTATTTTGAAAGGTAGTTTTGGGGCTTATTACACCTGATCATCTTTTCTAACTCCTAGTCAATATTACACAGGTCCCAAACAGATTCAGCCAAATGATCTTATCAATAGTCTGAACTCAAAGTGACAGAAAGAAGAAGTGTTTTGTGACCGCAGACATGCTGATGGGTAAAATGTTTAAGCCGGGTATAGATTTGAGTTCTGGGTCAATATCCTCCTCCATTGTAGGCAGAAAAACAAGCAGCATCTGCCCTCTGCAGGGCATTTTAGTGGACCTTGAGAAGGCATTTTTGTTCTTAGCCACAGGGGCTACTGACTGGAAACCATCACGTGTTAAATGGACACGCCATGGTTTTGACCCATGCTTGCCATTCAGTTCTAATGCTGCTCAGGCAGTTTCTATGCCATTTCGGGGCATGTATTACCTGCAAAGGTGAAAAACTCCATCACCGCCACTGGGATAAATGTGTGGGAAGCCTCCTCTAAAATGTTGGCTAGACACAATGACATACCCTTTCTTTTCCCTAAAGACAATAATGCAGAAGGCGGCCATCCTGAAAAAGCTTCTGTGTTTCCTCCAAATATGTCACTTTTAAAATTTATGGTGTCAGATGAGGGAGAAAAGATCATGTGGGAGAGTTATGCGAAGGTCAGATGAAGGGAATGGCCACAAATAATATTACGCTTGGCCCTTCTAAACATTCTCGGTTCCCACGAAGTTACCTCCTTTATGTTTCGGATGCAGCAACAAAAGCGCTCCTCTTTCTGCCCTCCTGTTCCTACCAGTGGGAGCCACACACTGGTTGGCAAATTTTTCTGATAAAATGGCTTTACTAAAGGCACTCGTCTTTCTACTTTTTTCCAAAAGCAACTAATAAAGTGATGTATCAGTAACAATGGGGGAAGTGGCATATGAGTGCACTGGTACCTGCACAAGTAGGTCTGTATGTTGCATGAATTTGTCTTTCATTTGCCTTACTTTGGAAGCGGCTCAGGAGCGCGAGGCTGCCGGATGAGAGAAATTATCTTTTTATCACTGGTCTCTGTGATTTGTCTTTGTTGATTTTTCAGTCAGTTTGTACAACTGTGTTCTAGATTCTATTGAATTCCTAGACAAGTTAAAGAATGAGGCAAAGAATGGAGCTCGTACTGAAAAAGTCAGAAGGATGGTGAAGTGAGGGTCAAAGGTAAAAGTGTTTCTTTGGGTCTGCTTGTATATTTCAGTGAGGCAAATGGGACAAAGAGGAAGATGCATCTTTAAGTACTAGAAATGAATCTTGACAGTAAGACTAAGTGAGAGGTACAGCTAAATTCCATACAGACATTTTCCCTTTTCAGGAAAGTTTACTTTTTCAAAGATACATAATCTAGGAACAGGGGGGCAGTTGGTGATAGGAAAGAACCCGGGCTGCTAGGTCCTGTCCCCACCACTTGATTCAGGAATGGAAAATAATTCCAAAGTGGCAGGGTCTTGCCACTCAGTGAGCAAAACAGGATAAACTTGTCCACCTTTGTAGAACTTGGGCCAGAGTTATTTCAATGCCCTCTTATCTGGATGTGGGTACAGAAGTGCCAGGAAATGGCTTTTTTATTTTCTTTAAGGCTCTGCTTAGCTACAGAAATAAAGAAACAATCAGAATATTTTCACATTGTTCTTATATTTGGTGGGAAGCTAGCACATTTGTTTCTCTTTTTTTTTTAAAGAAAAAAGTTAATTAACTTTATATGTAGTACTTTCCCTTTACCTTAATAACAACTCTGCTTGGCTTAGCCATTAGAGGTTTTAGAAACAATATCATACCCCATCAAAACAACCCTGGCCTCTCTTATTGTTCCTAGAATTCTGGTTGTTGATAACATTAAGATGTATTTCTTTTTAAAAATGTCTGAAATGTTATTTAATACACCAGTAAAAGTGCATCTATATCTTAAGTTTATTCCTTCCACGTCTTTCTGAGTTTTTATAGCTCTTTGTCTGGGATTTGGGGGGTGGGGGGACTTCCCTATGTGGTTCCTGGGTGAAGAGCCTGGGCTCTGGAGTGGTCTGTAGCTAGCGGCAAACAGCTCTCTGCTCTGAGAATGGGGAGCTGTCATCTAGGAAAAAAGAAGTAAATAAATGTCCCACAAAGATTCGCTTGTCACTGATTTTAGAAAGCAGGACATCGGAACCCCGTCTGAGCAATATGAAGGGGATTTTGATTGTTATACATTGTGTACGATTAACTGTCGGTGTGCAAAACTACGGCGATAGAAACCTCGCTGTATAGTAAATTTGAATCAGCATCCTTTTTGATTTGGGGCACATATTTTTCCTCTCACCAACGTTTCTTCTGGATTTGTTCTTTAAAAAAGAAAAGAAAAGTCACACACAAAAGAACATGGCGAGTTTGGCCAGAGAGTAGGAAAAAACAAAAAGTTTCTTGCGGGTTTGTAACACAAATTAGCCATTGTAAATCACTGGGCTTTAAAGTCCAGGCAAATCCTTGTAGAAAGTGTTCGGAGTTCTTTCTCTCCTATTTAAGAAATCTCATTCCGTCAGAAGAATTTTTATGTTCCACAGTACATGGTTCTGAAGAGAATGACTTGGCATTAATAACTTTTTGTTTGTTTGCTACCCTAACAAAATATTCCTTTAAAGTTGTTGGAGCTCCTGGCCTAGGTGGGTGAGTGTGCTGCCGGCGGCACCTGCTCAGCGCCAGGGCGCAAAAAGAGGCACCCCAGCCTCGCCGTGCGCCCCCACCTCAGGGAAGCCCAAGCCGCTGAAAGGAAGGCCCAGACCTTCCCTCCGGCCTCGCAGGGAGGGAAGAGAAAGTGAGAGGAGCAGGGCGGACGCTGAACAGCCCCTGACTGTTTGCCAAGAACATGGATTCTGGACACTCTGCCGGTCCTGCGGCTACGACGCCCTAACTCTTAGGGGGAAGTTCGACAGCCCCGACGTCTGGGGCCATTCCGTCACTTTCCCTCTCTAGGGAGACCCCGGAGATAGGGGGAGGGCATGGATGAGCGGTGGGTTCGCCCACTCGAGACTGAGGGTACAGGTGATGATTTGGAGGAGGAACGATACCATGGGCATGGCCGCCGCCCCTGAGGAAGTTGGTTACAGTCGCGGTGAGTTGGTGGGGCCTCGCTGGGGATTCGCGTGAGCAGGGGAGAGATGCGCTCAGAGGTGACGGAGGGTCGACGGTCCAGGGGCGACTGAATCTCCTAGCTTTTTGCCTGCGTGGTCTTTCCCTTTGACTGCAAAGTTAGGCCCCAGACATTGCTTTCTGCATGAGAGAGCCAACTGTGGGAGAAGGTGCCCCAGTATGAGAGGGTAGAGGAGGCAACTGCAGGAAAACTGGGGAGAAAAAAGATCAGCTACCGGTGGTGTAATTTGGCCTTTTTCTGGTCGTTAGTTTGGGAGGTTGGGTGGGGGGGGCGGGTAAAAGGGTGGGAGGTTGGGGAGGGCCAAGGAGCCAGAGCTGGAAAGCGAAGTTCTGAAGCATGTTCCCTTCAGCTCACACCCACCAAACTTTCTGGCCACTCCTGACCTCAGTTCCCTGCCTCCAGAGGAGAGAAACCAAGCGCTGGAGCTTGGAGGACAATGAACCTCGAAATCCTGGGCAACTGACCCCTCCCTGCCGGGCCTAAAATCGTTCTTACGTCTACACTGGAGGAAAGCCAGTTCCCCAGCGAAGGGAATCTGGGAGCCCCTCCGACACCCACCCCATCATCCCAAGACAGAGCAGGGGACGGACCGCGCCCCACCACTCGAGGCCTAGGGTTCCCTGCGGCCTGGGCTCTAGCAGCGTGGACGGACGCCCTCCCACCCCTCTTATCCGTCCAAGGCCCCTAGGAGAAGTGCCTGGTGGGAGGAAATCAATTCTTATAACCTTCACTGGGAGTTCTAAGGCGGTCTTTTGCCTCCGGAGGAGGTGAGGCCCAGGGGGGGAGCGGGGCTCTTGGGGACTGGGGTGTGCATCTGGGCCACCGAGGCGGGAAGCTGGCTGAGGAGGGTGGGCAGGCGGCCAGGGGCAGAAGCAGGGGCTCTGCCGGGGCGCAGGTCTGTGCTGGCGTTGGGCCCGGCCTCCGCCCGACGCGCCGGGCCTCCTGCTCACTCCCGTCGCGCCT
This sequence comes from Mormoops blainvillei, assembly GCA_004026545.1. NCBI lineage: Eukaryota > Metazoa > Chordata > Mammalia > Chiroptera > Mormoopidae > Mormoops > Mormoops blainvillei. The sequence continues at coordinate 162,190 of PVJD01000190.1, read as the reverse complement.
GCCCGCGGCCACTCACCGGGCCCCGCGGCCAACTGGGGCAGCGACGCACGCAAACAAGGATGCTTCTATTTACTCGCCTCTGCCTGTGGATTTCTAAGACATTCAGCAGGCACAATCATTAAACTAATTTGTATTTGATTGTTTGGGCGGACGGAGGGTAGTTTTATTGCGCTAAGCATTCAAGCAGGCACGCATCGCTGATTACCAGTATACATTAAATAAAGTTGTTTGTACACATTGTCTTACCACATATAGGCAGAGGCTTATTATTCTAATTACTCTAATTAGTGCATTGAAATGTTTTCTACTTGATTTGAGGAGACAGTGATTAGTTCTATTACTTCTTTTAACTCGTATTTTATGGAAAACTGTTGGTGCATGTTCAAATTACTTTATTTGCCCCTGGAATATAACGCTGACCCAAACGCAGCGAACTGCACGGCCCTTGTAGGGCCCCAACTTTGATGTGGGCCTGGGCTTGGAAGAGGCACCTGTTATTTATTTCCCTCCCACCCGCGCGGCTGCGTCTCCCAGCTCCGGGCTGCCACCCCCACGCCCAGCTTGGGCCCCAGATGCACGCCCTGCACTGGCCAAGTCCGAGCAGACGCAGATTCGAAACCTGCTCGGACGCCGCATCGCTGGCCCTCTGCCCCTCTAGTTCCTTGGGTGCGATTACTTTTTAAAAAAACGCCCTTAAGCATATTTTCTGTGAATCTGTTTCTTGAGCTTTAATGTTACTATTAATTGATAAGATCAGCTCATCAAACATACTATTTCGATAGGGAATTGTAATTAAAACCTTAATCCTGTTTGAGACTTTTTTTCCTTTAAATTCCTTTTTCTTATGGAAGGGGTGCAAAGTTCACTATAAAAAGTATTATAACAGGGAGATTAATTCGTTATCTAAATAACAATCTTTGCTATTGATCCAACGTACTTCCCGCCACCTTTTGTGTCGGTCGGGGAGGCCCTTAAAAAGGAGACTATGACAAAGCAGAAGATTTGGACTGCGCCCTGCAGACTCCGATCGACTTGGCCAAGCGAGGGGGTCCAAGGCCCTCCGCCCTTAACCACAACCCGAAGTAGCTCCGGAGGTGGGTCAGGGCCTGATGGCGCTGCCACCGGGAAGTGCTTGCCAGGGCACCGGGCCTGGGACCTCGGCCTCCTCTGCGCTCTTCTCCCCTGGCAAAAGGAGATCTGCTCAGTTTCTAGGTAAATATTCCACCGGTTCTGCTTTTATTGTTAATATTTAAACTCGGATTATCCCGTCTCTAAATGCACGTTCCTAACCTTTGCCGGTGGCTAGGATGTAATAAACCCTGGTGGGGCCGGGGCGTTCGGCCTCCCTGGTCACCGCCAACGCTTCCCGCCTCCCGCACCCTACCACCTCCAGCCCCGCCGGCCCCCGCCCTCAGTCCTTCGCCGCTCGCCCCGAAAGCCGCTCAGGGATGAAATCAGCGCCTCCTGGCAGCTGAGAGATGAGCATCCACGGCGCTGGCATCTGGGGTGGGGGGGGGGTGGCGGGGGCGCCCTTACCCCGCCTGAGGAGTCCTCCGGGGCTGCCAATGGAATTGGGCAACCCGGGGGCGCCCAGGAGGAGAAAGAGCCCGGCTCCCCAGAGGCAGCAGCCCCTAAATAGGGGTAGGGAGCGGGGAGGTTGGGCGGGTAGCTGGTGTGCTTGTGGGGTGCAGATCCTCTCCAAATCCATCTCACCCCGTCCCCGCATGCCCCCTTTAAAAGAGGTCAGCGCCCCAGTTTGAGAAGCCCAAGAATTTCAGAAGCCAAGAGGGGCATCTGTGCTCCTTGGTCAGCTCAGTGGTCCGAGATTTTCTTCTTTTCTAAGAGCTTTCCTCCACTCAAATCCTCCTTTCCTTCAAACAAAGTCTTCTTCCTCCCTCCACGCACAGACTTGTTATGTAACAAAGTCTCCCAGGCGACTTTAACTGGAGAATAAAGAACACCCCAGCCCCACCCCTCCTTTCCTTTCCCTTCCCTCTTTCCTCCCCCCTTTCTTCCCCCAGTACATCTGTTCCCCAGGACGTCTGTCCTGGCACCCAAGGCGGACGCAGGCTTAAGCGGAGTAGAACTTTGGCGCCCCACAGTGGCGTCGGCTCGGAATTTCTCTTGATTTTACAGCCTAATCTGTTCAAACGTTTTGTTTCAGATCCAATTCTCCGGTCCCCTCCTCCCTCTCTCTCTCCTCACTCTACATTTTTTCCCCTTAACTTCTCCTAGACAAATACTTATGAAGGTGATTCTATGCATTTGGCTCATAAAAAGGTTTTTAAACATCCAGGTCCGGGTGGTTTCTGAGTACAGATTTGAAAAGCTTTGACTAGAAAGACCATACATTCTATACCAGAAAAGTTCTCAAAGGTAAGAGGAAAGAATAGATCCCCTAATCCTTGGTTCCTATATGTTTGGACTGTGATAGGTTAAGTCTTCAGTCTCTCAGGGAAGCCCCAGATTTTTGGGGGGCATCAAGACCAGAACAGCAGGTTAAAAACAAAGCTTCATGTCAGGAAGAATGCTTCATTAGGAGAAAGGAAGCCCAGTGAATGCTATTTTAATTCAGCCCAGGTCCCACCTGTGACTCCTTCCTGTAGAGTAGGTTTGTTCAGTTTTAGGGTTCAAAACTGAGTTTCTAGCTGTCACTTGAACAGAGGCCTATGCATGGAAGACCTTTCCAAAATAAGAAAAACATTCCCCCCACCCCACCCCACCATCTGCCCAAAGTATCAGTTCAGCATGTGGAGTTGAGCTTTGCTTCCATCAATGCCTGGTTAATTAGTCCTCTTCCTGCACTATAGGCATTTTCACATGAATGTTTTCTCCCCCTACCTTTATCCCACCTACCATGACAAGGAGGGAGAAGAGAACAAGAACCACAGGTGGCAGCCCGCAGTAGTAATGGAACTGGAAATGGGCCTGCAATCAGAACACCTGCATTTGTGTACCAGCCCTGCACTTATGTGTGTGCACCCAGGAGGGAGTCAGCGGACACCTCCAAATCTCAGTTTCTTCATGTGCAGAATGTGGATAATACAATGTGGACTTCTTTCTTCACAACAGGATTTAAGTAAAGCTCAAATGCAATAATGTACATGAAAGCACGTGAAGGGCAAATCCAGTGTGGAGTGCTGTTGTTGCGAACTCCAGTGGAGGCCTCTGCTGTGACAGTCCAGCAAGAAATGTTTTTAACCCAAAAAATAACAATTCAGCCTTATGCCTACCACAGTGGGGAAAGAGAAATGCACGCACAGCCATCTCAGTTGCATTATTCAGGAAAGGCACCACGGATTCTGATTCCCTTTAAATCAGGGCTGCCACTGCACAGGATATTTTGCATGTAGGGTGTTCAAGGCCTGGCATGTAGCTAAAACTATCATTAGGGCCTCCTGCGCCCACCCCAAGTAATAGCAGCGATGGTAGCGCCGCTGTGATGCGAGGACTAGCCCAGTACTCCTGCGAACCACTCTGTTCCTTTAACATCTTACAACCCCTTGACGTTTATAGCGTCCTTCTCTGGCTGTCATTTATAGCAGACTGCATTAGTCAAGAAGGGAATAATGGGATCATACAATTAAAAGTAATCACACACATAAAGCAGGAGCAGCAACAGCAGCGCTAACCAACAGCAACTTATCATGAATCTATCCAGGGCTCCAACCTGTGGAGAGCTCCAGGGGTTGAAGTCCACATCCAGTCTCTGGGCTTGGAAATACTGTTTGGCTCCAACAGCAGCTTGGCGACAGCCAGAGTCGCCCGGAGGGGCGCTGTGGCAGAAGCCGGTCCCGCACTTTGGGGTACCCTCCGCCACTCAGGGGATCCTATCCCACTCAGAGCGCCCTTCCAATACCCTAAGGACCCTTCCAACGGCTTGGGGATCCCTGCGCCACTCCAGCGCAGGAGGAGTGGCCCGGCTCAGTCCCACCCTTTGCTGGAGCCTAGGTCCCCTGGAGGCGCCTAGCTGGGTGCCGGTGGCGGGGTGGTGGAAGGTTCTGGGCGTTTTCCTTCAGTGCTGAATCCCGGGGCGCCTGTGAGGATAGCGCGCATGCTATGGGGCAGCTGCGTGCGAGTTTCTGCGCGGATGCCCCGAGGGCGCGGGAGGGCCGGGGCAGCCGGAAATGCAGGCGGGGGAAGTGTTTGCCCCCAGCTGCTCCAGGACTACTTCCCTCTTCTGATTGGCGGGGCCGCTGGGGCTGTGCCAGTTTAAGTTTTACAAACACTTTTTCTTCTCAGGAGTTCTCCTAGGGAGGCGAGAGGCGGTTGGGGGCTGGAACCTCCACACGAGCCGCGGGGCCCTGGCATCGCGGCACCACGGGACCCGCGCGTACAAGGAGGTGGCCCGACCGGGAATTTCTTGCGGCCTACGGTCAGCTACCCCGGCAGCCCCAGCCGCGTTGCACCTCGATGGTTTCCATCCGACCGCCTGGAGGTCCCAGAGGCTTCCCCTGCCCTGCCGTCCCGGGGTGGGAAGAGAGGGCAGGGCGCCGGGAGCACCAGGACGGCCTCTGAGCTTGACTGTCTGGCAAGCGCCAAGGACTCCACACTAGATGCACCTTCATCTGCTTATAGGAAAAGCCAAACCACTAGCCAGAGGGACAGCAGGATTTCTGCCAAACGCGTGGAGCCCCTGACCCAAGACCTGTGGGCATCGCTCCTTGCAACAAGGCGTTTGATAATGCGGGTTACATGAACTCACATACATTTCCAAAAGGACAGACCCAAATTTAATTCATCAGAGTTCTTAGTTGGAATAATCAAACTTGGAAGGGAAAGGTAATTTAGCTTTTTCTTTTCTCTTCCTTCCTCCCCCCCCCCCCTTTTTAAAGATGGAGTGTGGTTTGGTAGGAAGAAGAAAGAAGTGGAGAGCGCACTCTTGGTAGGAGGCGTCTGGCACAGTATGAGACAGAGAAGCAGGAAAAGGCAGAGGGTGAGCAGGTTTGGTCCGCTGGGCCAGAGAACACAGCAGCCACCAGCTTGAGAAAGCTACTGAGGGAGCCAGTGTGCAGAGTTAATTGGTAGAGGGTCTTGAAGAAGTTTTAATTAGATTCAAAGGGCAATTAGGAGCCATTGTAGAGGAGTGATCCGATGAAAATCATGCTTCAGGAAGGGAGTTGGTGCAGTGCATCCTATAGGTTGGAGAGGATAAAAAGCTGGAGAGGTTAGGAGGTAGTCCCGACTCAGAGTGGTCAGAATAAGTCTGAAAAAGAAAAGCGGATGATAGTGCCAGACTGGCTGTAGGGGCTAAACAGAAGATATAAAAAATGGTGAGACCGTGATTACATTTGGACAAGAATAGAGGTGAGAACAAAGGGAGAATTTTAGAAATTGTATTCAGTTTCAGATGTGCTAGTTTCACTAGTTTGTCTCTGTCTTTCTCTCACACACGCACGCAGAGTATCACAAAGCCGTCATGCTAGCAGGTTTTCTGCAACATTTATCTATGTATTGAACCTAGCTGTAAGGCTGACCCTAGTAAAAATCAATTTAACTTCAATTCAGGAAATTGTTATTAAGTACCTACCGTGTCCTAGGCCCTTTCCTTAGTGGTGTTTCTGTAACAAAGATGGAGAAAACAGGAAGAAAGAAAAAATGAACACAGATCAGAGGCAACACAGATTTAACGCGAAGTAGACACTATCCACACTGCCAAGAAACCTTTTAGAAGGACCGCAGCCAGGCTTCTTGTAACTTCCCAAAAGAGGCCTGCTTGAACCATATCACTTCTCTTTTCATGTGTCTTCTACCACATATTTGTATCCCAATCTTTATTTGCTTCTAAGGGAGTTAGAGAAAGGAGTCTATTTTAAAGAAATTTAGGCATAAACTAAACTTTCCTTACTTAACATGTCAACTAAAACCATGAGGGTTTAGATTTTGGGATAATATATTTGTATATATGAATACTACTTCCCAATTAAAGTGCAAAGACCAGTCTTTAGTATGTCCTAGCCTTCAAAAGGTCAGAATGGTATATACTGGATTACTTTGAGTTAGGAAAAAAAGGAAGGCAATGTGAATAGAGGCCGAAAGAATACAAGCATGTCAACATTCTCTTGAATATAGTGTAAAGTAACTGAGACCACCCAGCTTAAAAGACAGAACATGAACTGACTTTTCCATATAATTTCTCTTCTCCTTTTGTATACCACAGAGAGCTGCCTTACATTGGTTCTATTTTCCACTTCCTGTTTAAAATCAAGCTAACCAGCAGACTTTGTGTTTGTTGTTGTTGTTGTTTTGTTTTTTAAGCTTCCTAAGTAGTATTCAAAACATAACTTTTAACCTGAAAATGTTTGTTAGAAATTAGTATTTTGGGGACCTTGGGAGGAATGAGAAAATGTTTTCTGCAATATTTGGAATAAAATTTAGCTCTACCGAGGTAAGGGAATTAAAGTTTTCTGGAGTCCTTTCCAAGCACTTTTTTTTTCCACATATAGACATACTCCCTCTAACCCACCTCACCCCTGCTGTATTTTACAAAGTGCACCACATAAAAATCCTTTCACGTGCAACTAAGTGGACTGGAGAGACTACTGGCTCCAAATTAGAAGATGTATGTGAATAGCGGAGGAGCTGCTGGATGCTACCTGTCTCTGTGCTTGTCATTATCATAATTAATTTGGAAAGAAGAGAAAAAAAGTATTATGAAATGGTCTTGCATGGGGACTGAATTATTAGAATAATCCATATAGTAAGGCAACATTTTAGAAACCATTAAAATTATTTCTGAACAGTCTCAGGTACCACAGATTATAATGTTAATCAAGTATAAGATTCTGAAGTATAAAATTCCCTTTTTATTGTTGCAATATTTCATGTAAAGGAAAATATAACAAATACCTGCATTCCTACCACACCATAAGAAATAAAACATTGCCACTATGTTATTTGCTCCTCTGTCATGCTCCTTGATGACTTCCTTCTGCCCCACCGTTTCCCTTTTCAGTATGAAATGAATCCTTGAATTTCTTTATATTTTTATACGTTTAATTCTTAAGAGATTTTAATGGTTTAAAACTCTGCACAAGTTATAGAAAAATGATGAATAAACCACACGTCATAGAAAAAAAAGTTAAATATCTCCAATGCAAAAGACAGGCATCTTGGATTCACTGCTACACTTTTCAGAATTGTAAAATGCAATATACACGTTCCAAGGCATGTATGGCTCTTCCAAACCAGTTTTGTTTTCAAAAACCAAAGATCTATAGAGGAGAGTAAAAGACAGAATGGATAGTAATTACAATATTTATGTTTTGCCTTTTAAAAAAGAATTTATTTATTTTTAGAGAGAGGGAAAGAGAGGGAGAGAAATATCAGTGTGAGAGAGGAACATCGACTGGTCACCTCCTGTACGTACCTTGGCCAGGGACCAAATCCGCAACCATATGTGCCCTGAATGGGAATTGAACTCGTGACGTTCCAGTTTGCAGGACGAAACCCAACCAACTGAGCCACACCAGTCATTACTATTCTTTTGCCTTTTTCAATAAGAGCAAAACGTATACAATTATCAGCTTAGTTGTGTATATAAGCCAAAGAAAATAGCCTGGCATATGTGTGTACTTAACTATGTGTCCTATTACTTGTCACTTGAGAAATATTTATTTCCAATGAAAAGCATTTCTTTTTCATTTTGAGTACTTTGATAAGTATTAAATGGTTCAGGTGCATCACAAGGATTCTGAAATAAAAGGCATGCTAGTTTTATTCTCCAATTATAAATAAAAACAACAGTGAAGTAGGTCGTTTCCAACGACAGTCACAAAGCCCCATCCTGCACATTTTTCAGCAATGAGATTTTGCCGCTCCTCTTGTCCCTGGGGTAGAGCTATTCCCCCCACCCCAACCAGTTCTATTCAGGGGTGGGCAAAAGTTGGTTAGTAATAATAAATAATACAATAATAAATAATAATACAAGGGTAAACCGTTTTGTACTTTTGCCCTGTTAAAAGCTGGGTTGGCCCTCACTTAGATCAGGAAAACGAAGCCATAGAAATGACCACATGGCTTGCATGGCTAAGATTTAAGAGACCTTAAAACTCTAATTTTTGCACTGATTGAATTGCTGAGGGAAAAGGAGCAGAGATGTGCCTCAAACAACGACCTTGCTAAAACTCAACCCAACCAACCAGCTAGCTGAATGCAGTCAGGAGTGAGCTTGGGCAAGAACAGCATTGCCCAAACCATCTGCAGGATTATGGGAAATAATAAACCATTATTGTTTTAAGCCATACATTTTGAAGTGGTTACAATGCAATACATAACTGGGGGTGGGGGGGTGGGGAAGAAAATACAAGATAGGTCTGTGCTTTAGGCCTGGCATTTTGCACTGTTAAGGTAAAGTCATAAGAAAATGTTCACGAAGAAAGTCTTACTAGTTCTGCATCATAGAAAATTCTTGGGGTGCCATTCCTGCCTGACTCACACTCCTCTGAGGTATGTGAAATGTCAATGAAGCACTTTACACTAAATGAAAAATTTCAAACAACCAATCCAAATGACACTGTAGTTGTTGCTAAGCGTGTGGGGACCCCTGAGCTACTCTGATACCAGTATTATTTATAATTGCCACAGTTTATAATCCAAGTATACAAATACATACCAGTTGCCAGCACAACAAAACCGTATGCACATTATGTGTAAGCTGATTCAGAATTCTTAGCTGGAGAATTTGAAGCTATAAAGGGTAACATAAGAAAATGTTTTAGCTTGTTTAATAAAGTGAGATGACATGATCTTGCAAGAACAAGAGGGATGGCACTACTAAGAGGGGACACTGGAAAAGACTAAGGGAACCTGACTTTTATAGGAAATGAGTGAATTAGTTATCTGTAAGAACTTTAAAAAAATTTTTTATATGACTAGTAGGACTCCTTCATTTGCAAATGACAAACTGAATCTTAACAGTCTTAACAAACAAAAACAAAACAAAACATAAAAGGAATTCAATGGATTATAAAACTTCTGAAATGACCTAACCCAGGGGACAGATGGCATCATCAAGACGGTCAGGCTCTCTTGATCTTCTGGCAGGTGAGCTCACCCTGGTGACTAGAGCTGCTGGCTTGATCATGGTAGGTTTGTATTCTGTACTGTAAGGTTCCCCAGCTTGAAGAGCTCCACCGGAGGACCAGAATTAGTCTCATTGCCCTTCTTTTTAAACCATCAGGGTGTGGGTGTGTGTACCTGTGTGTAAGGACAGCGGTGCTTTGATTGATAGGTCCTGAGTTCACACGCCAACTCTTCAAACCAAGGAATCGGCTCCATCCAAACCATGTTCTGAGAGTCTGTTCTCTTTCCTCAAGAGAGTCAGGGTGGTGGTTCAAGGGTTAAAAGTATCAATTTTTTATACATTGTTGTTCAGTTACAGTTGTCCCACATTTTTCCCCATTGCTCTTCCCTGCCCCCAACAGCCCCCCTCCACTCCTACAGTCAATCCCCGCCATTGTCCATGCCCATGAGTCCTCTGTTCGAGTTCCTTGACTTGCTCCTTCCCCTTCTTTCCCGTTATTTCCCTCCTGCTCCCCCTCTGGTTACTGGCAGTTTGTTCTTTATTTCCAAGTCTCTATTTTGCTCATTTGTTTGTTTTGTTGATTAGATTCCACTTACAGGTGAGGTATGGTATTTGTCTTTCACCACCTGGCTTATTTCACTTAGCATAATACTCTCCAGTTCCATCCATGTTGTTGCGAAGGGTAGAAGTGACTTACAAAAGTGAAGATTGTTAGTCTCAACCTACGGTTCCCCTATTTTTTTTTTTTTTACTTTAGAGGTAATAGACCTTTATAGGAAACTACTCTTAGAAGATTAAAAGATTTCATCTAAAAATGTACTTATTTGAAATTCCACAACATCCTTAATGAAAAAAATATTATCTGCATAATTATATTAAATGGCTTCTGGAATACATTACCACTAATGATGCTAATAGAGTTAGTCCAGATGCAAACTATAAAAACATCCATTATCTTTGTCCTTGAAGGAACTTCAAAAGTTGCTTTTTTTTTCTGGTAAGGAAGCCTACTAATGCTATACTTTAATTTCTTGCATGGTGTTTTGTAAACTGTTCTACAGAACCTCAATCTCTCACAGAAGTTTCTAAAATGATTCTGAAAGTATATCTCATAATTTTGTACTTTTTTCTGTAGCCCAATTTCATATGTAATTAACTTAATGAATATAGTAGCCAACATACTTAAGTATGATTTTAATTTTTCTTGCTAGCTTGTAGTCAGGCTACAGATATTAGGTAGCACCATAAACAACAGAAATACTTTGTACTATAAGAAAAACATTAAGTTATAATTGTTAGTAATATATAAAGTTGAAAATAAGTTTCATTGTGCATCAGTGCTATGTTAACTAGTAGAGTTTACAAAAATTGGCTGGTGATAAGGTATTTAATTGAAATAATCTGGGTCTCAAGTTCACAAAAAAGCAAAAATTTTATAGAAGTGATGTTAATTAAAAACAAAGCAGCTGTTTGTAATATAGGCAACAAGATGTTGATAGAAAAGTCTAAACACTTAAAGCCCAATGACTTACTAGATCTCACCAATAAAGTATATGTAATGCAAACTTCACTAGCTTTAATGTTTGAATCCAGTTAATAAAATGTCTTGATTTCCTTCTTTATAATTTATAGGTCACAAATGTATTTGGCCTTGTTCAGAAGTATATCAGGGTTCTCCAGAAAAACAGAGCCAATAGAGTGTGTATGTATGCGTGTGTGTGTGTGTGTGTGTGTGTGTGTGTGTGTGTGTAGTGCTGTATTATAAGGAATTGGCTCATGGGACTATGGAGGTTGGAAAATCCAAACTCTGCAAGGCATGCTGACAGGCTGGAGACCAAAGGCAGCCTGCAATAGGACCAAAAGGAGCCAATGTTGCCGATGAGGTGTGAACACGAGTCTGCTGGAAAACTCTCTCCTGGAGGAAGGCCAGGCACTTTGTTCTCTTTGGGCCCTCAACTGATTGAATAAGGCCCACCTACATTAGGGAGGGCAGATCCTTTACGTGAAGTCCACCAATTGAAATGTTAATCTCACGCCGACCCAGAACACACCCAGGATAATCTCTGACCAGGTATCTGAGCGCTCTGTGGTGCCTAATTGACACACAAAGTTAACCATCTTGGGCACACCCCTTGTCAACTTGGCATCCATACACATCCCCTGAATCCATGTTATTAACCCCTAAATAATCTCCATTATTAATTTCCAAATAAAGAGAATAAGAGGGTTATCATTTCAGCTAACATGATACAACTATTTTGCATACAACCAAAAACCACACTAACCCTTTCCCCAGAAGAGGATGCACAAAGTTCTTAGGTGATGTTTACTCTTCTTGATGTCCCTTAATTCAAACATTGTGATGTAAAGTTAAGAATACTTAAATACTATATGGCAATATATCTTGTTTACATAAGAGAGGGAAGAAAACAAAGGTATTTGCTATACACACACACACCCGTAACAAAATGACTAAATACTCATGACAATCAGTCCTTATTTCTGTAGTCACCTGACCAGAGCCGGTATCCATGGCTACCTCCTCCCACTACCCATTCCAAATTCCGTTTGCCTTCAGCCAACACCTCTGCTGGTCCCAGTCCCTTACCTAGTGAGGTGACCCAAATTTTAGCATCTGACAGTACCCTGGTATGCAGGGCATTCTAGGCACCAGACCAGGTAGTAAATAACAAGCAGAGAAGTCTAGGCCAGGAAGGAGAGAATGTCCAATTAAGTGCAGTTTTAATGTTTAATTTTATCTTACTAAAAACGTTGTAAACATTGCAACAGCTAATTTTTTTCCTTCAGTTTTCAAAGTGTGTTGGATCCACTGTCTAAATGACCTCAGTTCTGTTCCAGTCAGGCATATTTATATGGCATAAAAGCCTCTACCAATACATATGTTGGTGTTAGAGGGCGTGTATCAGAGGATGCTGAGGAATAAATTATTCTTTAGCTTTGTTTTTAATCAAGATTTCTAGTTTGCAGAGGAAATCATATAACTACCCCATATATGTGCCACATGAAGGTACGTGCTCCATTTTATGGGAATGTAAATCTGGTTCCTTTCACCAACACTGAATTCATAGTTGGAGTTTCATATTTCAATTAAGTAATTAAAACTCGTTGAACTAAAATATCAACTTTAAATTGCCATAACTCAAAATAAACTAGCACACATAATTTAAAAATAGACCAGAAAAAGATAGAGTTTGCAAAGGGGATGATAAATCTGAAATAAATTGACTTTCAAAATAGCTGAGAAATTAAGAAAAAACAAAACTGTCTCTAAAAACATTATTTTATTTTTTAAAGCCAACCTGTACTCTTCAAAAATAAAATAAATAACCCACACACACACAAAGCTCAACAAGTGTTTACTGAGTACCTACTACGTGCCAAGTATTGCTGTTTATACAACTAAAAATTATAGAGAGAGATATAAATCAACACATAGTATGTCAACTGGTCCTTAGTACTGTTACAAAAAAAATAACGCAGAGCACAAAAGCTAGTGGTTGATGGAAGGAAGGGAATATCCTATTTTATTTTGGATGGCCAGTAAGGGCCTGAGTAGGCAGTATTAGAGCAGAGACCTGAAGAAAGTCAGAACTGGCGTGGTGAAGAAATAAAGAGCACATTTCAGCAGAGAGCAGGTTGCAGAGGGCGGGGGTGGAGGGCAGCTGGGGAGGTAAGATCCTACTGGTAGCCAGGATACAGGCTTTGGTTTTTATTCTGGAGCGTTTCAAGCAGAGAAATGTCACCTAAGTATGTTTCAGAAAGTGTACTAAGGCCGCGGAGCTTAGATTGTAAGGAAACAAGGAAAGAAGCAGGGAGGTTCAACAGTTAATCCAACAGTTCTAGTTTTGTAGTATTTCATTTCGAGATAAACCCACCCATCAAAGCACTTTCACTTCAAAGGAATATTAAGATATTTTGGTTTCCACATTTCTAAAATTTATATATAAATGTCTAATACCCTAAATGTGGTAACAAAAAAAATTAAGTTCATGAAGACAAAATACAAACTCCATATAAAGAATGTAAAATGGAGAAACATGGTATTGACAACCAATTTTAAATTATCATACTAAGTATAGAGTATCACAGTATGTGGTGTTTTATTATTATTATTTATTATTATTACCAAAATAATTTATGGGGTCTGTACTGCTCACACTAGTTTAGACACCTGGGGTGCCCGTTAAAAATGTTGTTTTCTGGGTTCTATGTAGTCTCAAAATCTCTAGAGCTTCGGGGACTAGGAATTTACATTTTAAACAAGCTCCCAGATGATTCTAACATAAAATGTTTAAACCAGCAAATCTCAGAGTAACTGAAAAGTATGCGTTTGAATACTAAGATTAAAAACAAAGAGGACTGTAACCTATTACTTTATCTCAGATCCATTTTGGAATAGGGCTGGATATGAATAAAGAAAAATTAAAATTCTACTGCTGTGATACTTCTAAGAAAAACAATGAGTTAAATTATAATAAAAATTGGAGAAGAATATGCTTTGTTAATTAGATGGCAATAAAAAAAAGCATTAGAATAAAACATTTATAGTAAGAATGACCTTAGGAAGCTGGTGGAACAACTTCCTTACTTTACAAATGAGTAAACTGAGACTCCAAAAAGTAACAGCCAAAAAGGTAGCACAGTCCTGATTGCAGACTCTTCATGACTCTTGTCTCCCCTCTAGTGTTCCCGTCACCACATCATCAATTATCTAGGAACATTTCTATTAGTTTATCATACTTTTTTATTTCCCACAGAATCAATAGTGATATTTGAGGAAATCGCTTTATTTTCCAAAAAGTGAGAGTGAACTTCCTTCTAAAAATTCTGAACCAACCTCTTAAGTAGGTTTATATTCTAAAACCTAGTATTTAGTATTAAACTAGGTTTATATTTTTCTTTTTTAAAAATTAGGATTTCCTTTCATATTATTTTGACATACTTTGGCTACTCAGTGAGTGCAAATATTTGTGGTACCTACAGTATTATTGTTGAGAATCAGTTTTGCCACCACCTTTGGCTATGACTTATATTGGCTCGCTGTATGAAGGGTAGTCTTACTGCTTAGGGACTGGGTTTGGCCACATGGCTTTCTTTGACCAACAGAATGTGAACAGACTGAACGAGTAGTATATCAATTTAAATACTTTTAGATCCATTTCACATTGCTACCACTTCTTTCGCATCTGCACTAGAAGGGCATAGCCCAGGTAGAGCCTTCTCTTTCAGCCTGGGTCCTAGAAGGAGCAGACCTGACCATGAACCACTGTCGGGAGGACAGCCGCGGCACCTAACCTATAGTGGCCAACATGCCATGCGAGTGAGAAATACATGTTATGGAAAGCTACTGAAGTTTTGGAGGTTATTATTCATTTAAGTCTGATTACATAAATGCTCTCAAAGTTTGACCAAAAATCTGGTACCTGAGTCAGAAAGGTATCAAAAGTAAAAACTGAGGCCCCCAATGTTTTAAAGATGTGTACATATCTTGTCAATGTGCCTGTATCATCATTAGTGATAAAATGTTTTTATACAGTTTAGATTTTGGTATATGACATGTACTTGAGTTATTGTCATTTGTGTTTAGAAAATAGGTGTAATGAATCTACATGACAATTTCATAATGTAAAATTGCACCGACGTGCAGAAAGGAAATGTCACGATTTATCTGGGGATGTAATTTCAAAATCCATGGAAATATATGGGAATGTGTTTTAAAATTACAGTCCCACAAACACACAACACTCTATCAATTTATATGACCAATGTCAAGATTTACTTTAGCAAAAATAATTTGCTTCTCATTAGTTTTTTCAAAGTTTTCCTTCGTACTATTCTTAAATCTCTTCTTAGTGATTATTGGATATTTAGAAAATTTTGTTTTAATTTATTCTTTTAATGTATTCAGTGTCAAGAAGAATTCCATTGATTTTGAAGGACAACTTGACTACAGATAACACCAACTCTGGGGGAAATCTAGCTATAGATTATTTCTATTTTTTCAGAGATAATGAGATCAATGTTTAATAATTTCATCTGGTAGTGGTGAGCGAGGGCCAGTACATATCAACTCAAGAGTAAAGTGTGTGCATCTCATCCCAACTCAGCACTGAGTGACTTCAAATTGGAAGCTTGAAAATAGTCACTGGGGGAGAATTTACAAGACAAAATTAGAAGGCGCTAGAAACCAGGGCTTTAAAATACACCTTCTTCAACATTTGCTACATAATATTCAAAGCATAAAAAATATATATATGGCCTAATTTGATTTATGAGGGAGGATTTAAGGCTACAGACTTAAAACTGAGACTCGTGGCTTATTACAGAGGCTTAGAAGGACTAAAGGCACCAAAGAAGGACACCTGATGATGATCCAGAAACACTGTTTGGCTCAGACTCTGGGCCCTGGTAAAACCAATGCATGTCCACTAGCAAATGAGACCCTCAACTTCAGCAGGAGTGGAGAGAAATGGGGTATCAGAAGGCATTTTGAAAGACAGAAGCAGAAGAGTCGTCATGGCTGAACAGTGTCTCTCTTTTTTGGGCAGTTACACGTGGTCAGACACACTGCTGACAAACTGAAAGGATAATATCTGCTAGGTACACACATTTTAAGGTCTTTCAGTATTTCTCATGATGAAGACTTATGAGCAGTTTAGGTTGTAATATGTAGATTTATTTTTAGTACTTTTAAACAAAGTAAACAGGGCTTCAACACTATCAATTTTTTATTTGGGGTATCTGTCAGCAAAAACATCTCAAGTAAGAAAACTGGTGTGCCAGTATTATTAGTACTAACAATTCTCTAGCTTCTGTTGTAATCTTAGAAGCAATTCACAAATATTCAAGAGAACATAATGCAGAAATATAATTGCCCCCTAATAAGTTTAACAAAACAATTATACATATTTACTTGAGACTGAAATAAATAAATATATATATATGTATGTGAGACTACACATTATAGGGTTCACATAACAGTATCCATTTGAGAATAAATGGTTCGACTTAAGAAAAACAAATGCTAGTAGTAAATTGTTATTATACCTAATTTTTAAAATTAAATATTAAATTTAAAAGTCACTGATCAGAAGTTAATCTAAAATGTCTACTTTTAAAAATTAACACACAATTTATTAGAATAGTTTATGGACTAGCACAACATATAAAAATTAAACAAAGCAACTTGAGAATGGAATCCTATAGACAAATATTAAAACTCCGCACATGGCACAGAAGCTCCTTTACGTGTTCCCAATGACTAGGCTATGGTTCATATTTCACAGAAAAGTAGACAAATTCTAAAAGTCTAACATATGAATAAAAATCTTGAATTAGGAATTATGGGCCAAAATGAAAAGTAATCATACTCAGAAATATTTTTAAAAATCACATCACCAAAGTATTAACTTCCTAACCTCCTTAAATCATAAAAATATCTGTTAGAAATGAATTACAATGCATAATCTTTAGAAAGTGCATTAAAAGTTACTGTAATGGATACCTTTCATAATATACCATATAATGCTGCTTTGAGCACTTTCCAAACTGTGGTCTGAGAAACTAAGTTTTCAAATTATGTTGACAAGCATTCCACCAAAAATTAGCAAACACTACAGACCTTAACTCATCCCACCTTCACAGTGTCCCTTCGCTGTTAACAGTTCTGAAGTTTAGCAGTAAAGAAACCTGCTTTGGTTGAGTCCATTGTACCCCATACTTATTTCACCACAGAATTTTTTCTTGGCACTTAACAATTCTGAAAATTGTTCTGCAGTTACTGATATGCACCCCAATCTGTGCCTAGCATACAGATGTCAATACATCTTTGTTATCAATGTATACGTTGTGGACTAAGTGGACAGGTGAATGTGTATTATTTGTTGTCATTTATTCTATTCTAGCTCATGCCCAAGAGTAGTCTGGGCATGACTAAGAACTATAGGACCACCTAGGAGCTAACTAGTAATATAGGAATTGGCTTCTAACAAAAAGCAAATAAATACCACAGTACACGATACCTTACAAGTAAAAGTGGGAAAACACTATCTCAAACTTCGGTTTGTTTTATGTGACAAACCAAACTTTCAAGTAAATAAATCCCATTTGGTAGAATTACAGAGAAAGCAGAAAGAATACATTACAGTATGAAGTCAGTTTACAGTTTAATTGCAGACTTGTGCAACCTTAGAGTTTAAAATGCATCCGAGCTGATGTCATTTCATAGCACGAGGATGGACTGTCACTGTTCAGCACACAGACGATGGCTCGTCTTCCAGGCTTATCCTCTTCCGATTTCACAGAGGCTGTGACAAAAACCTATTTACCCAAACCTTCCATTATATACAGCAGCGTCCTGATGTGATCAATTTTCAGAGTGAGCTAATGAGATACTCAAGCTTATCTTATACTCTAAAGTACAGAATAAATCAAACAATAAAAACCATTAGATATTGAACAGCATTTTTACACAAATAAAATTTAAAACATCTCAGTTGTCTGTACAGATTCTCACTTGTAACAGAAAGTGCTGTCTACTCAATTTATCTGCTTATATGACTGCTTTGCTTTTAAACTTTTCTTTAAAATTTTTTTAGCTAAGACTACATTAATTTATTCTACCAAATACATTTATAATAATCTTCCTCTTAAAACGTCAGTTTGGACATAATTACTTTTTTCCTTTCAAACCATTAATAGCATTCACATGTGCTAAAATTTAAGCCAATAATTCGTTTATAAGCAAAAATCTTATTATTTCCATTGTGCCAAAAGAAAAATCTTGGCCTCTGTATTTATACAAAATATATAATAAGTCATTATCTTTGATTAAAGTAATTTATCTTTTACCTTTTGACTTGTAGCCATTGCTGCCAATCATTACCTCTTATGTTTATTGACATTAATGTACTGCTAGTGAACTAGGCTCCAAGTTAAAATGATAGTTGCTAAAACAGTGTTTTGGCAATAGCTAACACTCTGTTAAGGGTCACTGACAAAATTTTAATAGTGGCTAAAAGAAAAAGCTCTTCTGAAGTACCAATATTAAGTGTGCTAAAAGGGGGGGAACTAGATGCAACACTGATAAATGGCTTTGAAAATGAAGATTACTGTCATTAATAACATCCTTTTAATACCTTAAAGTAAAAAATGAAAAGCCAAACATTATTAATATATAGTAACCAAATGTAATTTTTATTGACTCCTTGGTTAGTATTATTACACTTGCAAATACAAGTTTTTGGTCTTCAGTTAATTCCTGGGAAGCACCAAAAAATAATACTTCTGCAAAGAAATCAGTTCTTCTTTGTTTCACATTGGCTCAAAGCAAGTCACTCCAAGGGAAAGGACGAATGTTTTCTGCTACATATTGTGTATTTTTAGGGTCTTATTTAAAGCAGTTTAAATTGAGAGGATCTTGTAATTATGCTCAGAGTCAGGGACATATCCATTATCTAGCCATTGGGAAGATTATTTACCTTACCAAAATGCTGAGACAAATAATTATTAAAAACTTTATGTCAGCTGACAATGCTAATAACAATGGGTCATTTGGCTTCAAATCCGAATGATGAGTCTGTACATTCACTCTCCTTACAGAAACGCTGGTGCACTGTTGGTGGGAATGTAAACTGGTACAGCCATTATGAAAAACATTATGGAGGTTCCTCAAAAAATTAAAACTAAAAATATCACATGAGCCAGCAATCCCTTCTGGGCATATCTGGAAAACAATCAGGAGGATCTCAAAGACATACCTGCACTCCCACATTCATTTTAGCATTATTTACAATAGCCAAAAAAATGTAAACAGCCTAAATGTCAACAGATGAATGGATAAAGAAAACATGGTGTGTCTCTTCGTGTGCATGTATATGTGTATATGCCATTTTATATGTTACATCATAATGGATTTGTATTATTCAGCCTTAAAAAGGAAATAATGACATATGCAACAACATGAAAGAACTTAGAGAACACTGTGCTGAGCGAAATAAACCAGACACAGAAAGACAAAGCGTGAGATCTCATTTTCATGTGGAATCTAAAATAGTCAAATGCATACAAGCAGAGAGTATAATGGTGGTTACAAGGGACTGGAGGAGGGGGAAATGGGGAGATGTTGGTCAAAAGGTACAGAATTTCAGTTGTGTAAGACGAGTAAGTTCTGGAGTTCTAATGTATAACGATGTCGCTAAGGTTAACCATACTTTATTGTATACTTAATATTTGCTAAGAGGGTAAAGCTTAGGTGTCACTACAAAAAAAAAGTGATAACTATCTGAAGAAATAAATATGTTAATTAGCTTGAATGTGGTCATTATTTCACAATGTAAATGTATATCAAATCATTAAATTGCACACCTTAGTACACACAATTCTTAATATAAATGTATATAATATATACAATTGTCAAATATACCTCAATAAAAAAGAAAATATTCAAAACTCTTTTGTTATGGAAACAAGTCTGGTTTTCTCTAGGTCAATAAAATTCTTCATTTTAAAATCTAAATGGTAAAATAAGAAAGATAAAGGTTGAGAACAGGTTTGAAGTGAATTATAAAATTAGGAATGGGCAAACCTGGGATTACTAATTGATTTGAAAGTATCCTAGAACAGGAGTTATAAATTCCATCCAAAACCCAAATCCAGACTATATGGTATTGTTTTCTTTTTTTTTTTTAACATTTTCTAATGGTTAAAAAAAATGAATCAAAGGAAGAATATTTTGTGACAAAAATTATACAAAATGCAACTTTTAGTGTCCATAAGTAAATAGACTTTTATTGGAACATGGCCACACTCATTCATTTATGTATTGCCTATGGTTGCTTCCACACTTACAAAGGCAGAGTTGAGTAACTGCAACAGAGACCAACGTGGTGTTCTCACTGTTTTGCACTACTACTTAGCACATTACAAATTACAGCACTTTGAATATCAGATTGTCATACCACAACATTTTAAAGTTTTTTATTACCAGTGCATACCCATAACGTCAGAACATGAAAGAGAGAGAAGGGGGAGGAAAGAGGGAGCGGGGGAGAGGGAGAGGGAGAGAGGGGGAGAGGGAGGGAGAGAGAGAGTGAGAGAGAGAGAGAGAGGGAACAAACTTCAAGTGACACGTGTTTAAGGCACAGTGAGGTATGGATTATTTTGTTATTGAATTAGATGGCAAAGCATTGTGTTTAACATGCAGTGACACTGTAGCAGTTCTGAAAGAATACTATATTTACACGGGAATTACCAAACTAAGTACTCTTCACAATATTCTCAATTTATAGAATGCAGTGGCCAGAGAATTTAGAAAATTTAAAACAAGGTATCCCATCACAGCAAAATTTCTTTACAAATATAAAAATAAAGCTGCAAAGTGAGTTTCTGAGTGGCTCATTTGTTAGGCAAGCAAAGAAAGCCTTTTTACCAATGGGGAGTTAATTAAATTGTTTTTGATTCATTAGCTGAAGAGATTTGTCCAAAAGTAAACTTGCTTAAGACTATTAGCCTTTGGGCAAGAACAGTTGCTTGAAAGAATTGAGAACGTTGGGGACATCAACTCAAAGCAAAAAAAGGCAAATGATTCTGAGTGGTTTTCCTTGGCTCTTGATGAGTCAACAGATGTTACTGATACTGCCTAGTGATAGTTGTTTTTTGATAAATCAATGCCAAGGTTGAAGTGTCTGAAGAGTTCGTTTCTATGACTCGTATGTGTGGAGCAGTTACAGGTAAGAATACTTTCTAAGAAGTTGAGAAAACATGATTTCAGCACAAACTGAAGGAGAATCTGCTAAAATGTGTTAGAACTGCTGATGGTAAAAATATGCGTGGAACAAAAATTAGGTTCAGTTAGTCAAATTTACAAAGCTTGTAAAAAAAAGTACAGTGTTAAAGCTTAAGGTTATATACTGTATTCTTATCAGCAGATACTTTGTGGAATATGTTTGACTTAATCTTGTGTTGTTGAACCAGCAGTGTCAACTAGCAGTCTGTTGGTTTAGAAGTGGTAGTTTCATTGTTTTTGAGCTCAGAACTGATATTTAAATTCTTCTGAATAAGAAGAAACACCTTCAGCCACTATTAAGAAACGCTGAAGGGCTTTGGAATTCAGCTTCTGTTGCAGACTTGATAATGCTTTGTGATGAATTCAACCAAAAGTTGAAACAGCACAGTCAGGAAAGCGGTTATTCCTGCTCTACGTGGGACCCACTGGGACCCAGGAAAAGCCCCCAGACTCAAGGAGAGGTCCAAACCAACAGCAGCAGCAACACCTGTCTGACTACTTACTAGAAATGCAAATTCTACTAAGTCAGAAGCCCTGGAAGTGGAGCAAAACTGTTTATATACAAAACATAGGTAATTTTGATGCCAACTAACATTGTTTGAATTATGAAGTAACATCAAGCTGCTTCATACACTTCCTTACTTTTAAGTAAGACAAAATAAGCAACATCTCCATTCTCACATAAATTTGCAACAGATTTTTTGAGCTCTGAGCTCAAACTATAGCTCCAATAGCATTTTTTGGACCCTGATGCAAGTATAAAGGAAATTTCCATTTTCCAAAATTCATTCAGTTGCACAATTGAGAAGCCTCCACCTAATCTTCAACTGGAAGTGATTAATCTGCAGTGTAATAACATGCTAAACGGAAATTACCAAGAGAAGAAGGAATCTAATAGAATTTTATCAGTGCCATCCAAGTGATAAATATGCTCAATGAAAATCATATTCTTCTCATGGATTAACACATGTATTTGGCAATGCCTATCTGTATTTCATAATATTTAATACTTTTCTTTAAAAACTACAAATGTAAGGGGTTCAGACATTCCCACATTATAGAAACTACACAAAACACAAAACAAAACCAACCCTAAGATAAATTCCTACAAAACCACATTAATTTTATTATAGAATATATATTAAGTCACTGAGTAAAGCTCTTTTTTATGAACACTTTGGGAAAGCTCATGTTGAATTCTAGCACAGCTCTATTATCAATCTGAGAACAGAAGGACACATCAAGTAAGGAAAGATCTTTACATGATTCCAGGAGTTTTCTTAAGGATGCCGGACTTACCATTCTTGTTCCTGTTTTAAAAAACAAAACCACATAAAACACTTTAAATAATATTTATAATCTGATAAAGAGTCCCTTTATTATTTATTGTTTAAAATAAACTTAAAATAAATTGCCTTTTAAAAAATTAAAAAATATTTCTTAAAACAAAAGACTTCATATTGAAATAGTCCTATAAACAAATACAAACTGAATTTTCCCAGACAATTTGGCATCTTCTGTCAATACTCCACCCACTATCTTCATTCCTACCTACTGCTGCTTCCAATCAGCTCCTCCAGACGTTTCTATTTCTGTCACCCCAGTTCAAAACCGTTTGAATCTTTTTCCATAATCCGTGGGTCAAATCAGGCAGCCATGCTTACAAATGATTCAACCTCTAATTCCATGCAATGCAATTACTGAGCAACTACTCTGTTTAAACTTGTTTCTAGCACTAGAGATGCAAGGAACTCAGTGACCAGGGTTGAAAGCAAATAACTACAACACAACTTGGTAAGTTTTACAGTAAGTGGTGGGTAAAAAGTGGCAGTAGTAGAAGACAGGTGTAGGTGATGAGTACTATTTAGTCCATGTTAAATGTGAAGCGATTATGGGATATTCAGATGGAAGCTAAAAATAATCACTAGGCTCTAAGATACCTTTCATTCACCACAATTTTCCCAGGGGGTGGAAATCACAAGTGTACTACCTATACCTATATACATCTGCTGAGATGGGGATGAAAGTTCCTGAAATGGTAACCCATGCCTTCTCCCTGAGAACTCCTTTCTACTCCCCTCCCTGGCTGGGCTCCGGAAGCTGTAACTACAGGGCTACCCTGGCTGTGACTGGTCCCTCACCAAACCAGTACAGACTCTCCAGAATATTTGTAACTGGAATTCAGTAAAGCTTTCAGTGTCCACAGACCCCTTGGACCGGAGACTGTAAAACTGTGTTGGGTCTGTTATAT
Organism: Mormoops blainvillei; assembly: GCA_004026545.1. Lineage (NCBI taxonomy): Eukaryota > Metazoa > Chordata > Mammalia > Chiroptera > Mormoopidae > Mormoops > Mormoops blainvillei. Next base: position 139,108 of record PVJD01000190.1, on the reverse strand, counting down.
TTGGCCATGTGTACCCAGAGAAGCACAGATGACAAGCATGACAAAGAACAAGGCATGCAACTGCAGAGGGCAGGGGCAGGAGAGAAAAAGGAAGCAAAGCCAGAAAACAGCTTCCTTGCCTTTTGATGGTTTCCCAGTGCCTCCTGAGGTCTGACCATAACTAGCTCCTACCCACGGTGGGATCTGAGAGAGACACCCGTATCCTCACCATAGTTTCCTTTTTCTTATGCTTATCTTGAGTGGGTTTCTGTTATATAAGACCAGACAGTCTCAACTAAGATACTTGGCTATGTGGTGTTTTTTACCTAGGACTGTTTATTTTCTGTTTGCTGGCCTTGATCATTACAGTCTGAGTTTCCTGATCAACTAGGGGTTCCTAAGAGAATGCCAGGGAAGGAAGTTAGAGACTGAAGATTTAACTGGGCTAGGGTCCCCAGTCCTAGGCTTCCAGGGCACTCTGGGCTTTTGTTTTGTTATTCACTATGACAGGATTATGTTTTCAGTTTGCTTGGTTTAACTAAGAAAACTTAAAAAAAAAAAAGATTCTAATAAGTATGAAAGTAAACCAAAACAATAACAAAAATAAAGAAAATGTGGCACAATGGTTAGGAGCATAGACTCTGATTCAAATCCAGATTTCTTATTGGCCATGGGACCCTGAATCACTTAACCTGTTTTAGCCTGTTTACTCATTTGTGGATAATACTAATAATTACCTCATAAGGCTGTTGTGAGGATTAAGACAGTTAATACACGGTATGCTCAGAACAGTGTAAAAGCATACAGTAAATTGCTGTTGACATTACTATTAATGTAATTAATAATAATGTGATTTTCCAAAATATTTGCGTGATGGCTGTCCTCTATCTGTAATTAGTTTTGGCATAACAGATAATGTTTCCTTGTTCTTATGCACATGAAAGTTACAAATGTTTTCAAAAAGTCATTATACTTCTTATTTTTCTTTTATGTTTCAATCAAGTAATATATGCATTTATAAGCCAAAGTGAGGCCACCTGACAACCAACCCCGCTGTTCATCACAGCTGTACTGTTGTTTTAGGGCGGGTGTTACGGACTTCTTTGTGGTTCTGTAGCACCTGCTTCAGGCTGGCTGCTCTTCATTCCTAGCGGATGAGGATTTTTCCTCTTCTCCCCTCCCCTCCCCTCTTCTTTTCTTTTTTCCCTCCCTCCCTCCCCGCCTCGTTTCTGGGAGAGAGTTGTAAAATAGATTTTAAGCAACAATAGTCCTATCCTCGGAAGTGAAGCCTAATGCAATTAATCCATTTTAAAAGGCTCTGGTCATCTTTCTCCATTCTCCCCGTGAATTTATGACTTTTTCTTGAACTTTTCAAAACATTTCTCTTATAAATATTTCTGCAGGCTAATTCAAGGGTTATGGTGGGTAGGAAGGAAACGAAACAAGCAACCTAAGTGGATGTGGTGTTACAAAAAAATGGTACTACTGTGGAGCCAATAACCATGAATTTGAACTCTTGCTCTGCCACATTATTAACTGCCTTCATCTATAAAAGACAATGAGGTCCAGCTCCCTGAGCTAGGAAAATTAACGAAAATATATAACCTGGATGAAGTATCTGGCCCAAAGTATGCATAATATAATAGGCAAGAATTTCTCTAGAAGTTTTTAGGCAAGAATTTTTGCCTAGATGTATCTCGAATAAGTAACATGCACCTATATAAGAAACATATACAAATGTATCATAAACCTGGACTGTGAAGAGATTTAAACTCAAATCACAAACACAGATGTTGAAAATCTTCAGGTTTTCTTTTTGTTGAATGTTTAATAAACAGGAAAAAATATAATTAGAATTTCATGGACTAATCTCTTAGTACTAACAGATTACCAGAGAACACAGTGCAAGTGCTCTGTGGGTTCACAGAGTAACAATTGCGTGGGCAGTTACAGCTGTGACACTGCTAGTATTTCTGGCTAAAGCAAAAAGAAGTAACAAAAACTCACAGGGCTCCTGGCTGAGAAGCTGCATTGAAGACACACAAAAAATCCCAGAACTGGAAAGGATTTTCCTTAGATCTGCCTTGGGGTAGCACTATTTCTAAAAACTAGAATTATCAGGGATGGAGATTTTATAATATCTCTTAATCAAGAGTTCAACATCAAGAAGAGATGTGTGCATATACACATATATATATATCTTGAATTCATTATAAAAATGGATTAATTTCTTAAATGTCCTTAATAAAAATGGGAAACACAGCTCATATAAATTCTCATTCATCTACTAGGCCAGGAATTAATGATTATTTGCTTTCTGATGGGTTCAACAATAAAATTCTTTTATTGTCCTCACTCTTTTACTCAAGTACAGATATAATAATCTCCACATCAATTAACCTATCTTGCACTTCCTATCAAACCAAGCAGTCTTATCAGGGCAAAATTTTTATTGTATCCAAGAGTTGTTTTTCTCCCCGCCCCTTGCAAAAAGTCTGAGTTTAGCTTTTATGTTAATTTAAGGCTTTAAAAAACTTTATATATTGTATCCTTACCTAATATGTCCAGTTGCCGTAATCTGGTACAATTACATGCCAGTTCTTCAATGTCTGTGTCACACACAGACCTATTGGCTGTCAGAAAGAGTTTTTGCAAGTTTGGGAGCTGGCGTGCCAGTCTGGTGAAGCAGCCGGTGCTACTCTGCAGAGTCGGGCACCAGCCAAGGTCAAGCTCCTCGAGAAGCTGACAGCCGGAAGCCAGCTCCGCTATCCCATTCTCAGTGATGTTCTTACATCTCCACAGATCCAGGGTGCGCAGTTTTTTACACTTGGCTCCTATCATGCTGGCTATCACATCATAGTCTTCAATCTGCAAAAAATCAAATAATTCCAATCTTTTACATATTATGCTCGGAAATACTGTTTAGAGCAAGTTAAAACATTCTTAATCATCTCCATTGTTTGCTTCCATGTAGACATACCCACATTCTCATTAATACAGATCTGTGTACTCATCTCACAGACCTGCCACTGTTTCATGAGACAGCAAGAGTAATCACTTACTTAAAAATCTATTTAACAGAACTCCAGACACAGGACGTTAATGAATGAAATCCCAAAGCACTCTGAAATCCTCAGTCTCCCACGAAGAATCTGAGGATTCCCTGTTTTTCCTGTACGCCTCCCACTTTGACCTTGCTGCGGCTACTTGCTGACAAGCCCACCTTCTTCTGCTTTACATATAATTAATCAATTTTGCTAGATATGTAAGATCTCCCAATAAAGCTGTACCCTTTACTAGGCTCTAAAACAGTATGTGAATGTTGTTGCTAGTACTAGTGAGGATACTTACTAGTTTTGGGTTAAATGAGGCATTTGGGGACTGAATATACAAAGCAAAAATAATTTAGATTATGGTAATATTAATCACTGTCAGTTATAGGAGGTGTCCAAAGATACACCTCAAGATCACAGGATAAGCCTTTACTAACCAAGGATTAAACATTTAAGTTCATAGGCTCTATATGCTTCAATAATGTTTCTTGAAACAGAGTTTTAAATTTTAAGAAGTTCATTTGATTTTGTTATAATCAGGTATCAAAATTATCACAAGTCAAAAGGAAATAAAATAGCAAACACTTCCAGATTATTGCCTTTTGTTTTTTGCTTAATCGTATTCCCAACTACTAGGTGCCAGCACCACTCCAGATGCTAGGGACAACAGTGAACCAGCCAAGGCTTTGTTCATATTTTTGGGAAAGACCTACAAATAAATGAGCAAAATAAATTCCGAGAGTGATTAAGTGGTGTGAAAATAATAAAACGGATCTGAGAGTAATCGGAGTATCAGGAGTTGAGGGAAGCAGCGGGGCTGCTGGGATCTCCAGGGTGAGCTCATGCATTCAAGGGACCATCAATAAGGTCGGCATGGGCCTGGGTGGTGAGGGAGAGGCCACTGTGAGGCAGAGGGTTGCGCTGGGGCTAGGCCATTAGGCCATGACAGAGTCTGATTTTTATTTTAAGTGCTAAGGAAATCAATGGAAGGTTAGAAACAAATATGATTTCTATTAAAACAAAACAAAAACTCTTAATTCTATCTAGAAGATGGTCTATGGTGGGAAAGAATGCTGGAGGAGGCCCAGTGAAGACGCCTGCACTGGCTTAAAGGACAGGTGACAGGGGCTTGGATTAAGGAAGTAGCAGGGGACTGGAGAAATGGACAGATATGGGGCTATATTTTGAGTCAGAACCAAAGGCTTATGGACTAGACACAGTGGTGATGACTTCTAAGGTTCTGGCTTTTAGAAGCCGTGTGGCAGAGTCATGCAGAAGCCACGGGAAACAGACTAGGGGAAATAACTATTTAACTTCAGTGAGTGCACTTGAATAACACAAAACTAGCTTTAAAAATTAGTGCAGCCAATGTGATTCTTTAGAAAGAAACAATTTAAAACCTTGCCGAAACCCATGATTTTGATTGCTATTATTTTGATAGTCAAAAATAAAACAGCAAATTGACCTTATGATCATTTCATGGAAAAGAAACTGAAATAAAAAAGTGCCAACCAAGAGCTATCTTACTGTCCTGGTAAACTCTGGACACACTGTGAAGTAAGCATGGTATTTCTATGACAAGCATGAAATGTTTCAATCATGACAGTAGTAGCAGTTTTAGCAATATTGACATTATTTCTGAACTTTAATGTCAAGTCCCTAATATTTCATGTCCTGACAACAAATATCAACAGTAAGAGCCACTAGAGGGACCCAACAGAAGCTCGTGAAATGACTTACTAAGGCAAGAATTTGGCCAGAAGTAAGGAAAATCTAATGCTGACTTAGTGGGCTCCCAGCACTGTTTCCAGAGACCAGGACGGGTCTGAACACATAGATGGGGTTTAGTCAGGCCTAACCACCAGAATTAAAAACTATGAGGATGTGTAAACAAATATGTCATTATAACGGGCCTCTCCAGCCTACACTGCCAAACCTTGGGGCATCTCTGAAGCCATTGCTGAGCTCTAAAAGATGTTCAAACGGGATCTATTTTAGGTTAGTGACTGTGCCTGTTGACTCCAAGTCCAGGACACCAGGAGAACCTCTTGGAATCTTGCACCCATCCTGCTCATTCTGGCCTTCCTAATAAGTGGATGCAAAACTGGAATGGTTGGGGACCTGCTAAATATGCCTTGAAGAGGAATGGACTGCTCACAGTTATGTTGGGAGATGTGTGAGTGTGCACACGTGCATACAACACACGCATATACCCACAAACACTTAAAGTTCTGCTGTCCCTTCAGTGTCAGTATTATTTGTAAGTCATGTAATTTAGATGAAAAAGATTCAATTTATCAAATGAGCTGTTTCAATGGTACATAAAAATCATAATTTTAAATATGGAAGGACTTTAAAGGCTCTAGTCGGACAGTCCCTAGGCTTTTGGGTTTCATGGACCAGTAAAATTTTAAAAAATTTGAATTCCAACACAGAATATACATCTTTTTGTCTCACTCAGCAAGGGTAGTTGAACAAAAAACAAAATAAACCTATCTACTATCATCAGCATTCCCAGATATAATCTCAGAACTTAAAAATTAAGTTCCGCTTTGTGAAAAACTTACTGAACTAAAGGCATTTGGTATGATTAATAACTTATTTTATAAAGAAATGCAGAGATGTAAATAACTCGTCTGAGGTAACATCTGACTTGAGGCAGAACCAAACTCTTTCTACCACACTGTTTTTCTCTTCTTGCTCTCATGGCAAATAATATCGATGTTTCAAAGGCATGCTCTCCAATTTTAAAAAAACGTTTGAAAGTGGGTCCAGTAGTTAACCATATATCAGAAAAGCAGTGAGTGGGTGTGGGTGGGATGAGTCAGGATAAAATTCACCCGTGGGAAGAAAGAGAGAATGAGCAACTGAGTATAAAAATTTTCAAATACTCACCATTACACAACTACCCAAACTGAGGTGTTGAAGCTCTGAACAGAAGTTCAAAATGCTGAGCAGTGCTGTTTGCTGCCATCAGGGACCACATCAGAGGCAAATACGGAATGTGAAACAAAGAGAAGAGGTCAATTAGACATTAAAGGCTGTCACTACTTCTCCTGAAATAGAGCTCAAAGCCTAGGTTACAGACACCACAAATGCCATTTAATGAGTCCCCAGGTGCTCCCACCATTGATTGGCTTGGAGTTAAGGTAATCATTACCAGTCTCCATGTAAGTCTTCACTCTAGATATGGTTTTGCATGCCCTAAAGATACCTAGATTTCCTATGACCCCTCATTTCATTTCCCAAAGGTAAGCAATTTGAAAGTCTGGTTAAGACTGAACAAGACAAGCTAAACAACCCCTCCCTCCAAACCCCTCCCACCCTGCAGTGGACCGGTGACACTCTGAAGAACAGAGGCAGCTGACATTCACCGATCAGCTGCAGACTGATGGAACTGCCAATAGCCACCTGTAATCAGGACTGAGCTGGTGACTTTAATGTCAAAGGATTCTCTTTGCTGACAAGGATCCCAACGACCATTGAGCACCTGTCACTAGCAACATGCTGACTGAAACATACATAACGTGCACTTTCTAGTCATGTTCCTGCCATTTCAGCCCATCTATCCTGTGCTATGCAATGCAAACGGTCTCACCACTAAAGAAACCCAAAGAAATGATAGACTGTGACATAATCCTGGCACCTAAAATATCTCTAAATAGTCACAGCTTCATTTGGTGACATGTCTCCCAGGAAAACTTGTGAAAAACAATGCAAAACATTCAAATTTCTAATTTTTATTTTGTAAATTAAGAAAAAAGCTCCTCCACATATGGCAGAATTTCTTTCTAAACATTTGAATTAAATCATATCTAACAAAATTAAGATGATATTATACAACTTATGTTTAATCTGTTTGAAGTGTTCAGAAACTGACAAATACCAGTTGGGAAGGGGATGACAAATATGTGGATGATGATACAAAACATCTGTTCAAACCCAGATAAGATTCTCATTAAGAAAATGAAGTAATGAAGTATTTGAGATAAGATAAGCTTAAAACAAAAATAAAATAACAAGAGTTATAATAGATCCTAGAGAGATACTAAACTTAAGGCTGTTTCACTGTTGGGCATTTCTTTAAGAAAAAAGGTTTCTATTGATTTAATGCTTAAGTTTTAACACAAATTATATATAAGGCAATCCATGTAGTTCTCAAAATGTTGACATTAGGAGAAATACATGAACATGAGTTAATTTTCAGACTCTCCATAATACTTAGCTATTTTAACTTACTAATAGATGGGAAAATGATATGAGGTTTGTTTTAATTAAAGTACCAGACCCTTATAAGATTGTTTAGTAAGAGTTTCCCATGAGCAAGATCCAAAACATATTGGGAATTTCTAGAGAGGATCCCATATATTCTTGTGGGTAAGAAACTTTCAATTAACACACACACACAAAAGATACTCAAACACATCTATACTTCATCATGGAACTTGTATGGTAATATATTTTAAAATTACAATGAAGAATCTCAAACATGCAGACTAGTATAGAGTCCAGTATAACAAACATCCGTTTGCCTTCTTTGCTTATCTTTCTACATTTGTGTATCCCTCCATCCATTCACATACTTCCTCAGAGGTAATCTTTATCATGGCCCAGTGCTTAAAAACATGCCTAAAGTTTATATAATTTTATTATACATTATGTGTTCATAAATAGCATATAATATTATTCTCTGTGATTTATTATAAATGGTATTCTCTTGTGCACATACTTCTGTATCTTCCTTAACAGTCTTGGTGAGGGATTTGTCCATGTTGATACTCACAGCTTTAGTTCACCGATTTTTTAACTGTTCTGTATTATTCCATTATACAAATATACTAAAGCATACAATTTCACTTGATGAATTTTTGGTTTGCTTACAAGTTTTACCATAACAAAGAATGTTAGAATAAACATTCTTATAATGCTTCCTGCGCATTTATAGAAGAGTATTTCTCTAGAACTCACATTAGAAGAATTTCCAAGTATTTATATATGCTCTGACTTTATCAGATTTTCCAAAATAGCATTCCTGAATGATTGTATCAACTGATAGTCCACCTGGGTAGAGTGTGGGGTCCCCCACATCTTTGCCAGCACATAGTCTTCTCATCCTTTTTATCATCTGCCTATCTGATGAGTATGGAATGTTATAATTTGCATTTGTATAATTTCTAGTGAGGCAGAAAATCTATTTATATGTGTATGGGCCACTCATACTTCCTGTTCTGTAAATTGCTTAATCATGTCCTTTGTTGATTTTTTCATTAGGTTGTTTCATCCTTCTTGACTCGTAGGAATTCTTTTTTTATGCTGAATACCAATCCTTCTCAGTTTCAAGCATTACAAATATCTTTCCTAAATCTAATTCTTGTCATTTTGCTTTATTTATAGAATCTTCTGAGACATGAAATTTTAAATTTTAATACAGTCACATCAATCTTTATGTGTGTATTCTGTTGTTTTTTCTAAAAAGTCCCCCTTTACCCAAGGAAGAATATTCCTCTATTATTTTTTTAATGACAACTTTAAAGTTTTTCTTTTTTGCACTTAGGTTTTAACCCAACTGAAATTGATTTTTATACATAGAAAGATATCAAATTTCATGATTGTCTACTTAGGAATAATTACTTGTCCCAGTTCAATTTATTAAAGATTCCGTCTTATCCGCTGATTTGTGATGCTTTCTGTCTTGATATCAAGTTCCCTTGTATCTGTAGGTCTACTTCTGGGCCATTTTTTCACTGGTCTTTTGGCCTTTCCCTGCACTAATACTTCAGTCTTAATTATTATAGCTTGTAAGAAGACAATAAATCTAGTAAGTAAAACACTCTTTCTTCATTCTTTAAAACTCTAATGTTTTTTGGTCTTTGGGTCTTTCATATTTTAGAATCGCCTCAAAGATTTTAGTTTGCCCTTTAAAAAATAATATGAAAGGTTAGTTTTTCTTTCTTCCCCCATGATCATTATTTAATTTACTGGCACTTTATTATTTTTTCTGTCATAATTTTATATTGTATCTCATACCTTCTTCCTGAATTCTTCTTGTTGAAAATTATTTTTTTTAAGATAATTATTTATTTATTTTTAGGGAGAGGGGAAGGGAGGGAGAAAGGGAGAGAAACACATGCTTCTCACATGCCTCCAACCATGATCCAGGTATCCCCTGACCAGGAATTGAACCAATGACTCTGCTTCATGGGACAATGCCCAATCCACTGAGCCATGCTGGTCAGGGCAAAAAATATTTTTAATAGTTCTTTTAGTGAGCATCCATGAGGGGTAAAATCTGGACAAACATTTATTGAGTAGTTATTAATATGTTGGCATTGCTATAAATTCTTTATATACATTAATCCTTACAACACCCTATTCATTCACTTAATAAATATTTATTGAATGCCTATTATGTGTTAGGCACTGTTTAGCCACTTGGGCTATGTCAGTAAGCACAGCAGAAAATAACTTATACGGTAGATATCATTATTCTCATTTACAGATAAGGAATCTGAGTCACAGAAAGTTAAGTAACATATTTAGCTTTTACATATCTCCTCGATCTTGAATAAAAGTTTATCCAGGCTTTATCATTTTAGCATTACAGTTACATTCTTTCATCATTTTGAAAGTATTACTCCATTACCTATCAGCCTTTATTATTTTGATAAGAAGTCTACTGTCAGTCTAATTGTCCTCCACTGTAAGTAATATGTCTTTCGTCTCTGATAGCTCTTGTCCCTTTATCATTTACATTCTGCAATTTCATCACAGTATGCCTAGATAAAAATTTATTTTCATTTATTCTGTTTGGTATCTTGAGTGAACATTTATTTGAAGACATATTTTTTTTCACAATCAAGATTCTTAACAATTCTCTCTTCAAATATTGCTTCTCCACCATTTCTTACTTTTTTTTTCCTTCTGAAACTCCTATAAAATGAATATTGGAGTCTCCCAAGTACTAGTGCCTACCGTAGTTTAAAAAATATGTCCACGAATTATTCTATACTCCTTCCTCCTAGAGGTGGAACTTAATCCCTCCTTCTTTAAGTATGGGCTGGACTTAATGACTTACTTCTAACAAACAGAACACAGTAGAAGTGATGGTATATTAGGTTACTGTGATGGTTAATGCTATGTATCAACTTGACTAGGCCACATGGTGGCCAGGTACTTAATCCAACATTATTATGAGTGTTTTTGGTTAAGATTAATATTCAATCAGTATAACAAGTAAAGCAGATTATTCTCTAATGAGAATGGGCTTCATCCAATCAGTCAAAGACCTGAATAGAACAAAAGATTGACTCTCCCCCAGGTAAGGGAGAATTCTTCCTACCAGATGGCCTTTGAATTGGGACATGCACTTATTCCTGATTTCAGACTCAAACTGAAACATCAGCTCTTCCTGGATCTCAAGCCTGCAGGCCTTCAGACCGGAACCGCACCGTTGAGTCTCCCTCCAACTTTCTGACTCACTATATAGGACTTGCTAGCCTCCATAATCACATGAGCTAATTCCTTATAATAAAACTGCATACATACACTCCCTCTTATTTCTGTCTTCCTGGAAAACTCTGACTAATACAGTTATAAAAGGGCTGCGGCTCCTGTTAGGTTCCTCCCTCCCTCATTGCTCATTTGGGAAAAGTCAGCTATCATGTCATGAGAACACTCAGGCAGGAGAGGCCCATGAAGAGAGAGACAAAGGCCTCTGGCCAACAGCTAAGGGGGAGCTCTGCCAACAGACCCGCATGTGAGCTCGGAAGCTGATCGTTAGGTGCAGTCCAGGCCTGAAATGACTGCAGACTCTGCCACCTTGTTGGAAACCCTGAGACAAAACTGCTCAGGCAAACTACTCCCAGATTCCGGACCTACAGAAACTGTGAGATCATGAACACAGGTTTTTTTAAGCCACTGAGTTTGGGGGTAATTGATAGACAGCAATAGATAAATGAACAGAGAAACTACTTACAGCAGTGCCTGACATTCAAGGCTTTTACAAATTTAAGTATGAACTTCAGAGTCCCCTTTCAATTTAGCAGTTCTTTATGTCTAATTTAGAATTTATCAACTTACTTTTTTAATACAATGACTCTCATTTATTTTTTATATTTCTAATCAGATGTTTTATACAACTATTTATTCTTGTTATTTTAGCCTGTGGTCCATAATTTCTTGTTTTGTTTATTTTTTAAAATACTTTTTCTTGTTCTGTTTAAAATATGCTTTCATTGATTTCTTTGAACTCCAACCCCTGCCCTCAGTCTTTCTTCTTCCCTGTCGAAGGGTCCTGCAGACTGCCCCCATCCAGAACCAGGACTCCTACTCAAAAGTGCTATGGTCCTGCTCTGCAGTGCCGTGGGGGATACTGCAGAACCAGGAGGAGGCTTGGCTCAGTTATGACCATGAGCCATGGCCAATGCCAGGTCACAGTATAGTTTTTGGTATATCTACCGAGGCCCAAACATCCTCCTTTCTCTAACATTTCCACCCAACCCCTGGGGTGGGCTGGGCAGCCATGTAAACACAGTCATGCAGCTCTGACTGCTACCCCCATGCTGAGACATGACTCTTTTGATATAGTTTGAAATGAATTCCCTGTTGAATGGTTCTTCTAATAAAAAATGAGTAAGACGAAAAATACTCATTGTCAAGAATACCATATTGACCTACCTGGGCTGTTCCTTACAGGAACTATATCTACTACTTATTGTCTATTTTAAAGATTATAACTTTAAGGCACAAACAGCTGATTGTGAAATTAAGATTCTAATCATTCTATATTTAGAAAACATCTTGTGTAAGGGTAGATGCATTCTGGAGAAATTTCAAGTCACAGAAGAATAATTCACAGCATACTATATTTATTCACGCAAATATTTTACAATAACTTAAACAGTCTGAACATTAAATTAGGAATTCAAAAATTCATTTAATAGCAGAGAGAACTATCATTTTTCATTCCCGCTTTTAAAAAGAACTAGTAGGACACAAGAGATTTATGCTGAATGATATCACACATCTCTGCTAAATAAGAGGTGTGAGATCAAATATTGAGACCAAGAAATGAGGGGACGGAGGTGATGGCTAAAGAAAAAAACAAGGTTGACCTTGGAAAAGATGCCGTAAGGTCTGTAACAAGGCATCAAGTAGAGGTAAATCAAAGAGCAGACAGGTGGCACTGAGGTGAATGGGCACAGGTGAACAGTTCCAGGACTCTAGCCAGCAGAGCTCACAATGAGCCAGAGACCACGGGAATGCTCAAGTTTAAAAAACTAATCCAGAGGCCAATTTGCAATCTCTCTAATCCCAATTAAACAGTTTCCTCCTAGCATACCTTTAGAATATTCTTCCACTACGCTGTTAGTATTCAGAATTAAAGTACTGCTACTGATGCTAAAGCAAACGGGGGAAACTATGTAATTCTCCATTTCCAGATAAAAAAGGGCTTGATTTTGTAGACCAGGTTCAACAGTTTAGAGCAGGAGTTGGCAAACTACTGCCCACAGGTCAAATCCAGTCCCCAGCTGTTTTGTAAATAAAGTTTTACTAGAACGCAGTCACAGTCATTCATCTATTTATCATCTATGGTTATTTTCATACTACAACAGCAGGGCTGAGCAGTTATGATAGAGACCACATGGCCTACAAGGCCTAAAATATTTACTACTTTGACCTTCACAGAAAAAGTTTGCCAACCCCCGCTTAGGAGAGCAATTCTACTGTAATGAGTACTTGAAGCACTTCTAGAACACACAAAACTGGACAGATTAAAGCTACGTTAAGTCTTCTGTGAAAAAGCATTCAGATATAACAGTGAAAAATTTTAAGACTCCCCTATTTAAGACTTAAGATATCTTTTAGGTCCCCAAGTGCACAGATTCTGCTGTGGTTAGTTCTCTAAAATTCATTCAAGGGAAGCATAGGAGTAGCTCTATAAAATTAAAATACAATTTAAAGAGATAGTAACTTGTATAATGCAAGGCAGCATTCATTTTCAAATGAGTTGGCAATTTTTAAACCAAGGCCAACCTTATTTAAATCACTGCAGAAAGAAATTCACTAAGAAATGACTGATCATGTTAATTTCTTCTACAGAATTATCCAAGTATACCCTAGGTGAATTCTGGCATCTGGCAGTAAAATACATGTTTATAAAGAAAGAACCCTTCTGCACTCCACCTAAAATCTAGCTACTAACCCAGCTCATCAGCTTTAAAATCCAACGGATAACTATAAATTAAAGGTAATTTTATTATTAGTGCCTCTACTTGTTACAAGGAAATTTATGAAGAGATAAAAGGCAGGAATTGAAATGTTCATTGACAGCCTTTTAAGAGATGCTACCCATAAAGAACAAACTGACAGTAACTGGGAGCGGGAGAGGTGGTAACAGGGGAAAGAAGGGGAAGGGCAGCCAAGAAACATGTATGAAGGATCCATGGACAAGGACAATGGGAGTGAGGGGAGGACTGAATGTGGGAGGTGGGGGTGTGTAGGGCAGGGGAGAGTAATGGGGACAATTGTAATTGAACAACAATTTAAAAGAAGAAGAGAGAGATGCTACCCATAAAGTTCATAACCTCCCATCCTCCAGACTTCTAAAGTGCTAAGCAAAAACAGGTAATAAATTGATAACTGATGTTTGTTACAGTCATATATAACTTTTACATAGGTGAGATTTATGGCTTAGTAGAGTTATATTATGTACATTTTATAACACCACAAGACAATATATAATCAATGTATGCAGTACTATGTTAACTATTCTATATTTATACTTGTTATAACTAGTTATAACTTTTACTCAAAGTTTTTAAATTATCTTAAATAAAGAATGCAGCCCTTAATTATAACACTCTTATAATTAAGGTAGGATTCCAAATCAGTATTCTCCACTTTCATACATGATTCCTAGAAAGCATATTAAAGGAACATATAACAAGTTTTATATATTACAGACATATAGTAGCTAAAATATAAAGATTAGTGGCATCATCTGATCACAAATATGACACATTTTTAAATACATCAGAGCAATATCTACATGTAATGAGATGGGTTATATAAAAGTATATTCGCTAAATAAAATTCATAAATTTGCATAATGAATACCACCAGAGAAATTCTAATAACAATCACTCAATTACTGGAATTTAAAATACACATATATGTGTGAATGTGTTTCTCTAATTTTTTTGCCTCAGTGTTCCAATCTCAATAAATTTGGATAAGGAAAATATAAAAGTTGAAGTATTTTGAGGACTATTTAAAATACTTGAAACTAGCTATATATAGAAATAAACTTCATCATTCTAGAATATTTTAATTCAAGTACTTTACATAGGCTTGGTATGAACCATCCATTACAAATTGTTCCCTTCTATACAGTGCAGATAAGCAATGTGTTATAGTTTATATACTGGTACATGATCACAACTTGAAAATAATATTGTCTTTTACAGATTAAACTTTAAGATCAACATTATGGTAGAAATCCTAGACTTCTGATTAATCTCCAAAAAGAAACAGTTAAAGGCCATATACGACATAATAAAGCTCTTACACTGCCTTCGAGGGGATAAAAAAAAAGGAAACTTCTTTAAACTAACTGTAGATAGTTAAAGCTACAGACTCAGAAATTTGGCTCTATAGTATGAGCTTTAGTATAAGGTTCAAATTACTTGTTAAATTCCAGAAATGCATGTGTATAACAGACAAAAATCTAAGACTGAATCACACACATTTTCCTTACCCTACAGTTTTATTTCAGAACCTATTTACTATTGTGGTGGATCTCTCCCATAATAACATGATATAATAATAATAAATCTTTGCTCACCGATAACTAAACTGATCAATTTCCATAGCAACCCATAAGGAATGATGGTAGAGATGTGCTGCCAAAAAGTCATGGCAGTTTGCACACCAGCTGGACTTGGCAGTAACCTTATTGATTACACAAAGAATGTTTCGATCAGAGGGGTAAGGGTTAGAAACTAACATGGAAGCATGCAAGAGAAATCTCAGGCATATGTTTGCTGACACTGTTCGTCTAGGTGATGCCCAGCTAAGAGGGTACAGTGGCCCAAAAACTTTATCTATCTTCTTCCAAAAGTACTTCTTTTCTTCCTGATATGGTGTCAACCTGTTCTGTGCTGATGCCCTTTAGCATTCGTCACATAATTCCCAGTGTTCTCATTTTAAACTCACCAAATAAGTCTTACTACTATAATTTGGTTTCCTTTGTGACATGCCAACAGCTGACGGAACATGGTAATCAGCTCTCTCTCTGTCGTTTTCCAATAGATCTCTCTTTTTTTAAAGATTTTTCAATTGTGCCCTGGCTGGTGTGGCTCAGTGGAATGAATGCCGGCCTGCGGATCAAAAGGTCACTGGTTCAATTCCCAGTCAGGGCACAGGCCTGGGTTGCAGGCCAGGTCCCCATCTGGGGACATGTGAAATGCAGCTAATCGATGTTTCTCTTCCTCCCTTTCTCCCTTCCTTCCCCCTCTCTAAAAATAAAGAAAATCTTTTTTAAAAAACTTTTAAAAAATATTTTTAATTATTATTCTATTACAGCTGATATGCAACAGAAGTAAAGATCAACTGCTTTTGTTGTCTTCTGGTACATGAAGATGAAGACATCAGGGTCCTTGAACTGCTGTCCTGGCCCAGTAGGCCAAGCAAACAGCTGCTGAACCATACTTAGAAATTACTGTCATACACTGGTCCCCCACAATACCTATAATCAGTTTTTTCACTTCTTTAGATTCTTTCAATTTATGCTCTATCATTCTTGAAGTGAGGCAATCAAAACTGGATGCAGGTGTTCCATTTATAACTCCAACTTTTAAAAACCACTCTCTGTTTTCTTGTCTGCTGCTAAGCAACAGAATGACATTCTTACTGAGCTACCTGTCATGCTTCATCTCACCACTATACCAGATATTTTATTTTTCCAAACAAAGGAAAGGTAAACAGGCTCAAATTTCTAACACTAATCCATATTGTTTTAGTAAAAGCACAGGACTTCACTTAAAGATACTTTTAATGCAATTTGTTAAAAAGTTATTTTTATGCCATCCTTTTCAAGTTGTACGAAGAGAAACTCCCGCAAAAAAACCTGGAATTATCTTCCAGGGAGACAGGGTGGACCCCAGCAAAGGATGGGCCCCTTGTAGCACAGGCTGCCCCTGCTAGCTGAATGCTGTAGGAAGCCATCTGTATCAGCATACAAGCTGGCCTTGTGAGAGACTGCATCTAGTGGCTTCAGTGGCTTCTTTTAAAGACTCCCAACATATTTGCCCATGTCATGATGGGGATTTACGAGCGCATCTGCCCACCCTGTGCTGCGTGTTCAGCAGTTTTTGACCAGAGGCATGACCCCTGTGCCACCCTCCCTATCCACCCAATCATGCCCCGGGGAACTTTTTTTTTTGTTTCCCTGGATGAAAAAAATCTTCAAAGGGAAACATTTTGGAATGGGGAAGATGTGAAACAAAAAGTGGCAGAAGTACTAAAAGGCATCAAAATTGGCAAGTTTAAAAACTGTTTTGAGCAGAAGAAAAAATGTCTTGACAGGTGTATTGAATCAAATGGAGTATTTTGAAGGTGTATGAAATTTAAACATAAGAAAATACACAATTTTTCATAAACAAACTCCGTTTTTTGGGGGTCCCCCCTCATATGACTTTGCTTGCTCTCCTAGAACAAAGTACCATAGGCTATAGGTAGCTTAAACAACAAATTAATTTTTTCATAATTCTGGAGTTGAGAAGTCTGAGATCAAGGCATCAGCAGGGTTGGTTTTTTCTAAGGCCTCAAGTCTTGGCTTGAAACTGGCCATCTTCTTCCATTGTCTTCACATGGTTTTCCCTCTGCTCGTGTCTGTGCCCTAATCTCCCCTTCTTATTAAAGCACCAGGGATTTTGCATTAGTGCCCACCCTAATGACCGCACTTAACCCTAATTACCTCTTTAAAGACCCTATCTCCAATATGTTATGAGGCAGTAGGAGTTAAAATTTCAACATATGAATTTTGGGGTGACACAACTCAGCCTATAACACAAGTATTTAAGAGTATTTTGTAGATATATGCCCCTATTGAGGTAAAGGAGAATTTGTATCTTCTACTGATTTTCAAATGGTTCAGGGTGGAGAAATGCATATAGTAGGGGAATTTACTATTTATGCAACTTTTTGCATCAAATTTTTTTTTTTACTTTTAAGTCAAGTTATTTTAAAATAAAAGTTTTTCCTGTAAGTACTTAAAAGTCTACTTAATAAATTAAATTTTTACAGCATTCCTCTCATGAAAATACATCATGATGTGTGGCTAAAGAAGTGCTAGCAATCAACGTATATCGTATATAATAAGAATCTTGTGAAGAGAGAAGAAAAGGACCAAAGAAACTGAAATTCTTCCAATCATTATATATTGAATATCTAACTCTACTATAATTACTTCGTTGTCACAGAACAAGAAACTAAATACAATTAAAGTTTCTTTCCTATCTGTTCTAAGTTCTCATCTTTTACCTGAAGTGTTGCCTATACGACCCAAAAAGATCCCCCAAATTCAGTAAAAATGAAACTACCCAATTTACCAACCCATCTCTCTCATTATTCTGGGCTCATACAGTAAACGTGGCATAAATCTCAACTCTAGGGTCATTTCTTCTAAAAGGTTTCCCGACATGGACCTTCCTCCAAGAAAGCACAAACATATGAATTGTTAGCATGCATTGGGCTTTTTGTAAGGACAGTCACTGTCTCTCTTTAATGTGGTACTAGTTTGTTCTCTACTAGGCATACATTTACTGCTCTGAAGAATTTACTGAAATTCTACAAATGTATCCCACTAAATCTGCAAATAGCTTATTTAGCAATTATATTTTGTTTTGGTAGGTGTTATAAGACAGTTGTTATTTCTCTGACAAAGTGATTTTTCATCGCAATCTTAAACATATCTAAAGAAAGAAAAAGATCTCATGAAGTAAATTATAACAAACTGAACTATATTTCACTATTTATTAGGGGTAAAAATTCTGAATAAATACAGTTCAAACATTTTCTTATAAGAGTTTCGAGTTGTTATTCCACCTACCCATTTGCTTAGTGGATGTGGTTATTCCGGAGAAAGACACTTAGGTTAACTTATCTAATAATGAAAAAATGAATCGATAAAAGAGGGCTATTGCTTATTCATTCAACACAAGTTTACTTAGTATCTACCATAGGCTATGGTGAATACCAGACACTGTTCTATGTACTAGCTGTAAAGAAGCAAGCAGTCAAACATGGTCCCTCCCATTATGCAGTTTGCAATTTAGGAATGAACATGCCTTTCACCAGAAACAAATCTTAAGGGTGAAAAGAGATAATGCAGCCTAAATCTCTCTTAGCACATGATAGAAAAAGATAATCCTAGTTAGGAAAATCTATAAGAATACTTCATGGAGGTAGGGGTAATTGTGTACGAATATACCTACTAAATCTATACTATCACTTCACATCTACACAAGTCCATTTAACTTATAAAGTGTGTTTTCATTTTACATGTATGATCTAATATGGTATTCTCATCAGCTTATGTAATATGGTAAGTTTTTAATAGATTAAAAAAAAAACAGTGTAACTGACTTAACCAAGCACATAAATCTTTCTCATGAGAAAGCCAAGATAAGGACAGAGTTTTATGACTTGGAACTTGGGACTAAATAACAAATATCTCCCAAGTTTTTAAATTATCAAATAATGCATGAATCAGACAGATACCCAAACCTCACTGCTAAGCAGTTTAATAATAGCTAAAGTCTTGACAAGATTGAGACTACTGCTGCCTTCTCTCACTGTGGAGTGCAAGCCATAGTATTAGCCAAAACAGTGGAGCTGGGGCAGCAGAATCTTAATGATCTAGGCCACCATAAAATGGTGGGCTCAAAAATCAGTTAACAATGACACCTGGGGTTTGTTTTAAGGTTGCTCTCATTTCACTTTACTACCAAAGCAGCAATCAAGCAGTACAAAAGATATGCACTGGGATACATCCTCAGTTCTTGACAAGGTTATACATGAGGCTAAGTGGTCAACGCAGCAGCCATGTTGGTGAAATCAATCAGGTAGAGAGATGGCCAGTCCCCTGGGCTCACTGCCTGTTTCTCCACTGGCACATAAAGAAACCACATCAGCATGCTAGGTCCTACCTCTACTAGCATATAAGGCAATTCTGACCCTGCTACTATAGGTTCATTTATATTGGGTATTCAGATCAGCAGCATGCCTGGACATTACTAACCACTTAAGAACACACCACCTGGGCATCAACAATACATTACTTTACAGACCAATAAAAACATGGGATGGATGCATAGACTGATGAGAGGGAAGGAAGGAGGAAGGAAGGGAGGCAGGGAAAAGAAAAGAAAAGGAAAAAGAAAAAAAAGAACAGAAAAGAAAAGAGAAGAGAGAGGAGGGGAGGGGAGGGGAGGGGAGGAGAGGGGAGGGGAGGGAAGGCGAAGGGAAAATGAGAAGAAAAGGAAAGGAAAAAGAAATTAGACTGGGATACCTGTTGTGACTCTATTATTCCACATTATTTATTAAGTTCTATCTAATGTAGTGACTAGTAATGCTTTAAATATTGGAAAAGGAAGAAAAAGTATATTTCTAGATTATACAACTCTATCATTAGAAAACCCAAAAGACTAAGTAAAAAGTTATTATAACAATTATAAACATGTAGGAAGGTGAGCAGATATAAAATAGATGTACAAAAACCAAATTTTCCTTTATACTAACAATAACAAACTAAAATTAAATAGAAGAGAAAATAGTATCTGAGACTATAAGATGCAAGAAGTAAATTTAACCAGGAAGGTATAAAACTTAGGTGAAGAAAACTATAACATACTCTTGGACAGAAAACAAGAACTTACATGAACAGATGAGAAGCCTTATTAAAGAGCAAAATGAAATATAATGAATGTACTTTCTAATAAAATCCTTGATGAAAGATATATCTGGAAGAATAATATACAAGGATTTATGGGGGGAAAAAAAACATTCAAAAAGACTAGAGAGGAGACTTCCCCTACCACATGGCAAAACATACTGCAAAACTGCCATGATGATGTTAACACTGTTAGTACTATTATTAGCAGCTAATATGTCCTGAGAATTTACTATGTTCTAGGCACCCCCTAAGCACTTTACATGTAATTTAATTCCTACAATGACTATATGAGATCTGTATTTTTATTATCTCTACTTCAGAGATGAGGAAACTGAAATTCTGAGACTGACTACATTGGTCAAGGGAAGTATTACTGAATGGCTAATCTTTACCAAGCCTCTTCTAGGTGCTGGAAACATGGCACTGAAAAAGACAGATTAAGGCTCTTACATTCATAAAACTTATCTCCCAGTGTAAGGAGACAGATAAGTACAAGGAAACAAATAATTTGAGAGTGATAAAGATGCTGAAAAAATAAAGCTGGGTGACATGAAAAAAACAAAACTGTAAGGCAGAGCTACCTTTTATCAATGTCTAAGAAGCCATCTCTGAAAAAGAAAATTAAGTTGAACATCAAACTAAGAAGGGGGCAACCATGTAATAAAACCGGAAGAATACTACAGACAGGTAGAAGAGGAAAAGCCAAGAGCTGGGACCAAGTCAGAACGTTCAAGGAACAGAAAGAAGACCAATATGACTGGAGTGGCGGAAGCAAGCACAGGACAATAAATAGGTGTTTCCTACAGGAGGCACACACTCTGACCTGGCAATGCCACTGACAGGACTCTATCCCACAGCAATAATGGCATGTCAATGTAAAATTTTGTGGCAGTTTGTAAAAGAAAAATTACTGGAAAAACCTAAATGTTGGTCATTTGGGGAACAGTTGACTAGATTATCAACTTACATACACTACACAGTTAATGAGAAGAGTCAGGTGGTATATATAACGACCTAGAAAGATGTCATAGAGATACTACACGGAAACTGCCTGTAGATCAATATATATGACATAATTCCATTTTTCTTTACCAAGATTCATACACTATGGCATCAGGAATTTTAACTCCTATATCTGGTCCTGGAAAAATTCCACTTTGCTTCCCCTTGCTCCAAGCAAATGTCCTCTGCATGCTATGCTGCCACTCCTTTCTCTAATTCATTCCCTGCCATCACTTCAGCTCACCTCAGCCAATTGCTTGTTTATTTACCTGCAAACATGAGGAGCACTACAAAAATTTTAAGAGCACAGAGAACATCTTCTTATAACTAAAACAACAACAACAAAAGACTCTAAACAGTTTTGAAATGACTGGATCAGTTCTAATAATTTTTGAATAGTCAGGTGGCACCATAAACTTAATCTATTTAAAAAGCAGAAATCACACTATTATGAGCAACTAAATATTCAGTTGGCTATTACACTAGCAAATATGTAAATGAGTTATTCTTACCTCTACTTTTGTTCGATAGAGAATAAGTCGTTTAAGGCCACATAATTTGGCAATGTGGTTGAAAGCTTGAGGTGGCAGTTTGTCACAGGATGAGAGATTTAACTCCTGTAGATTTGGGCACATCTCTGAAATAATCTCCAAGCAAGTTTCATTTAGGAAGTGGCTGCAGGATAATTCAAGGCGCACTAATTCGGATCCACAAACCTTCAGAAACCTGTAAAAATAATGATCAACATTTAGGTTTTTCCTGTGAATTTTGTAGAACTACAAGTGTTTTTTTGCAAGTACTTTGGAATTATATCAGCTCTAAGCAGACACCTTCAAAAGAATGGATTTCTTTTAGGGAAAATGTAAAGCTTGCTTCACTCAAATACTCATTTACTACATATTGAAATAGGCATGGTTAAGCTAAAAGAAATCAACCTGAGAAGATAAAATGAACTCACATCACAAAAAGAGTCAGCTAAGTGGAAAACGAAGAAAGCAGAGCATGTGTTTCTCTAATGTGCATGAAATTCCCATCTAAGTTAGTAGGGCCAAAAACTAAAATGCAACACAAGTCTAAGCTCTGGGAAGACATTACCCCCTAAACAGTACCCATTCAATACTGGATAATTTACTTTGCATGTGGTACGCAAAGTGACAGCTTTAATTAAATGACCTCAAAGCAAATCACACTAGCCTCCTCTCAACTCAGTATATTTCTGGGCTGGCTTAACTGTACTGCTGTGATATGTTCCTTGTAACTGTTACTGTTTAGCAGTTAGACTGATGCTGAAATTACTACAAGATAGTCAACTGCAACCTCATATAAAATACAGAGAAATAATTCAATGTGGAGGACATAAAATTCCTTCTCAGAATAAAAATAACAATATTTGTCTTAGTTACACTGCAGATAGGAGAAAACAATTCTACCCAAAATCATCATCTGAAAAATAATCTAAAAGTAGAAGTGAGTCTAGGAGTATCTGAATCCATGAAACTATCAACTAAGCAAGCTGAACCTTAAACAAGTGCACCAACCACCCCTGTCCAGGTCTCTTGACATTCTCTTGCCCATCTGAGGGTCACATCAGTAACATACTTGTAGTTTATGGCGTGTCTTTTCCCTAAATGATTTAATTAGCTTACAAATACTCATACAAAATAAAATTAATTAAACCAATCACTTAATAAAGGAAGTAACAATGGACTTCTAAGTCCAAAGTTGGATTTTTGCCCTGTTGCCCTACTTTCTAACATATAACCTTGGAAAAGGCACTTACGCAAGGCTCAGCATTTCCTCGGCAGGAAAAAGCAGACTAGAATTATATAACAGTGCTCAACACACTATCTCATGGTTTTGAACATCAAACAATATGTGAAAACAGTTTCAAAAGTTCAAAGCACCCCACAAACACTAAAATAAAAGTTAAATCTTGGCCAACTCACATTAAAAGGAAAATTACAGTTGCTACAAGTTTATTTTAAATACTGCAAATAACTCTGTAGCCCGTACATCTTATTTACACTTGAACACCCATTTGTTCTTAATCCATTGCAAAATGTGTCTGCTCTCCCTAAATTCAGCCTTTCCTTTTCAAAGGCAAATTCAGTGGCCTTTCTTTTCAGTCTTTGTATTACTTGACTTCCTGTGGCATTTCAGACAACTGCCCACCTCTTCCTTAAAATCCTCTGACACCTCTCAAGCTACTCTCTCTCCTGGATTTCCTCCCACCCTCCTGACTACTGTTAACTCTGCTAGTTGTATAAACTAAATTGCAGTCTGCATCAAGCACATTCATTCATTCATTCGTTCATTCAACAAATATGGCCTGAGCTCCTATTATGCCCTAGCATTACTCTAGGCACTGGGGAGTTAGGAGTGGACTAAACAAAGTCTCTGCTCTCATGGAACTTATGTATATTTGGGTACTAGACAGACTATAAACAAATTAAGTGAGTAAAACAAACACTATATTAAAGAATGAAAAGTGCCAAGGAGGAAATAAAAGCAGGGAAAGGTGATAGGAAATATTGCCAAGGGTGGATAGCATAGTCAGAGAAGCCTCAATCAGAAGGTGAGTCAAGATGCAAAGGAAGTGAGGGGGTGAGTGAAGCAGGTATCTGGCAAAGGGAGGGGCAAGCAAAGACTCAGAGGCAGGGTAACACATCCAGTGAGGAAATGTAAGGAGGCTAATGCAGGAGGCACAAAGTTAGGGGGAGATGAGCAGCAGAGGTAAACGGCAGTTCATAAAGTGTGTCCTATAAACCCTTTGGCTTTTATTTTGAGGGAGACAGGATTCTCAATCATAGGAGGGATTTAAACAAAGGAGTGACACAACCTGCTTGCATTTTAACATGATCACTCTGATTTCTGTGGGGATGAAAAACAGAAGGAAATAGGGGTAAAACAGAGGGACCATCAGGACACTACTCAATATTCAGAGAAGGATGGTGCACTGGATACATGTGGTCGCACTGAATGTGGTTTTTGGTATTAAGATTCCAGATCTATTCCAAACGTGGACAATGTATGAGGTCTGCCCGGAAGGTATCCAGCCTTGTAACATGAGAGAGACATTTACTGAAGAAAAGACAAGATACAGGAAACATTGTGCATAGGAAGATGACGCCTCAGTCCCTTTCAATGTAGGCACCTTGGGACCTCACACAGTTCTCCCAATCGCCATCAGCTGCCCCATCGTATTTTCCTGAATCTCACTGACAGTCTGAAATCTCTTCCCTTTCAAGGGTGATTTTAATTTTGAGAAAAACCATAAGTTGCAAGGTGCCAAATCTGGGCTGTAGGGGGCTGAGTCACCTGGGTGATTTGATATTTCACCAAAAATCTCTGCATGAGATGTGATGCATGAGTGGGTATGTTGTCGCGATGAAGCTGCCAAACATCATTGGCCCAGCTGCAGCCTTCTGAATCAACCCAATAGCTTCTGTGGAGGAATGTGCAAGCTTAACGCAAAGTTTGATGCACATTCGTTGCTCTGCTCACTCAGTCATTCAGAATGCCACGGTCACACAGTACACGTGCTCACTCCATGATGTCTACCTCCCCCACTGACTAGTACAGTGAAGTTGCCATTGTTCATGCATGCACATTCCAGTCCACTCTCTTTGGTTGCCTGATTACACCAATGCCCCATAAACTGTTCTCATTATATTAACAATGGTTGAACTATTTCCAGACAGACCTCGTATACTAAATTAGGATATACCTTCTAAATACTGAACTGAACTCTGGCTCATCTATTTCTCAACAACTATCTATTCTTCTCTTAACCATAATTTCCTTACTGACTAATTTGTTTATATTGAGTTTTATGAGCTGCCTAAATCCTTTGGCAATTGAAACAGATTCTTGGTGTACCCAACACTTAGCACAATATCAGGCATGCAAAAACATTTGATGAGAGCTTGTTTCCAATTATGAAAATTCACTTGAAGAATTTAGCCCTGGCTGATGTGGCCCAGTTGACTGAGTGCCAGCCTGTGAACCAAAAGGTCACTGGTTCGATTCTCAGTCAGGGCACATGCCTGGGTTGCAGGCCAGGTCCACAGTTGGGGGCATGCGGGAGGCAACCACACACTGATTTTCTCTCTCTCCTTCTCTTCCCTCCTCTCTGAAAATAAATAAATAAAATATTTAAAATAAAATAAAAGAATTTAAATTTCCTCTATTCTGGAACAAAGTTCAACAGACTCATAATATTTTTCCCTTATAGGGTAAACTATTCCCAAGGAGTATGACAAAATTAACATTTTTACCTTACTTTGAGTACACATAGTAACTGGGGGTAGTTCTTCATTATTTATAAGCTAGTAACCTAGAAATAACTGGACATAAAGTTTCAGATAACTAAAAATACCCTATTTTGATTTGATCTGAAATTAGCTGTATATCACAGAAGTTAAATGAGTATATTAACTCTCTTAAAATGTGTAAGCATCCTATCTCTTAAAGATCTTCATTATTTGGCAAAGCACTTTGTTCTACAATTCTTTTTCAGACTGGACTTGGGATACATTCCTTTTAACATTCCTTTTCTCCTCACTCTCATTACTGAACTTCTCCCCTCAAAAGAGTTTATGAGATCGACATCAAGCCAATCACCAGCAAGCCAACTGCTAACAGACTAGAAAGTTTCCCAAATTGATTTAATGATGACAGAATTTGAAAGCACAATAAAGATAATGATCATGCCTGTACTGCCTCGGAGCAGATTATTTGATCAATATTCCTATGTCTCTCTTCCTAAACTTACAAGAGCAACATTACCTTTTTTTTCATAACACGTCCATTCCAACAAGTCAGAAGTAACAGCAGACCCAATTAGCTGAATACGACTCTTGTCTTCTTAATGCTGCTCATGTCACTTTTATTTTAATGCATAATTACATAATGCTTTTGTCTTGATCATGTATTTATTCATCGCAATTGTGTTACTGGTATTCCTTATTTCCTACAGCCTATTCAATCCATGTTATGAATTCTCATAAAGTATTTCTTGATATGGAAGGTATTATGAGAAGACCTAAGTTCAGACAAACAATCCCGAACTAGGTCTCCTGCTATGAGAAAGGGGGTCTCTGGGGAGACAAATAAATTGCTTATCCTTATGAGGTGAATTAATTTGTCCAGAGTAATATAAGTACATAAGTAGTAATTTACTAAATGGTAACTTGAACCCTAAAATAATTAACATCACATGAACAAATGATTTAATCTGAGTTTACTCATCACAAAATAAAAGGCACTATAATACTCACAATCTGCCTGATGCATAGAGGTAAGGGGAGAACTTGATATAAGTAAATATCCATC
Source organism: Mormoops blainvillei (assembly GCA_004026545.1). Taxonomy (NCBI): domain Eukaryota; kingdom Metazoa; phylum Chordata; class Mammalia; order Chiroptera; family Mormoopidae; genus Mormoops; species Mormoops blainvillei. Next base: position 112,783 of record PVJD01000190.1, on the reverse strand, counting down.
GCTCTGATTCATAATCTTATGTTTTGTTGACTGAATCTGAATTTTATAAAACAGCATATTTAAGATGATTTTTTATCTCAAATAACTTGGAATTTTATTTATTACATCTGGTCCAAAATAAAACCATTAAAAACAAAACTTCCTGCTTAACTCTGCATGGTGCTATCCAGCAGTTGTAGGAGGAAGTCTATAAATGTCTCTAAAATCTTTAGGTACTGACAATCTAAAAGAGACAACTATATGAAGTACAGGAAAGCAATTGAATATATTAATTTATGAATACACAATAAGCTCTTTATCCCATAAAACTGTAACACTGTGTCAAAATACCTAATAAAGTTCTTGAATCTAGAAAGCATCCAGGAATATTTTCTGAAGGAAACAAGCAGAGGTTTTAAGGGTAAAAAAATCTCTACATAACTAAGGTGAAGATGAAGGTGATTAGCTTGGGTAACTATCTAAAGAAAAACAGTAGTGGAAAAATAAACCTAAGGCTTTTTGCGCATCAGAATGATATGATTAAGGAATAGTCAAGACTTCAGGGAACTCTATTATGAAAGAAAAATGGAATTATAATAGATGTGATTTTAATGAGTAATAATATGCATGAACAGTATTTGACGTTGCAAATCACAAATGTGTTGATAGAATAGGATTTTAATAACTGATTAAAAATTTTAAATTCTTGTTATTCCAATTTAACCTATCTCCTTGCTATTTTTAATAATATAAACTCCTTAAAAATTCTTTAAAATCCAGTTAAACAGTTCCAACTTGTGAGAATAAGGTTTTTAGGCAGCAAAAACAAACTGCATCAAACTTTTCCTAAAGACTTGCTCAAAAAGTAGCTCATCATCATTGGTCTCTTGTTTAAAACTGTACTTTTTTTCTTTAAAGTATTATAAATAAGTCTTCTTCACAGTAATGAGCACAAATAGACCATACTTATTCATAGATTATTCATTAATAATCAAGCCATGAATATTTATTGTTTATTCTGGGAAAGCTGCCTACAAGCCATAATGACTGTCAATTCAGCAGTCATGTCAGGGGCCAACAGCAATCAGGGGGCAAAACTCCATTATCTCCGACCCCCCAAAAAAGATTCTTTCCTTGTTATTTAAACTTTTTCTTTTCTTAATGGGAACAATGGCTATGCTTAAAGAAATGCTATCAAGATTTATGGTTCTACTGGGTTAAAGCTATAGTAAAATATTAAAAACTTAAATTTATGTATGTGTACTTCTGTGATTATTCAAACAGTCCCACAGCAACTAACATGGCTGAATGAAAATGAAACAGGAATTGCTGGTGAGACAGTAGATTGGAGTTTTAACCTTGCAAAAGAAGATCTTTATTCATTATGAGTCTAGAATATAAAAAATAGCATTGCTAAGTTTACTTCTTACAACTTATGTTTCTGCTCATGCACCAGAATGAGTTACAGAGTGTTAAAATATTGATTTAATATCACCTTTACATTTTACTCATTATATCATTATTATAGGTAATAGGTTGCCAAAGAAGCTGGACTTCAGCCATTCACTATCAATGCTTCCTTTAATGTCAATACTCATTCCCGCCTGTCATGTTTTTAATAAAAATGTAAGAAAGGTGTATTTATATGTTTATCTTTATCTTTTCTGTAGCCCGAAGGCAGAAACTATGTTAAATATCTCTTTACCTGGTCAACAACACTTATTAAAATGCCTTTACACATAAAGGGTTGAAAACAAACAATAAATTCCTAATAGTGGGAAAGAGCTATGAGGATAATCAAAATACTGGAAAGGTCCTTACAATGTAAAATAATGCTTACTGACACCAACTGTTCTATTTGCTCTCAGTTTGTCTTAGTTTATAATCCATACTGTATGCTCTAAATACCCACAGTCATCATTAGCTTCAGTTCTTCTTGATCCCATTAGCAGAGAGGAAAATTTGTGAATAAAGTCTCTGTTTGGGCAAGGGGAAGTCAAAAGAAGTAAACCCTGCTCCACTAGATAGTTGTCATGTGTCCAGCAATTTTTAAAAAGTCACCAAAATCACAATGCTAAAAGAAATGTCTTATTTTTCTACTACAGATATCTTCTCTTAAGCAAACTTACATAATGAAAAGGAATTTTGTTTACATAGCATATTATAAAATCTTTAGACTCTCTGACCAACCATACCATAATGCTTTATTGAAGGACCCCTTCCACTCACTTCATTTCTGGCAGAAAAGAAAGACAGTGCATCCATGGTTTCATCATGTGCTATAAGCCATTCCCTGCTTGTGTGTGTTTTTTTTACTTTATTGCATAAACTACCAGTATTAGCATTTTGAACACATTTTTACTACTTTAAATGCTATTATTTCATCTGAATCTAGTGCTATCAAATATTTGCTTTATTTTCTGGAATTGCATATTTATTTTTATAATGCAAGTTGAGGGGAAACAAGGCTCAATATACAAATTTCTAATTCATAAACCACTGTTCAAGAATGTAGCCACTATGGATGTGTGTAGGGAGAGCTGAAGTTCATTCTTAACTCCTAAAAACGGGATAGAAGATTATTCATTAATCAAAAATAATAGGTAATTTTCCCAAAGTTTCTACTCTTTCATTATTTAACTTAACAAAATGATAGGGGTAGATTGTAGCATACACTGAGAATAACCATCATCAAGGTTAAGAGAAAAACATCTGTTTGTGTCATAAGAAAAATTACTACAGCATTACTAAATGAATATGCACTGGTGCAAGCTTTCCCATGTTTAACAGGTGACATTTAATAGTAAGGGAACTAAATGCTTAAATAGAAAGGAGCAGAAACACCTGGGCAGGTCTGCAAGCGTGGTCGCCTGTTTAGCATGCAATTGCATTTTCAACATAATTAGTTTAAATGTGCTTCTAAATTTGGGTGATGTATTGCATATGTAATTAAGATTTAATTAAAAATGCTCTATAATAAATTGTTTTCCATTTCTGGCAAATCACATTAGAGAGGTAGATTTTGATTTGAAAATAGTTTTTTAAATGTGTTAATCATCTGTGCGGAAAATACGAGAAAGAAAAAAGGAGCTCTGTTGAAAGTTACTTGGGATTTTAAAAATATGAGGTAAAGGACATATAGTTTCCCTTCATATTATCATGAAGTTTAACTCAAGAGGATGGTGAAACTCATCCCCTTATAAGCCGAAGCCTTCTGAACAGGATGATACACAAAATGTATTTCTTCTTTATTTCTGTAAAAAGTACATGGTATATGATTTCAAATTTTATTATGGAAACCACTACAAAATAAGTACAGCCTGCTGGTGAAATAACCTCAACAAGCTTGGTACTAACCTGCTAAATCCCGCGACGGAGATGAAGCCCCTATTGCCAGTCCAAGATAAATTAAGCCACTGGACAAGAGTGCAGCGAGTCTGTAGAAACTCCAGTGAGGTGTCATTTAGTTTTGCCCAGTAAGGTTGCAGATTGAGATGGATGTACTGGAGAGGATCATAGCAATGCTGATTCAGCAGTTTGCAAGTCTGTGCTAATCTACACAGGTCTGGTAGTGTAAGATGATTCAGAATCAGTTGAATGAGCTACATAAAACAGAGAAACCAAGATCATCAAGGCTGAAAAACAGAACACTATTGTATATTTTATAACACCCTTTTCATATATGAAGAAGAAAATCAACATTCAACCAAATTATCCAAAACAGAAGAAACCATACTTACTTAAGGCTCTATTACACTTCAAAATTACTCAAAGTATACTCTGCTCATGTTGACTAATTTTTTGTAGTGCAGATATATTTTAGTAATCTCTTGAATAATACAATTTTTCACAGATTCAATATTTACTACCCCATCACTGGTGATAGAAAAGAGTCCCCACTTTCAAAGTTCTCAGAGTCCAGGGGGACTGGTGAATACAATGACATGTTTTAATAGCCCTAATAGAAAGAAGCACAAACTGCTACTAAAACCTAACATAAGACATGGACCTAACAGCAGGGTGAAAGGGACTTGTATCAGGAAGTTCAGCTTTAAAGGACCTGTGCACCCCAATGTTCATAGCAGCACAGTTTACAATAGCCAAGAACTGGAAGCAACCTAAGTGCCCAACAATAAATGAGTGGATCAAAAAACTATGGTACATTTACACAATGGAATACTACACAGCAGAAAGGAAAAAGGAGCTACTACCCTTCGCGACAGCATGGATGGAACTAGAGAGCATTAAGTTAAGTGAAATAAGCCAGGCGATGAAAGACAGATACCCTATAATCTCACCTATAAGTGGAACCTAATCAACAAAATAAACAAGCAAGCGAAATATAACCAGCAACATTGAAATAAAAAATAAAACTGACAGTAACCACAGGAGAGGAGGGTGGGGGAGTTACAGGGGAAAGGGAGGGGAAGGGTCATCATGGACCATGCATAAAGGACCCATTGACAAAGCCAAAAGGGGGAACGATTGAGGGTGAGTGGGGCTGGAGAAAGTGGTGGCAGGAAAATGTTGACGGGGGAAAAAAAAAAGGCTGGGGGAGGCTAAGAATAGTATAGGAAATTAAGAAGCCAAAGAACTGATATGTACAACCTATAGACATGAAGTAAGAGGTGTGGGGATGATGGGATGGGGTGTAGGGCGGAGGGGATAAAGGGGGGAAAAATGGGACAACTGTAATAGCATACTCAATAAAATATACCAAAAAAAAAAAAAAAAGGAGGGGGGTGAGAGGCAAACTAGGTGAAAGGAACGACAGGTTACAGAAAGCCTCACAAAGAAGCTGGGATTTGTTCTGAAAGCACTGAGGAGCCTTGAAGGAATTCAAGCTTCAGAGTGACACGGTCAGATTTGTTTTGGAAAGATTATTGTAGGGGGTCCTCCCGGAGACAGGGAGGCAGGAAGGGAAGGCCGCCGGGGTGCCACTGCAGAATTCCAGGACAGAGAAAACAGGAGCCAACTTCAGGAAGCTCAGGAAGCTAGCAGCAATGATGGAGTGGCAGGCAGACACAAGAGGACAAAAAGAGAGAAATCAAAAAGATTTTCATCTCTAATTAAAACAGTTTCCTTGAGCTAGCCCAAAATTTGTTTTTTTTCTTAAGGGTGAACAGTTGGGGACTTCTAAACTAATATTCAAAGAACTACTGCTAAATACCATATTCTGAATCAAGCAACAAAGGAAAAAAAAAGATCAAATATTTGCTAAATGGTAAAAATCGTTAGATGAGAGAGAAGACTGAGGCATGTTTTTGTTTTTGTTTTGTTTTTTTACTTAATGTAGCATATTTATCCATCTACACTTTCTTTTTGGCAAATATGCCCTTTAACATAAATGTTCTTTTTCAATTTATTTAATTCAGATCAGAATTTTGCTGTTTTAGGCTAAAATATTACAAAATAAAGAGTGATAACATAATATTTAAAATAAGTTTAAAGAGTATATACAAAACCTTAGCATTGCTCATGAATTATTTATTGATTATGGTAAAGCTTAGGGTGCTTTTGCTACTTATTTTTAACATTTGAACTGGGTTTTCAAAAAAATAAGATTAAGGATGTGTGCACGCACACATGTTGTGTGTGTGTGTGTTATAAAAACAGGGAAATGTAAGAAAATTAAAAATTAATCTAAAATGTCATTGTCATCATTCAGATAACATATAAACTATTGACATGTAAAATATTACACAAAACAACAAAAGAAAATTCAGGTAAAACATTAGAAAACCCAAACACTGAGAAATGTAGAAAATAAAAAGTTTCTAACAACCCCTCTCCCCATTAGTGAGCACTGTTAACACTGTCTCTGATCTCTTCCGGATAAATATGTATGAAATTCTATTCTTGGATTTACACTGAAATACTATATACACTGTTCTGCAGCTCGCTTTTCTCGTTTAATGATACGTCCTGTAGATACTTTTAAAACTGCACATACAAATCCAACCCATTCCATTTTCTACATGTGACATACTAATTTAACTCATTTATCATTAATATACTCCCTGTTTTTATCCTCATTGCAAATATTACTTCAATATTATTGTGTATATGTATATCTTGGCAAATTTTACAAAATACCCTAGGGTAAATTTCATGCATTTTAAAGTATGATGTAAGCAAAAAATTGTCCTTCAGAGTGTTTGAATCAATTTACCACAAACAGTGTATAAAAGTAATCAAATCACATATCCTAGAGAGCAGCGGTATCGATATTTTAATTTTTACCATTCTGAAAAGCACAAAAAGTAAAAAAAAACAGTTTGGCACTGTTTGTTGTGTTGTTTTATGTAGGTAAAAAAGGCAGCTCCTTTTTAAAAAACTACAGAAATCTAACCCCTTGATAATGTTTCCTTCTTTCCCATTGGTTTGTCTCTGGACCCTCTTCTGTTCCATTTATTTATTCATTATTTCTCCCATATCAATAGCTCTCTGGGTCAAATAAGTTTATAGGTACCATAGTTATTTTACGGTAAGTGAAATAAGCCAGTCAGAGAAAGACAAATACCATATGATTTCACTCATATGTGGAATCTAATGAACAAACACAAGTAAACAAGCAAAACTGAGACAGACTCATAGAGAGCAGGACGACAGCTGGCAGGGAGGTTAGGAGGTGGAAGGATTGAGCAAAAAGGAAAGAGGACTCATGGACAACAGTGTGGTGACTGCTGAGGAAGGGGAGGTATAAGGGGACTAAATGGTAATGGAAAAAAATACAATCAAGATTAAATCTTTTAAAATTAATACAAATCCAAGAATTCAAAAACAAAAAATTTTATTACCAAATAAATAATAAAAACATATCCCTTGACATATTTAAATGTGTTTTTTTTCCCTTGAAATAATGTGCATTACCTTTAAATAATTTGGGTATAAATTTTTTTTTTTAAGTTTCTCTTTTTACTCACTGTGAGATCATTCGGTGTTTTGCAGCCTTAACTCTTCATGCATGATAATCTGCTTTCATCATGGCTACTTAATTTCCTCCAGAACTACTGATTCTATCTCCTGGTTTCTTCTACATGATCTTGTTGTATTGATTAAACCCTTTACATGTTTTAGAAGCTTTCCCTCTCTACTGCCTCCTTCCCTTCAGCATGTAAACATGCTTAAATCTTTCTGAACCTGCATCACAAACAGAAACTTTCCCACTCTGCTGCATCTTCCACCACACCACTCCCTTGTCACTTGAAAAGGCTCACTTTAAAAGGCTGTTAGAAGAGATACACCCATGATAACTTCATACACTCCCTCCCCTCCTTCTGACATGCCCTTTTTTGAGTGCAACACAAAGGAGTGGAGTGTTAGTCAGCACGCCAGTATTATTCATTATTGGTAGACAGTCAACCACGTTACAGTCTATAATTAAAGTATATTATCAGAATTATTTTTCTGCTTATACTCAGAGATGTACGCCCTTTTTGTCTCTGCTTCTTCCCAACTCCTTGATGCCTTAACCAAAAACGGTAAGGTTTTCTCATCTTTCATCCGATGGTCATGGTTCCATTGAACCGTTAATAGTAAAGGATTATCAAAGACCTCTCAAAGACCAAACAGTGGGTACTATAGCGTACTCTCTGCAGCAACGCGGCTAACTACATCCTTTTTATGCTTTCTATACTTTAGCTTCCTACCACTTTGCTTTTAAAACTATCTCATATTTGTCCTAAGTGTCTTTTATGACTTGTTTTCCTCTGTGCGATTCTTAGATGTTAGTATTCCCAAGATTCTATTCTTGGTCCTTTATTCGCACTTCACAGTTTCAATGGTCAATTTCATCTACCATGGTGTCCCTCCCCTCTCTGGAGTAGACTCTCTCAAATGTAAAATCAGACCTTCCTCCTGAGTTTCAAACTCGGGTAGCAACTGCCTACTGTCCTCAATCAGACAAGTCTGCTTTGATGAATCACAGGCACCTCAAAGTCAACGTGCCCTTCCCAGCTTCACCCACTGTTTTATGATAATGGCATGTCCGTCCACTGAGTCATTTCAACCAGAAATTTAAAGTCCCTCTGATGTTCTGTTTCACCTCCACATTCACTAGTTACCTTTGATTTCTACCTTCTGCATCTCTGGAGTAGTTCTCCCACTCACCTCCTTTCCAAAACTTACAATACCCAGGGCTTCATCATTTCTTGCTCTAATTACTGCAGCAGCTCCCTAACTGGTTTCCCTGCCTCCCATCTGATCTCCTTTTGGTCTATTCTTCATTTACCAACAGAGTAATCTAAAACAGAAATCTCTTTTTTGTTATTCCCTTTTTTAAATAAATAAAAACTTCAGGGTTCCCCTACATACCAAAGACAAAGTTTACGTGATGCCAAACATCTGGGCAATTTTCTAATTGTGGGCCAAAGCATATGCAAAAATGCCTGCACATTATGGACAATTCCTGGAATGCTAGCTACTATTCCCTACTTTCTCACTTAAAAAAAGCCTCGGAGGAGTACAAAAGAACACAAGAAAATGAGTATGAAATTATTATAGGTATAATCCTGGTCTGCTCTAATTCTTTTTACCAAAAGTGAATTACTTATAATATCTGAAGTATGTATGACTTTCCCAACTGACTTTGCTGTGTACTAGAGAAACACAGCACCCTGAGGACACTGGTTGAAGGGATAAAATGAAAACCTCTTGGTAAAACCCGCAGAGCCCTCTGTGATACGGCGGAGCAGGCTGTGCACTGCCATGGCTAGGATGTTCCAGTCAATCATCTACATAAATAGAGTTCTGTGGAGTTCTGCACAGAGGCAGCCCTGAACCTGAATCCAGTTTCATCTCTTGCAGCTTCTGCTATCATATCCTGTTTCAGCCATACTGAAATGCTGCAGCTCCAAACAGGTCACAAAGTTTCACTTCTTACCTCTGCACATTCTCTTCCCTCTCCTTGAATTTCCTCTGTTGTTCATTTAAATATTATGTTTCAAGCATTTTGTCAGGTCTGAATGAAATTCAATAAGCTGTTTAAAGTATATTTGCTGATTTTAAATTTCTATTTTGTAGTTTTAGGAAATGGGCAAGAATCAAGGAAGTGATTTGTTTCCTCCAGATGAACTGCTGTCTCCTGGGAGCCCTGGGGAACAACTGTCACTATCCCATGCTCCTCTCTTTCCCCAACTCAACTCTTCCTTCATCTTTCCTCTCTCCTCCCACTAAGGGCCAGAGGGTCTCTGTCTGCTCTGGGAGGCTTCCTTTCCATAACATAAAACTTGACCGAGAAAGCCTGGGATGGATCCTGATCCCATGGCTTATTGGCTGAATTATCTTGGATCCTTTAATTCATTTTTATGTGGCAACTTTAGCTACTCCACAGAATGTACCATAGCCATTTTAGCTGTAAAATGTTGTACTGGCATTATAGTTACTAATAAGCATTGGAGAGGCTATCTGATTGTTCCATGCAAGTTAAGCTACTTGTGTTATTATGATGAAAACTGAAATAACCACCAATTTGGAAGGAATACGGTCTGAATTGGTTAAAACTTGAGGTTTTAAATTTTCCTTTAAAGTTTCTGATTATATTATGTTCTTAAAAGATTTTATTTATTTTTAGAGAGAGGGTAAGGGAGGGAGGAAGGGAGGGAGAGAAATATCGATGTGCAAGAGATACATCAAGTTGATCGGTTGCTCTTGCACGCCCCCAACAGGGGACCCAGCCAGCAACCCAGGCATGTGCCCTGACTGGGAATCAAACTGGCAGCCCTGCGGTTCTCAAGCTGGCACTCAACCCAATGAACCACAAGAGCCAGGGTGATTATATTGCTTTCAACCACACACAGTATTTCTCAGTAGGGGACAAAAATGCCAGGCCCCACCTCCATCCCCAGAGGGTATGCTACTGGTATCTGATGCCTGGGAGCCAGGGATGCTAAATATATGCAGAAATGCCCATACAGAGACACACTGAAAACAAGACTTTAGGTGAAGGCACTCTGTGTCTGCCTGGACCAAAAATTAGAGCTAGTTCGGAGAATAAGAATAGAGTTGGTATAGAAAAATACCAACTGTGGTATTAAAGAAACTGTGAACTATTAAACAGAAAAAGCATTCCTCTCTCAATGTTATTAATCCTCTTATTTTTAATAGTAAATCATCTTTAAACTAGCATAAAGTTAAGCATATATTGACCACATTTACATTGTAATTATGAATTAAAGTACAATTTATTACTGGTTTATGTATTTCTGTTATTGTTAATCAGTGATATAAAAACATATATTTAGTAGTTTACCCAAAATTATTAAAGTCAATCCAAAACCAAAGTGGTGAAATTATTCAACATAATTTTGTCGTTTTTCCAGAATCAAAATATGTAATACACCAGGTTATGTACGCCTTACCAATGCTTCTATTTCTTTGATATCTAGCAAAACAAATATTAATACCTAACCTTTTAAAAATTAAGAGTGTTATATCCAATATTGCTACTGAATATATTTGGCTTACCTCATAAGGTAGTTTGTCAAAATATCCATTATTTGGCCCTGCCCTGAGGGCAGTGCTAAGCTTTTTGTTAAGACTGTCCATTCCACAACCATCCTTTTCTTCATAGTCATCTTCTTCTATATCATTCATGTCAATAAGTGAAGTCTTGAGAGAAAGCACTGGCTTGTCCTTCATACCATGTAACACAACTGCATCTAATTCAGTGTAATAATCCAGAAGAGAACTATTTACTTCCAGCCGTATAAGATTTGTGGGAAAATTTATCTGCTTAATACAAGGTTTAAACTGGCGAGCCTGGGAAGCATTCACCTTCGTAGGTCTCTCTGACCAAAGAATCTCCCATCTGCTAAAGAAAGAAATTCCCTATAATACAGTTTAGGCTGAGTTTTACTGTTACATTAAGGCTATGGCCCCATGCCCAATATGTTACAGTGTGAAGCAAAGACATTAAATAAGGTGAAGAGAACCAAACACAAGTACTGTTTCCAAAACATGAAAAAGTTAACTAAAGAACTAAGTTAACAGACCTTATTGTAATACTTAAATATTTTTACTACTTACATTACTTTTACAACTTCCAAGAAAGTCCTTTCTAGCAGATTTCACGTGAAAAACTGGAATAGTAGTTGGAGGTATATGAAGGACAATGCTCATTTTATTTTATTTTTTTAAAAGCAAACCCAAACTAAGAATTAAGCCCACGGGACAAAGCTCCGCTGTGTGCATGTCTTCAACCAACTGAAAACTACACTGATCATCTTGCTTCACAAAGGTCTCCTTTTCCAGCTTTTCCACTGCTGTTATTAATGTCATACAAAATCAAAATTTTATTATCTTTGATTTTTTTAATCTACTCATTGTTTTTTCAAAATCTTCATGAAATTGTCTCTTACATATGCCCTTCTTCTAAATTTCCATTACTGTCATCTTTTAGTCACCCTTGTACCCTCCGTACCTAACAAATATCTAACACGTAATAGGTGAATAACATTTTCTCCTATTCCTCCAAGATGAACTCCTCCTTTGCAGTCCAATTAGACATTACTTTCCAGAAAATAAACTTCTTTCCCCTTTGTGTCTTTGCTCATGTTGTCTCTCCCTATTGAAATACCCAACCTATAGATTATCCTGCTCTTCAAGGCCCAACTCATATTGTTTCTTAATATGGCCTCTAATATTGTTTCTTAATATGTCAGAGAAAATTAGAAAAACATAACAAAATGCTCCAACAGATACTTTTTCCTCTATTTCTTATTTAGGTACTTTAGGTAGCAGAATTTTTTTAACCAAGATTTTATGTCTAAGACTAAGAATATTTTTAAGTCTCTCAATATATGTAACAAAGTATTTTGCCAATAGTATACAAAAATGACGACTGAAATAATTATTTATTTTTTAAAATAATCTCTAATTTCATAGTGAGCCATATCTCTGTCTGACCTAACTTATAATTCACTGATTACAAAGAACACTTAAAATGTTTTATACACTTATTAATTATATGAGGATTTTCCCCTCCAATATATTACCAATACATTTCCTTGGTCAAGTGACCTATTGAGATCTAAGTAAAAACTGATTATGGCAAGTGTTCAGGAAACTGAAATAGACAAAAGAATGTGAAACTGAGGGGAGAAATCTGGGCCCAGATTACAGATGTCATCAACATACAGGTATCCTGATGGTCTTTAGGCCAAGATGGGAGCAAGAAGGGCATATGGCACCAATATCAGGAGAATGGAGAAGGGAAGTTTGGTGATTTCCCCTTTTAGGGATAAAAGCATACGGTAGAAGTCCAATGGGGGTTTTAGTATACATGTCACTAATGATAACAGTAGGAACTTTTGCAGTTTTTAGAATCTTTATAATTACCCCACATTTGCTAGTGTCACTGATTCCCTACTGAAAATTAGGAATAAAACCAATCAAACATGAGAAACTGTAAGCATTCGTATTCAAGACAACATGAAAGTAGGAATAGAGACTGGTCCCACTCTAAAACCAAGCTTGGGAGGCAAGGCGGGGGAAGAAATCTAAGGACTAGAGTAGGTTGTGGTAGGTTTAAAAAGAAAAGGAAAGCAGACTGGGCATCTTCCTCTTCCTGTGACAAAGCAGAAAAGCAAATGTGGAATGCCAGTCTACCCTTAAAAGTGCTCCTAAAGCTTAGCTACAAAAATCTTGAGGGTTCTTAACAATGGAATTGATTTGAACGCTCTAATGTAAATCCATGCAGCTAAACAGAGCTAACCATATAGGTACAAGGGAACAGAAGTATTAAACATTTAAAGCCCTGTTGGTAGGAAAATACATTTCTAATTCTGAACAATATAGTTCCAAGGACCATGAGGTAAATGGTGGAGTGCATGAAAAAATTCAAACTTTGGTTTTACTCATCCTTTTCTTGCTACTGCAAAATGACATCAGATGATGCTGGAGGAACAATTCATGTCCAAGAAACAAGGACCACTCAGGACTCTGAAATAACTGCCTACGCTGGTTCACAGCACATGTGGGCTAAACCAGCCTATTTTTCAGCTACAATGAGGCTTTTTATGAGGCTTAACAGAAACACTGAAAATGTAATATAGAAATCACCTCTGCCAGTTCCTCTGCAATAAATAAATACATGAACATGTTCCCATGTATAGCTTGATTTGCAGTATAATGTAAATTACATTATAGAATCACAAATATAAGTTTAAAGAAAAGCACTGATTAGAGCAGAAACATGCTATTTTCATAATGTATTAATCAAAATAGTCATGGGGATGTAAAGCACAGCACAAGGAATATAGTCAATAATATTGTAATAACGATGTATGATGCCAGGTGGGTATTAGCAATATCAGGGGAAAACTTTGTAAAGTATCTGACTGTCAATCCGCTATGCTGTACACCTGAAACCAATACAAAATAATATGGAATGTAAACTGTAATTGAAAAATAAAATTTAAATTAAAATTAACGTATTAGTCCTGTCTATCTACCTTGTAGAATAGACAAGGTTAAACTGATGCTTTATTTTTATTTTTTTAATATTTTAAAAATTGATTAGAGGGTATTTGAATCAAAGTGAATTTCTGTTTAAAATTCCAAGATAGAACTAGATTTCAAAGTTAGAAAAAAAAAGAAGGTGTCTATTTTAGCAAACAAGAATATGAGAATATCTTTTTATTCTGGAAAATGAAAGCCAGAATATTAAAAACTAGTTAGTGAAAAAAAGCAAACAAATGTAAACAAATGTGCATATGTACACACACAGCTTTTCTATGAGAAAGCACCAACTTTTTAAATCCTCTAGACCCAAGGCAATGTTGATGTGATTAAACTGCTTGAAGCCATGGCCTTTGTAGCCTGTACATTTACGTTCTATATATGCTCACACACAGTATTTATCTACTGGACAAATCTGCCCAACTCTAATGTTCTATGTAAGTATTTTAAATCTACAGTATCACATGAGCAAAACTGAGCTTGTAATCCCTTTCTGGCTCTGTTTCAGTCTACATTCAGAGCACTTAATTCTGGGATGGTAACCAATAGGACTCCCTCCACCAGCACACTTATTTCTCCTCGTTTTGATTGTACTACATGCCTACTATGTGTCTGGTGGCTGTAAACAAAGCAACAAGCCACTCTGTGCAACTGCTGACCTGCTGTTACCCCAGTGAGAGAGTCTAGGGCTCACTGAAAGTAGCAGGTAGGTTAAGAGAGGGAGAGAGATGTTAATCAATGGAAACCCAAGAAAGCAAATTTTCTAGTGTATTCAGGTTAGAAGCCACGCACATAAGGGCATAAAGCTTCCCTATAACCAAAATTTCTCCTGGTTAATAACCATATCTAGTAGCCAGCACAAAGAAAGTTCTCCTACCAGCACTCTTCTATTTCACCTCATGAAAGGGAAGGGATAGAACAGGAAAGCAACAAAAATAAAGGAAAAGTATTCTGATGGCTGTACCTACTACTTCCCTGTCTCCCAGCCCGTCTCTAATTGGAACTAACACACTGGCACCTGCTTCAACAAAAATCAACCAGTAAAGGGTCTGGTCAATTCTGACTTAAATGGCCAAACTAGTTCCAAGGGTTCTATGAAATCCCAAAGTCTGGAAACCGCTACTCTAGATCTTAAGAATAGCACTCCCGTGCTAGTAGCCCTTCGGTAGTTTGTTTTCTACACTCTTGGCCTTTTAGTTCTTCAAACACCAAGATCTCAGCTCACAATTTCATCTTTGCAGCATGTGCTCTACCTTTCCTATTCAAACTAAAACCTCCCTCAACCCTCAGGTCTCAAAGTCACCTCCTCAGGGAAAACTTCTCTGAGCCCCATAAGTTAGGTTCTTCCCTCCACCAACACAGGTTCCCTATAACCTCACAGTCATCTTCCAGGTTGGTCTGGAAACTTGAAGAACACAAGCCATGTCTGTCTGACTCTCTGCTTTGTTCCCAGCATGAACTGGCAGAAAAATCAATGTTTCTGACTATCCAAAGAAATTCACCAAAATGTTAACAGTTACTGAATCTGAGTAGAAGAACTGTGAAGTTTTTTCCTCTGTATTTTTTTTGTATTTCCTAATAAGGTTTTTAAACACTGAAATATCTATTGATTTCATAATCAGTAAAATTGTAAACGGTCCTTTTCTATTCTGCAATAATAAATGTTGGCTAGATTCTTTCTCTCCTAAAATATAACGGTATTTTCTATAGAATAAATCTAAAAATCAATTAAGCATATTAGAGATCACTGTAAATAAAGTTGTCACTTTAGTCACAATCATGCACTAGAGCTCTCAGCTAGGAACCCAAGAGCATAACTTATACTCAAAATCAGTTATGCACACAGTAAGTTTTAAATTACAGGAAAAACATTACATGTTTCATAGATTTTGTCCACAAATTTGTTCAGCATTTAAAGAAGAAAGTGGATAACTCTGTAGGAAAGAAGCAAAGAATGACAGAGTCTAATAAATCAATTCTAAGAAAGGATCCCAAAGTACTTTTTTTCCCTCTCAGAAAAAAAATCTATATATTAAAAGATGCTGGTTTTCCATGTTTAAAATAGTCTGATTTATTAATAACATTGTTCACAATGAATTATCAAGGTAGTTTGGAAAAAAATAAAGATTCCACCAGCAGTCTCCAGCCTGAGTTAAGCTCTGTATTTGTTTCCTGGTACGCTGGAAGGTGTTCCATAGAGTTGAGGGAGCTGGGGCTCTAGAGAAGCAGTATGTCAGGTGGCAGCTGACCGCTGCCCCACTGCTCCTCCACCAGCAGCTGGGGTCCTACAGGTTAGCAGGTGCCAACAAACTGCTCTGGGACCAGAATAAATTCGGAAGGGCAGGGGTTTTTGTCTATTTTGTTCATTGTTCACTGTTGTATCCCCAATACCTAGAACAATGTTTAGCACATGGTCGACACACAAATATTTGATGAATAAATTAATAGTGCTATAAAGATCTAAAAAGTAATAATAAGTAACAGAAAATGGGCAAATAATATGATCAGATAGCTGAAGGAGAAGGAAATATCAATGGCTTTTAAACATGTAAAAATATTCAACCTCAGAGATAATAAAATAATTTTAACTTAAAATTAGCATGATAACACTTTTTTATTTACCAAATTAACAAAAATATTAAAATGTATTAATACACTCTATAGGCGGAGCTTTGGCAAAACATGTGTGCACATTCATTGCTATTATAAATATAAACAGGAAGAGCCTCTTTGGAGGGAGAGTTGACACTGTATTGAAATTACAAATACACAAGACCCTCGGCCCAGCAATCCTGAGAATTTATCGCACATGTGCGCATATATATGTTTATAACAGCAAAAGTATGAAAACAAGTAAGTGCTCATTAATAGGGGCATGGTTAATAAGCTGGGGTACATATACACTGTGCATTACTTGCAAATGTATAAAAGAATGAGTAAGCACTCTTTGCACTTACATGAAAAGGTCCAATATTTACTATTAAATGAAACGAATAAGGTACAGAACAATGTGAATAGTGTGCTTATATTTGCGTATAAAGAAAATGGAATATATTTGTACTAGTTTGTATTTGTATAAATAAACTCCAGGAAAATACAAAGGAAGTGGATAAAAGTGGGTTTTTTTGTTTTGTTTTGTTTTGTTTTTTAGGGAGGCAGAGGTGGGTCCTATGTACACGGAGAAGAGGGTAACTGCAGGACTGCATTACACGCCTTTTAGATTATTGAAATGTGAATATACTAGTCAAATAACTATATTTTAAAAAATCAGCAGGTTGAACTACAAAAACAAGAGAGAGTAACAGAGAGAGAAAGAGAGAGAGGTGGGGAACTGCTATGCAAATTAACGATGCAAATAAATAGGCTTTTAGGGATAAAACATGATTTACTTAAAGCATATTTATTTTTAAATGAATATGTTTGTTATAAAAACATTCACCTAACATTAGAGCTAATCCCCTAAGGACCTCCTAGAAGTATTTAAATGCAATAACATGATGCCTGTTTGAAAATGTCAGAAATCATATATCCTCCTAACTTTCTCAGATTTGCCCATGTCCCAGTTAGTTCAAATCATTCTTTTTGTTTATGGTAAATTCCGGGACACACAAATTTCACAATTTATGAATATTATGGTATGAGGTGCTATGGGTATGAAGAACGTAGTAAATCTTCGTATGTGCAATCTTTCTTTCCCTATCAGAAGAACTACGAAAAATTTTAAAAATCAAATTTGTTTAAATTAAGAGAATGCTTAAAAAAAAAGAGCCCCACAATATTAAAACAACTGAACCTTTCAGGCATATAACATGATCATTAAAAATTGAGTCTTACCTTACTTCAGCTAGTGGACTTGGGGAATAGGGATTTGCAGAACAAGCTAGAATTCTAATGACTGCTCCAGGATGATAGGTTTCCAGAACATGAACAGCTGTAGGATACACCTGTTGTTCAAAAGTAAGTTCCACATAGTCTTGGCTCTGAAAATTAGGCGGTGTCCTCTTGAAAGGCAAGGAAGCACTAGGACACTGATCCCACCATGTTCCATAAGTTCGAAACACAGCTGTCTGAGTGAAGTCACCAGAACTTGGGAATACATTAGGCACACCTGCCAAATTCCACATGGTATAGGACATACTATTCTCACTTCCATAATGGGAACTAAAATCCACTACTTCTTTGGCATACTGGACCACCTCTGCATTCAGAGGGGAAGTCCGGCTGTTTGATTCTATAGTTCTATGGCTGTTCATCATTTCTCCTCTTGTAGCTGTCCTGGCTCGGCGCCGAAGGCATAGATAATAAAACATGGTCAGAACTGTTAACATGGGGAACACTGGTGACATCTAGATGTGAATTATGAAGCTTCAAAAGGTCAGGTGTCCTCTGTAAGATGCATGAACTCTTTGAAGGATGCTCTAAAAAATTGAATGACTTGATAAAGTAAAATAATTTAAACAAACAGAAAAATGCATGAAAATAAGGTAATAAACAGGCTTTTTACCCAATGTAATTTCCCAGAATGAAACAAAAAACACTGTAATGTGAATCTTTGGTATAATCTCCATAATATATTTTTAAGAAATCTAAATATTGCAAATGTATACAACTTTATGCTATATCAAAGCAAAACTAATATTATGAAGCAATGGAAGATGTATGACCCCAAAAAACCTATCTTACACAAAAGTATAACTGTCCTTCAAGAAACAGTAAGTCCTTGAACTTTTAAAATTAAAATTATTTAGAATATATGGTAAGCCATTAAAATATTGCTGTAAATCCAAGACTTAGGCATTTTATAATTTCACTTTTTAACCAATGATTCCCTGTTGTTAATTATTCATTATGTCCAAACATGCTAAGTACAGATTTCACACTATGGGAATATAGTTTTCTGGAGCTGACAGTTAATTCAGACCAACTAAATTAACTGCCTTACACATCACAGATCACCAGAGACTGTTTAATTTATAACTCCTAGCATTATTTGTTAGGGCAGTCCATGGCTGGCTGGCATCTGGTGTGTTGCCAGCTACTCTTAGAAATCACTCACCCCCAGAAAGAAAGGTCATAGGACACCACTCATCCATGTGGTCTGAAAATTGCATGCTGATTTCAGGTACAAATGTTGACATGTGACATTCTTTTACCTGTAAGATAAGAATTTTAGAAAATATTTTAATTTCCAACTTAGAAAGTCAACTAGCCCAAAAGATTTATCAGAGATAGACACAGAACTTTCAAACTGAACAGGCCACACTTTTCTAATTTGAGGACTATTATGAATAACTAATATGTTTTGTTAATTTTATGAAAAAAGGTTTAAAAATATAATATTGAACCCTTTTTATATAGAAGTTGTAAACCCAGAGCTTATAGTCAAACTACGCCAACAGACATTTCACTGGCACCAAATAGTGTTTTTTAAAATTTGGACTAGTTTGCAACTTTTAACAACCAAGAGGACACCAGTCAGGGGAGGCCTGAGCTCTCCGGATGGCTGCCATTGTTCCTGGCCAGCTCTACCAGTTTACAACCCAGGTCTGACCCCTGTCCATATGAAGTAGTTAATCTCTTACCTACACGAAAAAGCAAATCAAACATACTTATTTTTGTTTGTACCTGTGAAGTCTCAAGCTTAACTTCTCCTAAGTAAAAGGACTATACCAACTTTTCTTCAGTAGAGCAATGTGCTAACCTTCCAAAACTTTAGCACTAAGGTTATAAAACATTATAATTTATAAAACATTTAAGCAGGCTTATTCACTGGTACCTGCTGGTACCACCTTTGTATCAGATATATACCCTAGCTCTACCAGCGTCTACATAACACTAAGTTTCTTGAAGAAGGGGATCTAGCCAAAGATCTTTATTTCTCAAAGTACTCGGCACACAGTAAACACAAAATACTGGACATGTTGATAAAAAGGTGATCAGCAAACAAAAAGAAATGTAAGTCTAAAATAATTTAAAATTACCTAACACCATTCTTTCTGTCTTTCAATCAACCCCATCCAAATCCAAAAGCACTGAAATGTTTGACAAAATGTAACAAGTAAAAGAGTAAATTAACAGCTGAACTTGTGAAACAAGTGGGGAAAAAAAAAGTCCAGACTTGACAGAAACAAAGAGGAAGTCAAAGAGCAGAGTGCAGGAGCTAGAGCTAATGTGGCTCACAGAACCAGGTACGGGCCCTAATGGTAGAATTTCTAACAGCCATGCAGAAATGTTATTTCAAGCCGGAGATCACAGTTGGAAGCACTTTCATAAAGCCAAAACTCTGGAAAGATCACCCTATCCATGAAACCAGGCATATGAAAACAGTTCACTGGCCAGGAAGCCCAAGGAGACATGGCATCAACTTAGGCAATGGAGGAAAGTCACCAGTGTAAAATCAGAAGCCTTTTAGGCATGCACGACGCAACAGAGTATGACCCTAAATTCATACTATTTTCATGGTTTAAAATGCATACTCCATCCCCAAGTCAAAAAATTTAAAAAGAACTAGTCCTGAACCGGCAGAACGTTAGGACCCGTAAGGGGCCTATGGAAAACCTCTTTGCAGGGATGCTTCCACAACACAGAGAGAGATTAAACCCTTTCAAAAAGTTGCGTCACAACAAAAACTTACAGGCCACAAGAGAAAATGAACCACAATGGGGGACAGTCACTAGGTAGACTCACCAAATAGAAGAACTTGTAACCTAAGAACAAGAAATAATAGAACAATCTGAACAAGACTTTTCTTGGAGTAACAAAGCATTTATTAAAATAACTAAGGTGTTTCCACAGCACGTGTTTCTAGTGCTGATGTACCATGAATCCAATCAGATTCACCTCAGGACATACAACACCAAGTGCTGAAGTACAGATCATATTATAAATGTGGGAGAAAGTAATTAGCTAGTTATCACTTGCTTATGCAGGCATTTCATCTACTGCAAGTATAAATTTGTCAAGAAAAAAGTTTTTCACAACTGCACAAATCTCAAATCTCTCACACCAAAATTTCAAATGATATAGTTCTTTCTTTTACCATATACATTTTATTTCAAAATAGGCCCCCAGGTAAATTAAGAATGGTAATTTGCCAAAGAAGTTACTTGGTCTCTCTCTTTCTTAAAAGAAAAAGAATGAAATAAATTTAAACTACAAAAAATAAATGTAGGAAATAAACAGCAATGTATAAGTATCCAAGTCGACTGACTGATCAGTTAATTTGGAAGACTGGATGTTTTATTCCTGTAAATCTTCAAGAAAAGGACAGAATACCATGTCAAGGTGGATGGATGAATTTGACTGTATAATCTTTGAACATCACTTCACCCTCTACAGTCTACAAATTGCTTCAAACAAGCTCCTTTCACTTTCTTTATAAAATTGCATTTATTAGAAAGTAAAAGTTATATAAATCCAAAAAACCTGCAAAGTAAGATATCATCATTCATGCTCTTGGCAAAAATAGTAAGACAAATTGTGGAAGTCAAATTCTATTTGACATACACACCACAAACTCTATGACTGTTTCCAGCTAGCTTTTACCATGTAGATTATGGGATAATACCAAAAGTGGCAAGAGTGTCATATGGGCAGTATCATGTTTAGGCTGTGTTAAAATAAAGTAAAATTTTGCATTGAGGCAACATATTTAAAAGTGAGTTATAAACTGTAAATATATGTATTATACATTCAAATATCTTCATTGTAAAAGAGAACTGCAAATGGAGCTTTACTTCTTCCAACTATGAATAATAATCTTTAGTTAATTTTTTGTGATAAAGTTAAAATGACAAAAGGTTTTTTGAAAAAGCAAATATATTTATTCTTTTAAAGCAACACTATTCCAAAAAATCTAATAAAATTAAAACTCTCTTTTTGAAAATAAATGAGGTATAGAAATTTAAAAAGAAAATGTGTAAACCCATCGTTATTAACATCTGTCACTGATTCTAAAGTCCTTTCCAGTCAACTAGGACGACACATAAATGTTTTGGGGGTGGGGAAGAACATATGAAGAAAGGGTAGCACTTTGTACTTTTCCCTGGGAAATGAAGCTGAGAAAGGGAGGAGAGGCACGGTCTCAGCAACGGCCAGCACAGAAGCCCAAACTGTCCATGTACCGTCTGGACCTCTGCCAAGGCATGGAGGTGATTTGTGATAACCAATGAATATCTTAATGGGCAATAAGCCAATGCAAAGGATACAATAACTCTATTTTGTAAGGCGAATGGGATTCAAAAACAAAATTATTTTTCCCGCCTGGTGCAAATTAATAAATATTAGTCTGATACACTAAATTTTTCCAAAAGGGTGATTATAAAAATACACCTTTTGGGAGACATTTTCCTTTCCAGTTCATTCAAAACACTTATTTAAAGATTCTTGTAACACATAAAAATATTACATTCCATTTATCGAAACGTCATAATTAGGTGACCTTTATTTTATTAGCTGTTTAATCCAATCACTTATCTGCAATGATTATGAGGTGAAAAATTCTTGGCAACACTCTGAACTTTTATACTAGCATAATCAAAGAATAAAATAATTGCCATTTGAACTTGTATCATGAGACCTTCATACTCCTTGAGAAACAACTTGCTTTATAGGACATGATTTTATTATAATACAACTTATTTTTCAACTATGTGTTTCATATTATAAAATGCTTAACAAAGTTAAATAATACAATTACAGAGAAAGCAGTAACAGTGGAAAAGAGAAATTAAGAGGTACAGACAAGGGAGAACATATGTTTACTACTGAGATTTGAAGTGAGATGGGGAGTCGATGAGGCGGAGAGAAGCAGGATGGCAGGAACTGCAGAGAAGATGGCTTGTGCTTCAGCAAAGGAAAAGGAAGGAACGGACTTTTCATGAAATAAACAAAAGAAGGCAATGGGAATGAACTTGAGCCAGGGCCACACAAAGGCTAGGTTCATAATGTGATGAAGGAACCTGGAAAACAAGTTTAAAACTCAAAAGAGAACTCTCAACTTAAAGTGAAAAGACACAGGAAGGACAGGCAATACAGCAGTGTCACATATTGAAGGTGGTTATAACAATACTTACTTGCAAAATATCCCACAGAAACATGTCAATGAAGTGAGAGAGAAAAAGAGCGTTTAGGCAGCTTTGCAGCACAGTACCAAAAAGTAACAGAGTGCATAATGCGGCACCAAATCAAGAAAAAAGGCCAAACCTGATACATTATTTCTGTATTCTGGTGAAACTGATCAAGACACTATTTTAAGGAAAGGACTTTGCTGGTTGAGTCCAGAAATCAAGAGATGGGAGAATGGAGAAAATGATCAAGCAAGAAGAATGACATTATAGTTGAATACGGTGCAGAGCTCACACGCATAAGCAACCCTCTTTCCGGCCTGTTCCCTCTGGGTTTCTATGGCACCACATGCTATCGTGTCTCCTTCTATCTCTCAACTGCTTCTCAGTCTCCTCCTGGGTCTTCTTCCTCATTCTCAAATGTACAGATGCACCATTAAGGGAAGGCTGTCTTCCTGATGAAATAATACACCAGAATATTCCACCAATCTTGGCACACGTCTCCTCCCACCACGCTTGCTGTATACCCACCAGAACTGTACCTGTGCTCTTCCACCAAGACTGGGTTCCTCTGGAATGCCCTTGTATCCCTCAGCTTGGGATCCTCCATCCATCCTGTAAGGTCAGGTTTAGACCTTAACCACCAGCTACCTCTTCTTTGTTCTTGTTGTGTGTCATTTCCTACATGTTAAGATAATTTTCTACCCTAACAGGCAACGAATTCCCCAAGTTCAGAGAATGTGTCTTAATTACAACTACACCCTTAGGGCCTAGTACATGCCAATATATGCTCAATAAACATTTGTTCTGTTTTTTGAAAATTGTCAGAGTAGATGGTAGAAGATAATTAAAATAAGCACAGAAATGAAACCAGTGACTCTTCAAGATAAGGCACATGTAGAACAAAAAATGAAGCAAAATAAGTTCCATATCTTGATATAGAGGAAAAGAGGGGAAAATGGATAATAAAAAATGAAACACAATAGGTGAGAATCAAATGTATGAATTTCTTTGAAGCCATCGGATAAGGGATCGTATACATATTGAAATTTTACTGTTCAAAGAGAAGGTAAAAATAGTAGTAACTTCTCAGTATAAAAGCAGTCTCTGAATATGTAAAAGACTTGACTTTGGCCACAAAGAAACTCTGATTGAAATTAAAGAAAGTTTCAAAAAAGAGATGATTGGAGAGTTAAAAGAAAACTATTTTCTCAAATACAATGACTTTTTTAATACTCCAAAACTCTGTTAAGACCATAGGATGATTATTAGGAACTGGAAAAACTATAGATGAAAAAGAAATTCATCCACAGTACGAGAGAAAAAAGATAGCACAAGAAAGGCAATAATACCAGAGCCGGGGTAAAAAGTCTAGCTGATACTGTTATTAGCAAAAGCATCCATTCCTTCATCATAATTATTTACATTCCGATGTACTATATCGGTGACTTTCAACCTTTTTCATCTCAGGGTACACATAAACTAATTACTAAAATTCTGTGGCACACCAAAAAATATTTTTTGCCAATCTGACAAAAAATAGATATAATTTTGATTCACTCACACAGGAAAGCTACTGTTGTACTGGCTGTTGTCATTTTATTATTTGACAATCTAAGGGAAAAGAGGTCAATGCCCCTGACTAAATA
This sequence comes from Mormoops blainvillei, assembly GCA_004026545.1. Taxonomy (NCBI): domain Eukaryota; kingdom Metazoa; phylum Chordata; class Mammalia; order Chiroptera; family Mormoopidae; genus Mormoops; species Mormoops blainvillei. The sequence goes on along the minus strand of PVJD01000190.1, from coordinate 88,629 downwards.
GGAAGGCACTGCATGTTTGAAAAATTCATGCTGCACGTCAGTTGAAAATTGCTGTACTATATTGAAGAAATGTAACAATGTCAGTAAGGAGACTTCTGGGACTGAATATTATGACTTCATGTGCCTCTCTTCCTTTAAGCAAATTCTCCAGTTAAAACATTTTTGTTATGATTATAGTTTTTAATCAACAAGTCCCCAATATAGAATAAACAGCTAGAGTTCGTAACTGAACCAGGTGGATGAACAGGGATGAACAGGGAGAATACAGCCTCCTATCCAGTTTTAAAGCTTCCTGGAAATCCAGGTAAGTGAAGCAGGAGGAGAGGGCAGCAAACCAAAACAAAACAAAACAAAATTATAAAGGCCGAGGAAACTGCTTGAAAACCAAAGAGGCAGACAATATCTCTTTCTCTTTCAGAAATATACAAAAAGCATTGAAACACAGTGGGCACTTCATAACTTCTGCTGAGGTAATGAACAAATGGAGGACTTATCAAGAAATGCTAAAAAGTCAAACTAGGAACAGACTTGTCAGAAACAAGAGATAAGACTTACAATTAACTTAAAATAGAAATTAATAATGGTTAGTTCTGCAGAATGTTTTCTCTCTATTCTTCCTTTCCTAGATTTTCTTTAACAAGCATATCTAAATTTATGAAATACTGCAGGGGCATTTCCAGAGCTGGCAGGGGATGTTAATAATCTTTAGTAGCAAGAAAAAAAGAGTTGAGTCAATTTTTTTTTTTTTTTTAAACAAAGCAGAGCTGTAGGATAAGTGAATTGTGATTTTCTGATATAATGGATCTGGAAACTTCCTGCCCAAGGTACTATATCACAAAGTGACAAGGAAGGGCATGTTTCTAATTACACAGTTATGATAATATAAAATACTTTTGATACAAATGTCACTATGTTTTATTATCTATATATTTACCCTTTACTGTTTAATGATGGGTACAAATAAACCATCAGAATGGGAAGAACTATGCAATGAGAATAACCCTAAATCTTCGGCAGATACACAATTTATATTTAACTAAAACCTAGAATATTAAAAATGAGGGATACTTGGCTGAGGATAATTTTAATGGACTCACTAAAGAAATAAAAATATCTCCCTCTATTAAAATTATAAAGTAAATAAGAATTCCCTTCAACCTAATACTAGCTATATGTTTTTGTATATTAAAATAAAGAGCATTTTATATAATAAAAATATACTGAATTTAGTTAGCTTTCCTAACAAAAGTCCAAGCACAAGATCATAGGTATGTCACTGCTAGCCATTCAAACTGAGTTTTCACCAAAGAGTAATTAACCAAAATAGTGTGTAATATTATTAAATTAACTTTGGGGTATAATTTATATTCCAAAAAATGTACTTCATTTTAAGTGTACAGTTCAATGACTTTTGACAACAGCATATACCAATGTAATCACTACCAGAACCAAGATATGGAATATTTCTATCAGCCCAAAAGTTTCCTCAATGTCCCTTCTCAGTCACCAATCCACTCTCTGCACCTAGTAAAAACTGATGTCCTTCCTGTCACTATAAATCAGATTGTCCTTTATTCTAGAGTTAGGCATTAGTAAAATATGTATTCTTTTGTGTCTAGTTTATTTTGCTCAGTGTATCATTGAGGTTTATCTCTGTTATGTATATCAGCCATTTGTTCCTTTTTATTGCTGAATCATATCCATTATAAGGACATGTCCACTCGCCTGTTAGTAGACATTTCGGATGTTATTAGTGCCAAAATGTTTCCAAAATGGCTGCAGCATTTCAAATTCCTACCAGCAATATATGAGAGCTCTTTCTAGTTGCTCCACAAACTCACCAATAGTTAATATTGTCAGGCATGCCATTACAGTGGGTGGGTGCTGATATCTTGTGGTTTTAATTTGCATTATCAATTGACTAGGAATGATATAGAACATCTCTTCATCACTTTCTTTGCTATTTGTACCTTCTTTAGTAATATGTCTATTTTGCCCATTTTTAAAATCAATTTAATTATTGATTTGTATGAGTTCTTTATACATTTTAAATACAATCTTTATCAGCCCTAGCTGGTGTGGCTCAGTGGTCTGAGCGCCAGCCTGCAAACCAAAGGGTCTCCGGTTCATTCCCATCAGGGACCATGCCTGGGTTGCAGGCCAGGTACCCAGTAGGGGGCAAGCAAGAGGCAACCACACACTGGTGTTTCTTTCTCCCTCCTTTTCCTTCTGTCTAAAAATAAATAAATAAATAAAAATCTTTTAAAAATAAATACAAGCTTTATTAGACACACGGTTTGTAACTACTTACTTCCAGGCTGGGCTTGCCTTTTCATCTATTTGATAATATTCCTTAATGAGAAAAGTTTTCAATTTTTATTAAGTCCAATTTACCTTTTTTTTTTCTTTTATGGCATATTTTTGTATGTCCTAGCAAATATTTTACTTAAGTAGGTAATATCAAGCATAGTTTCAAAAGGGGAAACCCTGGAACTGATAGTATTTAATATATGACATCTGAGAACAGTTAATTACAGATTAATAAAATTTTAAGATTATATCAAATTGTATGCTGCAAGCACTTCCAGTTGAAATGCAAAATGATAAAGCCACTCCTAGATGTTTACCCAGGTGTACTGAAAACCTACATTCAATCAAACATCTGTACACAAATGTTTATAGTATATTTATCCATAATCACTCCGACCTGAGAACATCCTAAATGTACTTCAACAGGCAAATGGATAAACAGTGGTACAACCACACAATGAAATACATGAACATTGATTTAGGCAACATGATGATGAATCTTAAAGTGTATTTTGTCAGTGAAAGAAGCCAGTCCCAAAGGCTTCTTTGTTCAATTTCATTTATATGACACTCTTGAAAAAGTAAAGCTATAGGAAAGGCAAATAGATCCGTGGTTGCCAGGAAGTCAGGGCAAATGATAGTTGACTATGATAACTAAAAAAGGGGCCACACAAAGGAATTCTTAGGGTGATAGAAATGTTCTATATGCTTTTGTTTTCCATCTTTGTTTTGGACCAAAACAAGACAAGCTGGAGATCTGATACCCTGGGTATGGGCCTGTTTATGGGCCTAGTTTATTAGTCTATTCTTGACTAGTACACCCTGAAAGATACCTGCTAGTTGCCATGTCTTGCCCATTCATTATGTCCAAGGCGAAGCCTGATCTCACAGCCTCAACCACTCACTTGGCCTTAGGGAACTATCAATCTGGAAAAGAGAACAGTGACTTCCTGGTCAAAACCAAATCAGTCAATACAGATCTGCACTGATATGCGTGTGAGAGAAAGAGAATGAAATTAGCTATCTCAAAGACTAGGGAAACAAGTTGGACCATTAAAGCAAACGGTCTCTAATAAAGGTTAATGCAAAAATAGGAGAATAGTTTTAAAATAATAACTCTTATCTTTTGTGTGAATTAACAAGGTATATAATATAAAAATAAGGGCAAGCTAATTAAAAATTTTTAGAAATTTCTTGGAAATTAAAGATATGATGGCCAAAACTGAAAATTAAAATAAAAAAATAAATGAACTAGAACACAGAAGCAATAAACCTAATATCTATAGAAAATAAATTTAAGAAGAGAGTGAAGCTGGCAAAAATTCAAGAAAATGCTAGAAAATCATGTAATACTTTAGATATTCTAAAGGGGAAAAACCAACTAAACCTCTTATTCACATAGAAGACAAACAATAGCAAAGTAAAAATATTTCTGGACATGCAGGTATATTTCCCATAACTCTTCTTAAAAACATTAGTCAAAAAGTATTGCAGTCAATAAAAAAATTAAAATAAATCATTTTAAAAAGGGGAATGCACAATACAAAAACTAACTACTGACCTTACAGTTAAATCTAGATCATTACAGATACAGTATTGGTAAAGTTTAAAGGGATGGTTAGAGAAAAACAGGAGATAAGTTATATAAAAAGGAAATAAGGTCAACAGAACCAAGAATTAGGGAGGAAGGCAAGGAATCAAGGTTTTACCTTATTAGATGGAGGTGAGAGGGTAACAGAAAATCAATTATACATGGTTCCAGAATTTGCAAACTTTCAGGAGAGAAAAAAAATAAAATGAGTAAGTTAATTTTTCCTGTTAAAAGATAAACCCTTTCCCACAAGCGCTCCTTGCGATAAAACAGTTCTATATTTTGGCTATGATGGTGGTCACAAAATCTACAGAAAATTGCAGAGAACTAAACACACACATGTACATAAAAAACTGGTGAAATCTGAGTATGGTCTGTAGATTGTATCAATGTTAATTTCCTAGGTATAACACGCTACAGTTATGAGATGCTGCCTTAGGAGGAAACTGGATGAAGTGCACATAGGATCTCTCTATACCATTTCATATAATTAATTGCATATGACTCTGTAATTACCTTTTTTAAAAATAAATATTTTTTACAATGCAAAAACATAAAGACAAACTTTCAAATTGGGAGAAGTGAAGACTGAAAAGAGAATGAAAGTCCAGCTGGATGAAGTTTGATGCATAAGAGAGGTAAGTAATGCAAAACAATGTAAAAAGACTGAAAATCAACATACGGGCAATAAAGATCTATTTGGTACCCACAAAACTGGCAGAGGTGGTAACAGTACTATCAGACAATTTAGACTCCAAGGTAAAAGTCATTAAAAAGGGCAAAAAAGGTATATTTTGAAAGACTAAAATCCACTAAGAACGAACAACTACATATAGTAATCTATAAGAATGAATTCAAACAAATTAATAGTTACTGTAAGAGACAAACATATTTTGCTTACTGACTTGTTAGTTTTGAGAAAACAGTAAATAAGGATATAATATGTTATAATGAATGTGTCAAATCTAAACAATAGGAAAGGCCAGCTTCTCAAAAATGTTTAGGACAATGCTCAGACATCTAGAAAAGTAAATTTAGAATGTTATCTCCCAATAAGAGAGAATATGTACAAAGAATATTTTAATAATCTTGGGGTGAAAATTCAGAGGTTTTAAAGGAAGAGAACAGCAGAACTGACAACATACATATTAAAGATTTCCATACAGCAAAAGCTTCCAGAAACAGAATTAAACTAACTATAAAAAATACTAGAAATGACATGCCAAGTCATTAATAGCCACTATATGTAAAGAGCTATTACAAATCAATAAGAAAAAGAGTAACACTTCAACAGAAAATGAAGCAAAAAATATAAACAGGTAAGTAACAAAAGAATACAAATGGTTAATAAACATTTATGGATATTCAACTGTCAATAAACAAAGAAATGCACAATTAAAGTAGTAATAAAATAGTATTTTTCATCTGTAAAATTACAAAAATGTAAAAAATGATTGTATCATCTTAGCAGCAATGGTTTCGAGATGATTTTTCACATGTCTCTCACATTTCTGTATGTCCTATAAGCAGAGCCTTTGTTCCAAACTATCTTTTCAAGGGTGTTTCTACAGCAAACATCCTTGATAAAAAAAGGTCTCCCTTTGGAGGAGAGGGAAGGTTTGTTTATCATCCAGCATAACACAGATAATGTCTCTATCTAGGACAAAGGTTAGGCAGGTTTACTTGCAGCCTATTATGAAAGATTCAGGTTCCCTGAGGTCAGGGTTCCTCTCCTGTAATGCAATCTACTGCCTGTGATAGAGTCACCTGGCCCTCATCACATCACCCGCTGTATATTAGGGTGCAAGGAAGCAGCACAAGAAAATGATGATCCTCTGGCTACTTTTATTGCTGTGTTTTATCTCTGACCCAGGAGTCTCATGTCTTCTGCCAACTTCCATGAGACTGCTGGCTTGCAAATAAGGTAAAATCTCAGCCTTGAGAATTCTTGGCAAGGATATGGCAACAGAGGCATTGTCATAAATTGTATAAATTTGCTCTTACAACAATCTTTTGAAGAGGTATGGAACAATCTGTTAAAATTTAAAACATAAGTATCCTTTGGCCCAGCAATTCCATGTTTAAACATTCACACCAAAGAAATAAACAAACATGCAAATTATATATACAGATACACACACACACAATGATCCCTGTAGTTTTGTTTGTAATAGAAATAAATTTGGAATGGGCTAAATATCGATAGGGAATTGGTTATATATTAAAATTTTTGGGTTATTCCTACAATTAAATACGAAAAAGAGTTTTAAAAGATATTGTTATATGCACTGACATAGACTGTCATCAATTATTACTAACTGGAAGTTATAGTTAATTATACATAGTACCCTGTCATTTTTGAAACGACTGCAGGCTTACACACATTTATTTCTAAGGTCTGAAAGGAGAGAAAACAAATGATGAAACAGTGATAATCTATAGGGAATGGGGTTATTGGGTAGGGGGGCACACAACGTATTTACTTTCTCCTTTGGTTATTTCTGTACACTTATTTAATTGTTTTTTAAAAAACAATGTATATATTTATTTTATGATCTCATAAAGTGTCTAAGTATCTATTATAGCAACGCCTGAAAATTCATTATATTTAAGATCCCCAGCTGGGATGGTAAAATACAAACAGAAACAGGGCTGTTCCAGGGATCAGTCTATAGGCATTTATCCCTTAGAGCTGCTGAACCAGTTACATACAGTCCTGAGTCAGAGCTGATGAGGGGAGAACCACCACACTTACAATACACAGTGCAAATCAAAAGACACGCAGATTTTGAATTGAGCTGCTTTGCCAGGTACCACCCTGAGGAGCAACTCTACATAGAGAGCTGTGAGTTAGCAACAGGAAGGATTTAACAACGGTTAATAATTCAACTGACCTTGAGAAAAGCAAACTAAAAAAAAATTATTTCAAGAATAGTCAAGAAAATTCAAAAGGAGGGTTAAAAAAGGAAATCAACTTACCTGACTAAATATGTTGATTCCAAAAATATTTAGCGGTTAACAATATGCTAGGCATTGTTAGAATCTCTAGACATTAAAACACATTATAAACCTAGAATAATAAGAGCAGCATGGTATCTGCAAAGGAAGCCAGAGATTACTGAACAAAGGTTCAGAAATGCCAAGGATAAGCAAGAAGTAGGGCCTATGATACAGTATTTGTTATCAGTTGGGAAAAACTGAATTCAACATACAATGATGGGGTCACTGGTTAACAACTGGTGGGGGGGAACAGGACTTCCTTTCTTACCCTAAATATTGTGGAGGTAGGTTAAAGATTTAAATATGAAGAATAAGACCGCTGAAAAATACTAGAAGAAAACAGAGGTGGTTATACACAATTCATGTAACAAATGGGCTAAGAAGATACTAGAGTTAGAACCATGAAGTTAAAATGAGTTATGTAAGAGGATGGGCAATGCTAACACTGTAAAGAATGAAGGGGCAGTTTTCGTTACATAACCATATTTCTAAATAAAAGACAAGTAGTTAGCAACATTTTAAGATGCCATTATATAGAGGACTATAATCGCATTATTGGATCATGGCATTAGTAAAAAGAAATTAACCATCTTACATTGAGCTGACTTGTTTTTCAAGTCTGTAGCAAAAAAGAGCATGAAAATTCAAGATTCAAAGAAGCCAGTATTTGGCACCGCAGTTAAAATTTTTAAAAAGTTGGTACCCAAGAAAGAGGTGTGGAAAGAAGAGTCCGATGCAAAGAACGATTTAAAGAGTGCCTAGTAAGGAGTGATGCACCTCGCCACGGAAATACAAGTACTGACCCTTTCCCCCAAGAACTTAATCATAGTAGGAGAGTTTGATATATTAGGAATATCTCCCTCTACTCAACCAACAGGTACAATACTAATACGGCCGAAATAAGCATGAAGTGATCTTTAAGGGGGAAAAAAAGTGTCTATAATCTGATCTTAAGAAACCGAGGAATGCATACCAGAAAGCAGTCAAGAAGGGTAGCTTGCGTCCTGGAACAAGCCAAAACAAGATCCAGTATCTGGTGTTTGTGAGTCCTGCAGGGCTAAAGCCAACGCAACTACCTGGCCACAGGTTTATATGGTATTGACTTTCTAATTATTTGTGTATTTCAATTTGTGAATGCATCCTAACACTATTGCAATGAGCACTTGGGAAACCATGAACGAAAGGCAAAACCACTCCCGTTGCTAACATGTTGACACGGAGGCAAACTGGGTGTTCATCATTACAGTGCACTCCAAGGACACCCCTAAACATAGAAACAAGGCTGCTGCGGGGTATCTCGTGGCAGTCCTGAATGAAGACATGGGCCCGGTCAGGCAAAAATCATCCGACGCCACAGGAATATAAAGGAAGCACACACAAGAGCAACAAATACAGACGTGCAGGTGCCCGATGCGGGGCTGCAGGACCACAGAGGGGCTGCAGAGTCACCAGAACCCGCAGACGCCACGATGTAAACACCCTGCGACGCTCGCAAGCCCAGGGAACGTGTCACACCCTGCGGGCAGACTAGTGTACACAGAAAAAGCGCCCGAGGGCCGAGGCTGTTTTCAGGGTCCCCAACAAACCCCGCAAGCGCAGCGTGGGCGGCGGGGGAGGGGAGACGAGCTGGGGCCTCGGCAGCGCTCCCAGGCTCCCAAAGCGCGGCGCTCCGCCCTCGCCCAGCCGGCCCCAGCGCAGAAGGAGGAAGGCGGAGACCGGCAAGAGCGAGAAATAAAAAAAAAAAAGGGCCGTACCCTGGAGGGTCCGGGAGAGCGCGCGCCGTGTGCTTCACCAGCGACCGGGCGGCGCGAAGAGGCCAAGGCGCGACGGCGGCCCCCGAACTCCCGCGCAGCTGCGCGACCGCGCCGAGCCCTGCCCAGCGCGACCCGGAAGGAAGCCGCGGTGGCCGCGAGGAGGGCGGGACCAGAGGGAGGCGGGGCGCTACGCCGGCTGAAGGCCCTCGGAGGCGTCGGGACCGCCCTCTCCTAGGCGGAGGGTTCCCAGTCCCGGGCGTACCTTTAATTTGTCTAGCTACTTGCGGCGGACCTTGGTTGTGAAGTCCTCGGCGGGCATAATTCCTTTCTAGAACCACCCTGCCGGCTGTAGTGTAGTCCTGCTAGGGCTCCTTCAGTTCAGAGTTGGTGGATCAGGTGATGCCTAGGGCTTGCGGTTGGTAATAGCTTCAGAGGAAAGTGGAACAAAGTTGTGTCTTCTAAAGACATAATTGACCAACCGTGCAGACCTCTTATGCCCCAAATATAAATCCTGCCTGTAGGCTCACTTCCCTCCCAACATTCAGAAGCCCGTGATCATTACCTCTGATGAAGAAGACACTCTCACGATCTCCCTTACTCTGTCGTTTTTAATTTTCAGTATATACAATATCACCTTTTTAAAAATTTGCATCATATTTATCTTATTACAAGGTTTCTATTAAGATAGAAACACATTTAATAATGACGATATGTTGAACTACACATGCTTACTATCTGATTGCTCCTAAAGAGGCAAAATAATATTTATACTTATGAACTGAGCTGATATATGATGTTTAGTATAAATTGTATACAAAACAGGAAATTTTAAAAGTGAATTGAAACTTAATCCTCAACCTCCCTTCAGTGCGGGCAGCACTTAGTAACTTGCTTCCAAAGAATATGAAGGAGTGGAAAGTAGCTTTATTGTGGAGAAACCTAGTAAACACTACGTTGTTGACCAGATGAAAGTTGACACCATTAGTGATAAACCAAGTTGATAGCATGCACCCTAATATGATGTGATGAGAAGGGCACTGCATCCCTGTGATATTCTTCCTCAAAACCCATAAACTCAGTCTAACCTTGAGATGACATCAGAATACCCAGATATCCTACAAAATGCCCGAACAAACTGTCGAGTTGATGCGGGGGGGTGGGGAGGGGGGGGAGGAAAAATTGAAAAATTGTTAGACCAGAAGGGGACTTAGGAGACAGGACCAAAAAATGTAATATGGTATTTTGAATGGGATCCTGGGACATGGAAAGGACATTAGTGGGAAAACTAGTGAAACTGAAATAAAGAGTGGAATTTAGAGAATAGTAATGTAAGTACCAATGTTGGTTTCTTCATTGTAACAACTGTGCTATTGTAATGAATGAGCCCTTTGTACCCTCATTGCAACTTTTCTGTAAATTTCAGTCTATTCTAAAGTCAAAAATGTATTACAAATAATAAATGATCATGTTAATAAGTAAATAAACCTGACCCTTTTACAGTTACTGGTGAGACTTAATTGAGTTGATGCCTTCAGGGCACTCAGACCGAGTCTAAAGCAGTTTCTCATTTACAGCGTAATTCCGAATAAGCTTTTTATTGAAATATAAAATATATTTAGAAAATTACAAAAAATCTGAGTGCACAGTTTGAGGTATTCACCACTCAGGTAAAAGAAAAAATAGATAACCACTAGCACTCAGTAGCTCCCCATGTGCTCTCCTAAATGTCTACCCTTTACTCCTCCCCAAAGGCAACCGTTGTCCTAACTTTTAATACCAGAGATTAATTTTGCTAAGTTTTTGCCTTTATATGTATAGATGGATTCATACATTATACACTCCTTTGAGTCTGGCTTATTTCTCTCAACATTAGGTTTGTGAGAGGTATTTATGTCATTGAGTGTGGTAGTAGCTTCTTGAGTTTAAATTGTATAAACATACCATAATTTATCTATTCTACCTCTGATGAGCACTGAGCTGCTTTTAATTTTGATTATTACAAACAATGCTACTGTGAACATTCTTATGCTTACCTTTTGGTTCATGACCCTCCACACATTTTTTTTTTAATTGATTGTGGAGAGAGGGAAAGGGAGGGATAAGGTTAGAAACATTGGCTCCTGCATGCATCCTGACTGGGGACCGAACCACAACCCAGGTATGTGCCATGACTGGGATTCAAACCTACTACCTTTAGGTTTGCAGGACAATACCCAACCAACTGAGCCACATGGCCCAGGGCTACCCTCCATATATATTGATGTCTCTGGTGTTTAATAGTTGTAGTAGTTGGTGCTGTTATTTTATTTATTGTTTTTGTTTCATTTGCTTAGTTTTGTTCTTAAAGGCACTTAAATTGCTTCTTGGAAAGTATGCAAGTTTATATTTAAGGAAAGGAAAAGACTACAGCAAAGTTCCGTATCTGTTACTGGATGGAATTTTGGTCATCATTGTTCAATCTGCCCTCCCTCTAATCTTCTTGTCTCAAGGGCCATGCCATTGTCATGCTTTGTTTGCTGGGCAGGAGAGCCAAGTGAGGCCAAGGAAAAGGGCGATACTTATCAGTTAGTGATGGTGCTGATTTAATGGGTGAACTAATGCCTAGTTATTAAATGGAATGTTGTTTGCAGCTGAATAGCATCCCACGCCATAACAGCACTATTACAAATAAAGAAAGTCCCAACAAAGCTTAATTGTGCAAAAAGTCACCAGCTCAGCAAGCTGGTTATGATCCATTCTATGCTAGCTTCAAAAGTTACAATGTTCTTCTCAGATGGGGAGGCAGGCAAAGAAGGAGCAGGTTCAAAACTCTTCTTTGTCTCTAATCTTGAAATACTCATCATCATAACCCTTCACTATTTTCAAGTGATTTTTAAAAAATGATTTTATTTATTTATTTTTAGAGAGAGGGGAAGGGAGGGAGAAAGAGAAGGAGAGAAACATCAATGTGTGGTTGTCCCTCATGTACCCCCAACTGGGGACCTGGCCTGCAATGCAGGCATGTGTCTTGACTGGGAATCGAACAGGCAACCCTTTGGTTCACAGGCCGGCACTAAATCCACTGAACCACACCAGCCAGGGCTGATTTCTTTTTATTTTAAAATGAAATGTCTACTATTTATAAACTTTCAGGATGAGGAGTACATATGACAATAAGATGCTATATCAGAGAAGTAGAGATATCATTCAGCATACTGGAGAAAGGGCCAAAAACGTCTTCACAATCAGCTCCCTTAGGCTTTCCAACTTTGGTTCCCAAGTAAGCTTTTCTATTAAGCCAAGACCTCTCAGAAAATGCAACTCCATTCATTCTCTAAATAACTGAGCCAAAATTATTTACCTCTCTGTGAAATCTTAAGTTAACTAATTTTTTGGAAAGTGGTATTCAGTCAGTAATGTTAGTTCAAAGTTTTTAAAATGCTGGTGGCCAAAAAAGCATGACTAATATCCAGTAGAAGTGATTTCTTAGTGTGCTTTTTAAAACCTTTTACAATGAATAAAAGTTTCATTTTAATATTAATTTTCAAAATATTAATCTAGAAACAGCTACAGTTGTAAAAAAGAAAATAAAAGTTTTAAGCAAGAACTAAACCCAAAAGTCATGTAGTCCAAACCCCTTTTTTACAGATGAGAAAAATGAGGCTCAGAGAAGTTAAATGTCTTCTCCAAATCATAGTGTCAGAACTGTCAATGAAACATTATTCTGACTTTAAATCCACTGGGTTTTTAAAAATGACATCACATTACTTTATGAGTTAACAAAAACTTAACTAATCGTACTCCCATATTATCATCACCTTGAAGGGGAAGAATACTGTAGAGAGAAAATTGGGCTTGGAAGTAGGGAGACCTGTCTACCCAGCTCTGCCATGTATGTACCTCTGTGATCTTGGATTAGTTACAACTTCTCTGTGCTTGTTCTCACTTCTGTGAACTGTGCCCAACTCACAGGCACTGGAGACACTTAAAAGAGATCATATATGTCAAAGCACTTTGTGAGCTATAAAGTAGTATGCAAATGTATGAATATTATTAATATTTATTAAAACATGCTGAAGTTCGGAAATTGAGCCTTTCCAGCACAAATTGTCAGAATAGAACTTTCACGTGTATTCTAGTCTAATCCCTTCCATTGTTGCCAGAGGAGAGAAAAGCTTAGAAAGACTGGGTAATTTACTCAAAGATTTCTGGCAAGTTGCTGTTAAAGCCAAGTCTCGAATGGTTTCTTGACCTGCAACTTCCAATAAACAATTTCTAATATCTCTGATAACTAGAAACCAGCAATATGGTTTAAAATAATCTGGTAAAACTTTAGACTGAATTTGCACAGGCTTAGAAGGGATATCTTGAAATATTTTGTAAAAATATTTTTAAAATAAAAACTTATTTAACTAGCACTGACCTGTGTTGGGCATCATCTTGCAAAGCAAAAGGTGGCCAGTTTGATTCCTAGTCAAAGCACATACCTGTGCTGTGGGTTCAGTCCCCAGTTGGGACATATACAGGAGGCAACGGATCCATGTTTCTCTCTCGTATCTGTTTCCCTCCCTCTCTCTTTCTCCCTTCCTTCACCTCTCTCTAAAAATAAATAAATAAAATCTTTAAAAAACATATCTAACTTATACAGTTTGTACTCTTTTGACTTGTACTTTTCCTTTTTTATGTAACTTGGGACATTTTCTTTAAAACTTAGCATTAATGAAAAATTGTCAGTGGTAAAGAGTAATTTAGGAGAAATACCACCTGGAGACAGAATAGGTCTCTTCCTGAAGTAACTTCATGCCTATGGTTCTTTGATGGATGGGACACATAGCCATGAAAATGAAGCTTGTGGCAATTGCAGCAGGTAATCCCTCCTCTTCCTACTTTTTCCATTTTAAGTGAACTTTTGAAAGAGTTCCTGTGTATCTGTAGTAGGCAGATTCCTGTGGTTTAGTTACAGAGTGACTTGATAATCAATAGAAAGAAAGCAAAATTTTTTTCACCCATACAATAAAGTAAAAGTGATATGTGATTATCTGAGAGTTTCAATATTAATGTTTCATATAATTCAAAGCCTTCAGTTTCTCACAATTACTTTGTCCCTAGTGGAAGATTTCAGGGGGACTATACTATCCAGATAAACAAGCAATGTTCACCCATTTATTTGTGCCCTTGCACAACTATGAATTTCCTTCCCCAATAACATAATCTGTGTATTTAAAACAAAAAAGTGATAATAGGATTTCCTGGGTTACCGATATTTTTGGAGCATAAGAAAAAAGTTTATCCGAACAAGACCTTTACATATGCTGTCTACAAGAGACTCACTTCAGATTGAAAGATACATACGGACTGAAAGTAAAGGTATGGTAAACAATATTTCATGAAAGTGGAAAAAAAAACAATAAAAAACTTGGGTAGCAATACTTATACCAGACAAAACAGACTATAAAACAAAGGTTATGTAACAAGAGACAATTTCACTTTTGGGTATTTATCTGAAGAAAACACTAATCAAAAAGGTGTGAATCCGTATGTTCATTTCAGCATTTTTTACAATAGACAAGAATTGGAAGCAACCTGAGCATCCATCAAGAGATGAATGGATAAAGAAGTCGTGGTGCATGTATACAATGGAATATGACTTAGCCATAAAAAAGAATAAAATCTTTCCATCTGCAACAACATGCGTGGACCAAGAGGGTACAGTACTGAGTGAAGTCAGATGGAGGAAGACAAATGCCATATTATTCGACTTATGTGTGGAATCTAAAAAACAAAATAAATAAGCAGAACAGAAACAGACTCATAGATACAGAGAACACTTTGATGGTGCCAGATGGGGTGGGGGTTGGGGGGATGGGTGGAAAAGGTAAAAGGATTAAGAAGTACAAATTAGTAGTTACAGAATAGTCACAGGGGTGTGAAGTGCAGCATAGGGAATATAGTCAATAATATTGTAGTAACTACATGTGGTGGCAGATGGGCACTGGACTTATTGGGGTGACTACTTAGTAAGTCATATAATGTCTAATCACTGGGTTGTAGACCTGAAACTAATATAATATTGTATTTCAACTGTAATGGAAAAGTAAAAAATTATTTGGAGTGAAAAAAAGAAGTATATTCTATTTTTTGAGCTATAAGTAAATATTTTCCCATCTAGTTAATATAAGTAATAAAACATATATATTTAAAAAAAAACTGCAGAGTAATTCATTAAGCATCATTTCAAATGAAATCTTTACAGTGATTGATGGACTTTTGTTATAAACCTTCCCCCAAACCCAGTACCCTTTGATGATACATTGGCTTCATCTAGCAGTTCTGCAACTCTCAAGGATAGTGTGTGAAAGGACAAGAATAATCTGGTAGAAGCTCCCCAAAGTGTATCTTAAAATGTCATCTTTTGTGACTCTGTAACTGTTTGGGGGTTTTGGGTTGAGTCCTCAACATCTTATTGGGAAAAATTCCTCTATTTCAAAGTCATTTTAAAAGAAATACAGAAAACATTTAAAACAAGGCTTGCCTTCCCCTCTCCCTGCCCCCAGTTATAAATTAGTAGCAGGTTTGCCAAATTTTGAGGAGAAATTAACTTTTCTCCCTAACGGTTTCTCAAAATGTTACCAAAGCTAAAGCTCTCTATTGTATACTGTTCTCGTGTTATTTTTTCTCTCTTATCATTTCAGCTTTTAATGTTGAGATATTTGATTGCTTTAGAGAAGGGTTTTTTTCCTCCAAATCAAATGACTCACAAAGTCACTAAAAGAAGAGGGTGAGGAGCCAGGATGGGCCGCTGGCAGCGTTCCCCCTTCCGGCCGCCTCCTGGCCTCCTGCCCCCTGAGGACGCCTGCGGCTGCCAGGACGACACAAGCAACTTGGAGGTGGGCCAGACAAGATTTAACGGCAGTCGGTTGGGATTGATCTGTTATGGAACTGGGCACTTTATTTACTGTTTACTAAATAGATTGCTATTCATATGGTGTTGGACTATTTTATAGGATGAAAGGTCTTGAGCCAATTTCATGTTTGTGTATCCTATTTCCCTAATAATGAATATTTTTCCATAGCCTTTAGTGCAGCTACAAAGTGAGCTTAATGCAATCACTCAAAAATATCTCTTTAGGGAACCAACACAAGTATTTGAAATTCAGAAGAGTGGGTGTTTTAACTACTTTCTCTGAAGGTCATATTTTGAGGATGAGAGGGGCCAGGCTTTTATTCGTAAAGACAGTATCAGTATTTTATTCTCCCAGTAATAAGAATTTATGTTCATTTAGACCAAGAGTTGAACCTCACATACAAATTGTGTTTGGTGTCTTTTTTTTTACTCCAGTTTTGTCTGTGACTCCAACTATAGATGGGAATCTAAGCAGGTATTCTTTTATGTGAAATGCCTGACAAATCCTATTTACAGTAAAATAATAAAAGTCCTATAGACCGATGCTTCTCAGACTTTAATGTATAGTGGTATATTATTCAGCCATGAGAAAGGAAGACATTCTCCAATTTGTGACACCATAGATGGACCTTGAGCACATTATGCTAAGTGAGATAAGTCAGAGAAAGACAAGTACTGTATATCATTTATATGTAGAATTTAATAAAGTTAAATCTGTAAAAAAATAGAGAGTAAAATGGTAGTCACCAGGGGACGGGGGAGGGGGATAAAAGTGATGATGTTTAAGGCTACAAACACATAACAAGTAGTAAATAATCCATAGAGACCTAATTCACAGTATAGTGAATATAGACAAAAATGTTATACTAAAATCATGTAATGCAATAAATATCACCACATGTAATGTAATCATATTACAATATATAAATATATCATATAGTAAATACATTGTATACCTTGAACTTAAACAATGTTACATCTCAAATTTATTCAATTAACAAAACAACTTTAATGTACATATGAATCTCCTGGGAAATATATTAAAATACAATTTCTGACTCTGGATTGGAACCTGAGTTTTGAACTTATAACAAGGTCCCAGATGACCTGTATGCTACTGAATCCTGAACTATACTTTGAGTGGAAAGATTTAGGCCATTTTACCTGCAGAATGTTGTATCTGAACTACGCAGACTTACCATGAACAGGTACTAATATTACAAAGCAACACCTCAACTCTAACTGGAGACTTGAAAAAAGTAAATGGAAAGAATCTTACTAAACATTTGTGTTGACTCCTTTAGATAATTTTAGATTTCCTTGGGAAAAGAGGAAGCTAATCCATATTCTATTTTGGTTTTCCTGACAAGGCAGGTGGGTGCAAGAGAAAGATCTGTGCGGCAATGGCAGAGGTGGGCAAGCCTTTAGTCTCAGAAGACTGTGGCTGGCTCATCCTTCAAGAGAAGCCAACAGTCGATATTAGAAGGGTTTGGGGGACAGAATTTTAGCATGTACCAAGACTACATGACCAATTTACCTTTCTGTGTGTCAAAGTTCTCAACCAAGGTGTCATGTCTCCAGATGCTATTCTGCACCAGCCTGCCTTTGTTTTCACCGAGTGCAAGTGCAGCACGGAAATGAGGGCATAAGAAAAACATCAGATTTTATATTCACAGCAGCAGCTTCAAGCCCAGACAGTTCCAAAGTAAATCCGAACAAGGTCTTGCTGTGACTTTGTGACCAAAAACTTAATGTTCTCATACCATTAGTGGGCTCTGGCACTTTATCAAACCTGTAATATTGACTAACTACCAGTAATTGCTGATTTATGGGCAGAATTTTCTCAGCCTTGTTTTCTTCAGGATTCTCATATAGCTTCATCTTCTGGAAGCGAGTTGAATCAGTCTGTTCGTGTGCTCTGTGAGCTTTGCTCTTGACTTTATCTAAATAGAGGACATCGTACTCTTTTACCTGTTGCTGTTAAGATGACCTTGTAGCACTTTGCTTGCCTTAAGTTATCTCTTTAAAAAACACATCCACACTTCTCTCTTTTCAGCGAGGCCAATTAACAGAATATAGCATGTGGGAAGTAAGGTTTATTGTGCTATGATTGTCAAAAGCTCTTTACTTAGGCAAGACAAGATAATGCTATAACAAGGAGGATTTATAAAGAGGACCTAGTCCAGGACAACAAATGGGTGTCCCTTGCAGTGCATCCAACAGAGGAGTGAGGGTAGATGTGCCTTTGATTTCCCCGTACAGATCTATTATCAACCCTAAATTCTAGTCCGTACTTTTCTTTGTTTCTTTTCTTCTTTCTTTTCCTTCCTTCCTTCCTTCCTTCCTTCCTTCCTTCCTTCCTTCCTTCCTTCCTCCCTTCCTTCCTCCCTTCTTTCTTCTCTCTCTCTCTCTCTCTCTCTCTCTCTCTCTCTCTTTCTTCCTTCATTATCTGGCATCACCTATGTAGATACAAGTAGATAAAATTACATCCGAGGAAGGATTAGCATCATATCAAGAGCCTACAACAACTCTATGAATTTCACCTTGTTTTCAAACTTCCTCTACCCCTATTCCATAATTAACCAGTATCTGGTTAATCACATACATGCCAGCCTTGGCCCTCGAGTGCTTCCAAAGAGGTTACTGTTACGACTGGGTGCTTTGTGCCTGATTCCATGCTCATGAATGATCACGTTACAGCAACTCTTGAAACCATTCTACAGAATGCATATGACCAAGCCACAGTTCATAATCGTTGGACACATAGATGTGTCTTTGGTTTCCATTTATTTCATTTTCCAGAATCAAGGCCTCCAAACTCTTGTCAGGTGACTCCTCCCTCTCTTCTATACTTCCTCGTTCATTGGGAATAGCATTGGAAGGGAGGCAGAGGCTGATGACAGAACCATTTGAGAACATATAATATCTTCGAAGTATCCAAGAATAGAAATATATTTTGCCCTGTTTATTTCTGGATTTAGAAGAGCACTAATTGCAGACAAAACATCTAGAACTGATTTAGACTTCTCTCTGGCAGTGTGACCTTAGTTGGGTTACTTTTCCTTCCTGATATTTTGTGGATAATGGCATCTGCTCTTCAAATGTTGTTAATCAAAGAAGAAATGCAAAAGAACTTTGCTTTCTTCACAGGAACGATTCTAGTCTACATAAACACAATTATTAATACTGATATTTTCAGGTTGAGTTAGGTGTGATTGAATTTTACACCGTTAAATGTGTGTGCTCAGTGATTTTGTTATCTGTGGGTTGATTCTTGGTATGTTAATGAAGACCTATGTATAGTTTTCTTGATTAACTCATGGCTCAGGACTTGTTACTTTAAGCACCAAACAAGATTCAGTTTTTGAGGCATTACATCCAGTATCTCAATTATTCATCTTAGGAATTAGTGTAAAATTAACACAGATCCTTGTTCATATGGAAATAGATGGGTATGTTAATTGAAATGCTGTAGCTGGAAAATATCTTGCATAATGAAAGGATTGATACAAATATATTTGAATGAAAAATGTAGATCATATTGTTAATAAGGAATAATCCATTCATGTGTACTTGTTGTAAATAATTATTTTATGTAGGTTATCTCAGTTCCAAAGAAGGAGCTATTCAATATACCTAGCAAGTATTTTGAAACACAAATATGCTAACATACTTTTTAACTTAAAGTAAAGTTATGGTTAAAACATTGAAATTTCTTTCTTGCTCCTCCTTAATCATATTTTCTATCACTTTCCATGTTCAAATTTTCACATCCAGTTGCTGTAAGAGTTTATTAATTCTTAATTATAACTAAATAATTAGGGTATATTTCCACCAACTATCCAGATTAAACACTAAATATGTGATAGCTTACCATCACTAAAATTCCCTGGTTCTCCCAGGTAGGTCCCTTAGAGCCTTTTCTGTGTTTATAAACAAAGTTAAGCCTAAATAGTGGGAACAATGATTTGCTGAAATGCTGAAGGAAATGAAATACCACATCACATGTAAATATATACATATATGTGCACACACACACACACACACACACACACACACCCTAACTCCAGTTGAGTCCTCTAGTCAGTTTTAAATTTTTGAAGCTTATTATAATATGATATAATGTAAATTAGAGAAACCTTATTATTATAGAATTCTTATATATAAAGAATGTTATTATTCTTTATTCTTATTATTGTTCTTATTATTATATAAAGAATATATTATATTCTTTTTATGATTTTTCACCATTAATTTTCATTTAGAAATTTAATTCAGAAATTTAATAAGACAAACATGTATTGAAGGCCTATTATGGGAAAGACATTCTGCTAAATGTTGTAAAGGAAATAAAAACAAAGGAGGGCTTCACGATATATGTGTAAAATATCCATGTGTACAAATATCTTAATCAAAAGAAGATTTAAAAGCATTATAAACAAAATCGTGTGTGAGCATAAAGCTGAACAAGATTGCCACTAAGCATGACTACTTAATGTAATCATGTGGAGTTGGCATGTTTAACTGAGCTAAAAAGGTAAATTCCAGGGATTATTAGGCAAAGTCAAGGGCATAAAGAAAAGCCTGTGGCGGGGAGGGGGGGCTGGGGGCTGGGAAGGGCAGGAAATGTTATGAGATTGGTGATGAGAGAACTGCACAGAGCAAAGCAAAGTATCTCCTACCCTTTTTCCACCCACAGCACTTTATTATAATTTTACCTTTTTTCCTCAATGTTGTGAAAATATTATTTTTTTAACACAGATTGATACATGAAGAAATTCCAAAGCAGAACATGATTTTCCATAGAAAACATATACAATAATTTCACTGCTCAAGATAACTGAGGATGCATTAACTAACATTTAAACATTCACCAAGGCCTAAGGTGCACCCAAAGGGAGAAAAGAATCTTCTGCTAGTGCAATGTTGGCAACCGTCAGACAAGCCCGGGGCAGAGCGAAGACAGCTGACAAAGGCAGAGAGGCCGCAGGTGAGAGTCCTCAGCTGAGACTGCGAATTCAGGCACCTAGTATCACTTCATCGTCCCCACAGTGAAGGAGGCTGGGGGGTTGGGATAAAAGTATTGTGCCAGTAATTGTAAAATGGAGGGGCTTCTCCAACCATTTCTAACTCAAAATTAAGGGTGGAGGACCCTTAAATATGCAATTTATCTACTTTTTCTGCCCAAAGGACTTGATCCACTTGCTATGACTGCATAAAAAATTACTTGCAAACTTTGTGGAGGAAAACAAGCGTTTACTATGCTCAGATTCTGTGCATCTGGTTTTTGGCTCAGCATAGTGGGATCTACCTGCTCTGCTCTAATCTGTCTGGGCCTCAGCAGAAGGATGGCATCATCTGAAGGCTCACTCACTCATGTCTTGCAGTTGATACAGCACTGCACGGTCAGCTGGCCAAAATTCCTCAATAGTTGGGCTTCTGTATGTGGCCTCTGGGCAAAAAAAGCTTGTTTGACTTCATTACATTGTGGTGGCAGAGTTCAAAGGGTAAGTGTCCTAAGGAAGAGAGCCAAATGTAGGCCAGCTTTATACTGTCTGTACCCTAGCTTTGGAAGACATATAGTATCACTTCTGTCATATTTTACTTGTGGATGCGGGTGTAAGCTCCTTCCCAAATTCAAGTGAGAAAACAGAGACTGCACCTCTTGGGAGGAGGAAAGGCCAGGGTCTGAAGAGCATGTCAAACCAGAAACACTGCCATAGCCGTTTTGGAAAATACAATCTGCCACAGGGCCCTAGAGAGCTCACAGACCAAACACTGTGCCGCAACCTGTTTCTGCCCCTCTCCTTCCCTTTCCTATACCCTTTGTAACTGTTGCAGTTTCTTGAATAGAGAGAGAAGCAGAGAGCTTTTCAAGAAGCCTAGACTCTGCTTAGTGGAATTATTAACAAAGTTTATTATGGGTTCTCAATATTCAAGCTCAATATAGATTACTATATTTCTTAAGCAAGGAAAAGATAAGTATATTTGGAGCAGTGGTTTGGTATAAATCCTTGAGGACTTTAAATGCCTCGCTCAGAATTTAGGTTTAATACCGGATGCAGGATTTTGCTCTGTGGCAATGGAGAAAAATGATTGCATGCTTTTGATCACATGAGTGACATAATCATCTAGGAAATCATTTAATTTCTGCTCTTCAAGTTGTCTCTAAAATCCATGGACTGGTTTGCACCCTGGAGGCTGAGACCAGTGAGACGCTCACCAACACTCCCGTGTATTCCTACTCAATTCACATGAGTTGCTGCTTACCAGCGGTCAGGATGCTGGTTCCTGCATCAGTTTAGGAACTTCAGGTACATAATTTCATTGAACACTTTTAAACAGAATTAATTATGAGGGCAAAAGAAATGAGGGTGGTTATTTCTGTAAAACCAAACTACCTGCTTTGAGAAAAACTAAATAAGGACTTAATAAATGCTGCAGGAATAAGGGTGGGTGAGACAAGGGTAAAAAATTAGGAACAAATGAAAATGTAGAGGGATTCTATAGGCAGGTTACTTTGGAAGAGACTTTTAGAGTATCAGAATGGTTAAGAGCCAAAAAGCTAAACTTAATGAATCCCACTCTAGTTCTATCCTTTGCTATCTATGTGACTTTGGGTAATTTATTTAGTTTTTATGTGCCTTAGTTTCCTTATCTGTAACATAGAGCTACTAATAGTATCTACTTCACGGTTTATAGTGAGGATTAATAGAGTTAAAAATTTTTAAGTGCTTAGAAGAGTATCTGCTATACAGAAAGTGTTAAAGGAAGGCTAACTATAACTACTATTATTATTATGCACTATGATATAGCTTTTCAAAGAAGGACGGTGTAGAAGATCAATAAATAAATGAATAGGAAAATGCTATGGTCACATCAAAGATGATAAGTGAACATATGAGATTAGTCCAGAAAGTACCCATCCACATAGTATGAAAAATAGAGACAGTTATTGACAAAGAGACAAGATATGAGAAACATTGTGCATAGGACAATGACACCTCAGTCCCCATCAAAGTAGGCCTCTTGGGACCTCACACAGTTCTCCCAATCACCATCAGTTGCTCCATCATATTTTCCTGAATCTCATTGACGGTCCAAAATCTCTTCCCTTTCAAAGGTGATTTTAGTTTTAAGAAAAAGCAGAAGTCACAGGGCACCCAATCTGGGCTATAGGGGAGCTGAGTCACCCGGGTAATTTGATGTTTCACCAAAAACTCTGCATGAGACATGATGCACGAGTGTTGTTGTGATGAACCTGCCAATCACCAGTTGCTCATAGCTACAGCCTGTTGAATCACCCCAATAATTCCACAGAGGAATGTTCCAATTAACACAAAATTTAATGCATATTCATTGCTCTACTCACTCAGTCATTTTGAATGCCATGACTGCACAGTACACATGCTCATTCAACAGTGTCTACTGCCCTCACTGACTAGTACAGTGAAGTCATCATTGTTCATGCATGTGCATTCCAGTCCACTCTCCTTGGCGGCCAGGTTACATAGATGTCATGCAAACTATTCTCGTTATATTAACAATGGCTGGACTATTTCTGGACAGCCCTTGTACACTTGTATTTTCATAAGGTATGTGTGTCATAATTTTTATAATCTTCTGCTTACACACACTTAAAAATAATATTGATAAGTTATTGGTCCCAATGATCTCAGACAAGAAAGCCTTCTATGTCTGGAGGACTCTTGTCTGATTAGTGATGTTAGAGGTCTAGGGCAGAGTCAGGGAGAATGGAGAGTAAGAGGCAGAGAAGAGAGACCTGATGAAAGGGAACCTCACAGGATCTAAAAATTGTTTGAGTGCAAAAGGGGAGCCAGGAATTTGACCCCAAGTCTTGAGCCTGAGTACCTGGAAAGATATTTATCAGAAGAGAAGGCCCTATTTGGCAAGGAAATGATGAAAACACGTTATTTAAATATAATTGCTTTTAAACTTTGCTATTTCCCAGGATGTGATCCCAAATCCTCATTATTTCTTCCCCAAAACACCCTCACCAGGCAAATGCATCTCATGGCTTTGGCTAGCATATTCTAACCAATGTGAAAATTCATAACCAACCTCAAACCTCTTCACTGAACTTTAGACTCATGTGGAGAGCTGGTTCCCAAACACAGCTCTTCTTGAATGTTCCATAGAATATTCATTGAACATTCAATATGTGCAAAGTAATTTGTCATCTTCCTGCTAACACCTGTTTCTTCTCAAAATTACCTTAACTAATGATGTCATTATTTACCCAATTATTCAGGCCATGGATGATCTGAAAACCAATCTAAATGTCTCCCCATACCTTACCCCTTGTACTTAAAAAAATCTTGCTATTTCATTTTTTAAATAATAGTCGAATCTGCCGCTTCTGCCTCCCAACTCACTTCCCTACCTTCAGAGCTGGTATCTCTTCCTTCATGATTTCTCCTTTCCAAGCTGTGCTTCACACTGCTACCAGAGATGGATTTATAAAATGCAATATTACCATACTACATAAATGGTTAAAACTTCAATAGTTCCCCATTGTCTAGAGATTTGGCCCAAAATTCTACAAATGGTACACAATATACATGATATGTGGTCTGTTTTCTGCCTTTCTCTTCACATTCATCTCTACTCCTTATAATCAGCCATATGGAATTGTCACGAAAATAACCCCACCTCCCAGAATTTACCATTCAAAAACCATACAATGAAATTTTCGAGGAGATCTTAACTGAATTGGTGAAGAGCAGCTCTGTTTGCTTCAAGGAATCTTTCAGTAAACAGAAAAAAACAAACTCAATCCAGACTTTCTGAATTCATTTTAAGAAGCCTATCTAGTATAATTCCACAGGAAAAAAAATCCTCAAAAAAGGATGTTTGCAACCTACATTTTATCCTAAATATTTGTTTTATGAATCTATACATATGTATTTCTAGTTACCAATTATATTTTGTATTTTGCTTGCATTTACTTCTATGATGAATTTTGGTATTTTTATAGTATTAATAGGATCAGAAGTCTCATTTGTAACATTTTATCTGTAGGACAAAAAGAATTTGTCTAATAATGATTTAACTTCTAACGATCATAGAAGAACCAATTATGCTGTCAGAAGTGCCCTATACACAAAGTTAGAAGCGAAAAAGAGAACAGAGAGGGTATTAAAAGAACTCCAAGAAAATAATTTGCATAGCTCTATAATAATAAAATCTACAAGAAATGAACAGTAGTCTAAGAAAATATAAATTACCCAATTTGGCCCTTGAAGAGATAGAAAATCTAAATAAGTCATTTTTTATGGGAAAAAAATAAAGTTATAATAGAACTACTGTGCAAAAATGTGTAAGACCCAGATGGTTTTACAGATGAATGATTTCAAACTTTCCAGGAACAAATTGTTTCTATGTTCTATAAACTGATCCAGAACACAGATAAGGAAAGACATTATCTCTCTTTCTTATATGAAGTTAGTTAGCATCATCTAATAAGGAGAGCACAATCTTCAGACCAACAGCCCTTAAAAGTACTGACACAAACGTCTAAGTAAAAGATAAGCCCATTTACTTTAAATATTTTCAAGTGTTTAAGAATGGCTTAGCAAAGTTAATTTCGGAAGTGCAAAGATAGATCAATAGTAGAAAATGTATTAACAGGTCCCAAGAGGAAAACCATATTATCAACCTGTATTGAAAAAAGTTGAGGGTGGGGTGGAAATTTATTTTGATAAATTTAAACTGGGAAAATGCATGGATGCTCCCATTTGGCATGACTATCACTTCCTCTTACAATAGGTATGAAATGGTTAAACAATGAAATGTACAGAGTTTATGATACCTTGACAACACATACAAAGTGTTGCCAAACAAGCAACTCAGACCTGAGTCCTGGCGTCCAGGGTTTTTACTGGAGGTCCGTTATGCAGGCTTACAGAGCTGAATGAACAGTCACAGCTACTCAGAGTCTATCACCTGCCCAGGCATTCTCCATAAATCGCATTTTATTTTTTAAAAAATAGACCTATATTTTTAGAGTAGTTCTAGGCATACAGCAATATTAAGTGGAAGGCACAGAGATGTCCCATATAACTCCCGGCCACACACATGCATAGCCTCCCTCATTATCAACATTTTCCACCAGAGCGGTGGTACATTTGTTACCACTGATGAACCTGTATTGAAAAATTAACATTCTTGGTGGTGTATATTCTATAGGTTTGAACAAATTTGTCGCAACCTATATCTAGCATTATG
Organism: Mormoops blainvillei; assembly: GCA_004026545.1. Lineage (NCBI taxonomy): Eukaryota > Metazoa > Chordata > Mammalia > Chiroptera > Mormoopidae > Mormoops > Mormoops blainvillei. The sequence goes on along the minus strand of PVJD01000190.1, from coordinate 62,843 downwards.
GTATCACACAGAGTAGTTCACTGCCCTAAATAATATCTGTGCAGAGCCTATTCCTTCCTCACTTTCCCCAGCCCCTGCAAACTATGGTTATTTATATTGTGTCCATAGCTTTGTCCTTTCCAGAATGTCATATACTTGAAATCATTCGGTAATCTTTTCAGACTGGCTTCTTTTCACATAGTAACATGCATTTAAGTTTCCTCCATGTCTGTTGATGGTTTGATAGCTCATTTCTATTTTTCCATTTACCTGCTGAAGGACATTTTCATTGCTTCCAAGATTTGGCAATTACAAACAAAGCAGTTATAAACATCGTGTGCAGGTTTTTGTTTGGACATACGTTTTCAACTCCTTTGGGTAAATATCAAGGAGCATGATTGCTGGATCACAGGATAAGAGTATGTTCAGTTTTGTAAGAAACCAGCAAACTGTCTTCCAAAGTGGCTGTACCACTTTGAATTCCCACCAGCAATGAATGAGAGTTCCTGTTGCTCCACACATAAATTACATTTTTAAGGTGACTGTATCCAGTAAACAGGTGCTGCATGACCTAAGGCCTCAGGCACAAAAACAACTTTTATCAGACTGAATATTCCAAGGTCTCAGGGGTTATCTCCCAGGAGTTGGCTGAGGGCCAGCCCTGAAGATAGGCCTTAAATGTGAATAACCAAGGCCTTCTGGGTTAACCCTTTCCTACCCCCAGAGCCCAGATCCTGAGAACCCAGCTGCTCTCAGTAAGAAGCTGATCTACACCCGATTACCACCATAAGAGGGAGTACACATTGACTTTCTCCCAAGCAGCCTACACAGGAAACACCGCTGGCTGAAATGCTGATCCTTCTCTGCTGAGAAAGGGTATTTTCATTATATCTGGTGTGATAGGACTCCAGTTTCCAGTTCTCACCTTTATTTCTAACTATTCCCGTATCCTCTATTGTCCTCTGGACTAGAAATGCAACCGCTCCTTATCCACACGTCCAAGACAGGCTGGAGGGACGCATTAGAGCTTTCCTAGGTTTGATTTCAAATTGGTGAGTTAGGGTTCATGGGAAAGGAACCATCTGATTAGAGGAAAAGAACCTGCTTTCACTTCCTTCTTTGGAACTAAGCAAAATAGTAATCTTCAACAGACTACTTTAGAGACAACCGTTTCCAAGGCTGAGATGTGACCATACAGAATGAAGCATGTGCTCTGGGCTAGCAACGCTCCATCCCTCTCATAGCTAGAATGTTTAGGTCCGGGATACAAAGGGTAGAGGTGAGAATGATACCGCTCATAATGACACCTGGGCACCCACTCTTCACATTTCAGGTTAGACAAGGTCAAACCCCAACCCCACCCCAAAAAATGCATTCTATGTTAAGAAAGTTGGATTTATCCCAGAGGTAATAGGAAGCTATTAAAAGAATTTATAGGGTCCATCAGACTAAGATTTATATATTATATTTTTATTGACAGCAAACTTTAATTACATTTTATTGTTTATGCTATTACAGTTGTCCCATTTTCCCCCCTTGCCCCCTTCCACCCAGCCCCCTCCACTCCCTCAGGCAACCCCCACACAGTTGTCCATGTCTATGGGTCATGCATGTATTTTCTTTGGCTACTCTACTCCCTGCACTGTACTTTACATCCCCATGACTATTTTGCAACTACTAATTTGTAATTCTTTCACCTTTTTTGCCCATCCTCCTGATCCCCTTTTCCATCTGGCAATCATCAAAACATTCTCTGTATCAATGATTCTATTTCTGTTCTGCTTGTTTGTTTGTTTGTTGTTAGAATCAATTATTGATAGATATGTACTTATTGCCATTTTATTGTTCATATTTTCCTCCTCTTCCTCCTCCCCCTCCTCCTCCTCCTCCTCCTCCTCCTCCTCCTCCTCCTCCTTCTTCTTCTTCCTCTTCTTCTTCTTCTTCTTCTTCTT